>JANAVB010031669.1:0-242315 GCA_029216955.1 Iris pallida | reverse complement strand
TTCAAATTAAGAGTCCCTATAGCTATCGTCTCTGATCAGGATGTACGATTTCTATGCACTTCTGGCGTAGCCTTCAGTCTACTCTAGGTACCAAGTTGCAGTTCAGCTCAGTTACATCCCCAGACCGACGGCCATACGGAGCAGTGAATCAGATTTCGAGAAGACATGTTACTGCTCTGTGCAATTGACTTTAAATCGAGTTAGGACATTCATTACCGTTGACCGAATTTGCATACAACAATAGCTATCAGTCAAGCATCCAAATGGCACCGTACGAAGCCTTGTACGGTCGGAAGTGCAGATCACCTATGTGCTGGGATGAAGTAGTGGAATGGCAGATTCTTGACCCAGAGCTAGTGGAACAGACCGTGGAGAAGGTCAAGCTCATTCGGGAAAGATTAAAGACAACGCAGAGTCGGCAAAAAAGTTACATATGTCCATCATCGACCCCTGAGTTTGAAGAAGGCGATCACATATTTCTTAAAGTGTCGCCTATGCGTGGAGTTACCCGGTTTGGTGCAAAGGAAAGTTGAGTCTGAGATTCGTTGGTCTGTTTGAAGTGCTCAAGCGAGTCACCTCAATGGCCTATCAGATTGTCCTGCCGCCAGCGTTAGCGGGTGTGCATAATGTCTTCCACATCTCTCAGTTGTGGAAGTACGTGCACGATCCAAGCTACAGGGTAGATTTTGGTCAGTTTGAGCTAAAGGCGACTTATCATATGTTGAAGTGTCGGTCTAAATCTTAGAACGTAAAGATAAACTGCTGCAAAATCGAGCGATCCCTCTCGTCTGCGTATGCCGGAGCAATCATTCGGTTGAGAAGTCGGCCTGGGAACTTAAATCGGAGATGAAAGAGAAATTTTCTTTTATTGTTCTCGTAGAGGTAGGTTCTTTTCTTAAGTTCCAAGGACGAAACTTTTTATTAGTTGGTATGGTGTAGTGCCCCGTCCCTATATCGTGCCCTATTTTCGTCTACGGTGTGTACGAGAAAGGAACACTGTCGCTACCGATTCAGTCAGGACCGATAGATCGGGATTGGTTGAACAGGAATGATTGAATTATGATTTTCTCGTTATGGAAATGCTTCTTCGGAAGCAAGTCCTATATTCAGCGGGTTACACCTCGGGGATTAGCACTGCGGCTGAGTCGGGAGAGGCCTCCTATTGCTCTGTTTTTTATGCCAAATTTCTTTGGCTTTGGTTTTCGTGAATGTTTTCGACGGTTTTTATGGCTTGCGTTTTCGAACTTCGCATTCGTATCGAATTCCTTGAATAATATAGTGTTCTAATCAGTTGCTTATGCGATTGCATGTGATCACGTAGGCGACGTCTAAGCGCAGCCAACCAGTCCCTCGTCTGAAGCAAAGACTAAGGTGAGTGGCTGACCTTCCTTGCCTCGACCAACTATTTCAAAATCAAATATGAAACAAAAATAATAACATGTCGCCATAGTGTAGAACCATTGAAATCATGGCATGATTCTTAACGAAACACTTGCTATCGAACTGCTTTACATAAAAAACTGATGCCTGCTTTCTTATACCTTATTTACTTAGCCTATGCAAACCGAAGGATGAATCGATTAACGTTTATTGCAACGAAACGGCTAAAGTGCATAAATGGCTAAGTTCAAAGAAAAGGGTCAGTTTCACACAAAAGAGAATCTTAAATGTTCTGGTAAAGAGATAGAATATTTCATGAATCTGCAAAATGGTCATTGGACAACTTATGCATAAGGCGTAGTTTCCTCAAACGGTTGCCTAGGCCAAGGAACCGATTCGGCCCAGGAGGAACGAGTATAGCAAGTGCCAGCCATGAATCAGCGTGGGTGATTTGGAAACTTTCACATAGGGCTCGCTACCCGCCGCAAAAGGGTCACCGTCTAACCAAGATATAATCCATGATTGCTTGACATTACCAGTGACCTTGACACCCCTTTTACTGCTTGAACTAACGTGCGTGACACAGGAGGATTATGATAAGTTGCTCAATGTATACAATTTCATATGCTTGCCTCAAAACATGTTAACATGCAAATCAACCACATGCTTAGAAAGATCACAAAAATAGCTAACATGTTTTATAAAACTACTTGAACCAAATGCAGAGCTTGGGTTTAATTAGCCACTCTCCAGTGCATGTGATCGTACTGACCCTCGCTCTTTGTAGGTGCCAGGAACCAGAAGGAATGCGCCAACTAGCTAGGCGACATTTTGTGCTTTTGATGCTTCGACCACGCGTCGAAGACCTCCATCGCATCAACTTTTGAAGACTCTCTACAAGTCTAAGAAACATGTCTCGGCATCCCTCGCATCCAGGTGGCTGGAATACTTTTGTTGTAAATGAGGGATATATGTATGAAACGACTATATCACCGGCACTCCATTTGTAATCGAGTCATGTTGTAAAGCCCGCACGGCACAATTGCAATAGAGTCTGTAAATGACGTCTTTTATCAATAAAATGTAAAGTTTCTCTGTCTTAATGTGTTGTTCAATTTTTCTGTGCTCTCTCTTAGATATTGTATTTCGGATTACCTTATGACTATGCCTTGTGCAATCGTAATCTAGGTTCGCACGGCATCACGCCCGGGGGACGACTATCAATTCTTCAGAATCGGGGCGTGACAGCGAGGACTAAAGAGTCTAGTATTCCTGATGAGAACCCGGCGACCTCAGCTGCAGAGGCTGCTAACTCGAGAGATGTGTCACCTCCTGCTCCTTTCGAATACGAGACTCAGGGCTTCTCGGAGCCAGCAGCTTCACCTCAGCGAGAAGGAAAAATAAAACCAATTATGGAAAGCCTGTGGAGATACCCGGGATCGGTCTTGCGGTGGTGAAAGGCATGATTCCATAATCTGTATCCACGACGGACTGAATAGCTGAGGATACTGAAGGCATTGCTCGGGACCCCACAACTGTACCTCATTCCTATACTGAAAAGGGGGCTGAAGACAACCCAGATGTACCGAATGGTGAGGAAGATCAAACGGTCGAGGAATTACCTTTGGCAGGTGTCATGCCCCGGAACCAGAAAACTAGAGAACGGGGGTTAGACATAGCCAGCTACGTATATTGAGGTGAATCCCACTTCACAATACGATCACGGCTGTCTAGATGCATGAGGGTTTAACTATAAGCCATTAGTCTCTTAAGGTCAAGAACAAGCCTAGTGTCTCAATCTCAAGCAAGCAAATAAATGTAACAAGATGGTAGATCATCAGACATACAAAGTAAGACGTCCCATACATTACATATTCAGATGATCATGAAGCTAGTCATAAAAAATGTGAAGACTAGCAAGAGTTTAAGTTATACATGATCAACCCTATGATTTGTCAATCATGTTACAGCCCTTAGGCATACAAGAATGTAAATTTAACATGAGCTAACACTTGCTTGGCGGCTAAACGCCTCAAAAGAATAATTTACAATAGAGTAGGAGAGCAAAATAAAACCCACTCGTTGCCAGGGTTTCGTCTAGTATTCACCATCTGGCCTGAAGGCTGGAAGATCCTCGGGTGCTACTCCGAAATCTGGCCATACAAAATCAGCTGGGTCAGAACCCAGGAGAGCAAGTACCACAAGGGAGGCTTCACTTAAGAACTAAAACCAGTATATTAGAACATGATACATAAAGGATAGCGAAAAACATGAATTAGAGAAAATAGGGTGATAAATGATAAGATAACTAAAGGACTATTCCAGTAACCAAGTTACAACTTGTAAACCAAACAAGGACCGGGGTTGTAATCCTTCACCGGAACAGAACTTAGTCTCTAACCAATTATCGATAAAGTAAAGTATAACAGTAACGTGCTGAAGTAACCATGCACTGGCCTTGTCTAGGCAAAACTAGACAAGACTCCATCCATTAATTACGGCCAAGCAATGAGTACGGCTTGATACTTTAACTAACTAGGGTTATCACAAGCCTAGTTACTAACAAGATGCATTGAGATGTTCCAGCAGCCACAAGCCCTGTAGACTTAATCCAGGTTATCCAGTCGCAAGTTAAAAGAGTTGGATTAGGTGACTTGGGGGTGCAACATATGACAGCATGATGAAAATGTGCCCTACTCGACAGCAGGCTATAAGTCCAATTAGAGCGCCAAGATAACGGGACTGCCTGTAGCTGGGAAATCTCTTCATAAACTACTTGATCAATCTAGTCTTTATCCTAGTCAGATTCAGTATAAATCCCTGACCATATTAAATCAGGTATTCATGTCCTAGACATGATGCAAAATGAGACATGTAGCTTATACAAGCACAAACACCCAGGGTGTCAATACAAGAGTTACTTAGTAAGTCAAGATAGCTGTCGCATCAACATATTAAGACTAACATGTTAGGTTACTTATCAAGATTACTTGTCAATAGTGCACCACAATGGACCACCATCAAGAATTATTATGTCAAGTTTCTTGTCAAAAGTGCACCACGATGGGTCACTATCAAGAGATCATGTAAAGTAATATTATCATATCGTGTTCATGTAAGTACACCACGCCGGACCACTATTAAGGAGTTATTATAGTGTACGTGCCATACCAAGATCGTGTTTAAAGCTCAGAGTACATGTGCAACATGGAAAATAACATTATAGGACAAGTTAAGCAAAAGTACAAGCAAGGTCACAACTCACACTAAGGACCATGGGGAGAAATATGGATAATTATAAGAGAAGCACAAGGGGTCAATGGGGTGACATGGAAAGCATGTACCCGGGGCTATGCGCCCAAATGGATGAGGTAGGGTGTATGGTCTATGCGCCCACATGGGTGAGGCAGGGTGCATGGTCTATGCGCCCACATGGATGAGACAGGGTGTACTTGGAAGATAAGTTTAAAGGCCATCTTTAATGACAAGTGGGCACATAAGGAAAACTATGCGCCCAAACAGAGAACATAGGTACACTTGGGCAGAGGAGACCTTGGCGCATATATAGGGTTATGCGCCCAAGCAGAGAGCATTGGGCCTTGGGCGCATACAAATGGCTATGCGCCCAAAGGAAGGCAGTTGTGGGCGCATAAAAATGCTATGTGCCCAGCACTGTTCTTTTTCCCCAATCCAAGAACTTGTGTTCATGGAACCCATGAACTTCCCAAGTTCACAAATCACTCAAAACAAATCAAAATCCGGGTTTTCAAAGGTCTATTTTGAGTAAAATTAAATTCTCTACAACATGAAACAATCAAAACTTGAAAATAATAAAGTTTGAAATATCAAAACCCAAGAAAACTAAGAATTACGAAAAACATAGATCTATAAGATTTAATCCACCAAAACCAAAAGTGCTAAGTACTAAAGAGTCATAAAACTAAGTAATGAAGACTTTGGAGCTATAAAACATGAGATCTCTCATAAAGCAAGATTACACTTGCCTAAGGTGTGTGGAGAGAATTAATGAAGAAGAAAGAAGAAGTTAATAAAAGTAATGGAAATAATGAAGAGAGAGAGTGGAGTTGATATTTATATCAATCATCTCCATCTCTAACAAAAACTAAAATAAACCAAGCCAAGCTATACCAAGTTAAACCAAGACCAAACCAAGCCAAGCCATGCTAGACAAGTCAAAATACGGGTCGGATATCCATACACGTATACTGGAAATATGAATAACAGAAAATGAGAGTGACAGCAGGCATCAGGGATTCACTCCAAAGGCTGGTCGAAGAGACCGTGGAAAGGTTGACGGTAGAGGCTGTCGAAGAGCTAGCCGACCGAGCTATTGAAGATCCGATCAAGATGACTATCGAACAGTTGGTCGATGAGGTCATTCTGAAAGCGGCCCAGGAGGCTATTGAAGAGTTGGCCGACATGGTCATCGGAGAGGCAACTAAGGAGACCACGGAAGAACAGGTCGAGGAGACTGCTGATGAGTTGGTCGCTGAGGAGCCGGTCGATGTAGCCACTGAGATGGCGGTCGAGGGGGCTACTGAGGGGCCCATTGACAGCCCGACCGAGGAAATCATTGATTGGTCGAGAAGGCTGCTGACAAGCCAGCTGTTGAGGATTCTATTGGTACAATCACCACCTAGCTGATCGAAAAGACTATCGATGAGCCACCTGCTATAGAGTTGGTCGAGGGGACCACTAACGAACCGGCTGCTCAAGAACTGTTTGAGAAGACTACAGAGGGGTCGGTCAAGATGACTGTTGAAGGGTCAATCACGGAGACTATTTTACATCCAGTCCATGAGGCTGTCCAGATGTCAACTGCAAAAATTGTCGAAAAATCGACAAGGGAGCCCATTGAAGAGCCAGCCATCCCAGTCATGGCACTACCTGCCCAGGTCGCAATACCTAGTCGTGTATTAGTTGTTGCTGCTGCTTTGGGACGTTTTATTGCGGCATCTTTGATGATCCTAATGGCTATGGCTGATAATGGTTATTATGCAACCTTATCTTGGTCACCATTCGCCATGCTTTAAAGCGTGATACAGTGGGTGTCTTACAGCATAACAAGATGCTTAGGTATGCTCGATTCGCAGTAAGAGCCCAGCTAGTGGTATTACAAGAATATCAGGGTTATGAGGCAAAAATGGACACGATATAGGCCCTTCTGACAGAATTAAAAGCCACAGTTCTAGAGCTTCAAGGTCATGAGCGCAGCCTTTCGTCTTTAACGGACGCAGAACTAGCAAAAATGGACGCTAAACTTTTTTATCATGAACAGGACGTCAAGCTCTGACTCTCAGGGTTGCCGAGATTGAAGCAGAAATTGAAGAGGTGACCGATGCTGAAGAAGTTCAAGTTTGCCGTCGAACAACTCTGGAGGAACAGTACGAGAACCTCCGAGAATAGAGACGTTAGCCTTCGCCGAGAGTGAGCTGGAGAAGTCAAAAGACCAGCAGGGGCTCCTTCGCCAACGATTCGAGACCTTAGCTTGGGAGAGGGAAAGTATCGGTATTCGTCAGGCCGAGTTAGACTTCATATGCCAGAACTAGTCCCTGTAGGTCCTAATAAATCAAGTTGCACCTATCAACAAAGTCATAAAGATCGAGAAATGAATCTTTCAAATGAACTGCGCAGATATCAGATTGCGCATCATACAGATTGCGCACACTAGACTGCGCACACTCTCAAACGCGTAGGCTGACGTGGCAAATATCATCATTATCTGACAAAATCAAATCTTTCTGACAGCTGATAGCACAAAGAACGAGGAGACTGTTCGTTTATTATGCCGCACAGCGCTTGAGGACAGCTGTACATGCAGCGCAATCTAGTGCCTGCGCAATCCAGTGTCTGCACAATCCAGTGTCTGCGCAATCCACTTCAGCACAATCCAAAGTCAGGCAATTCATGTGGCATACTTCATCATGTCAACTGACAAAAGTACATGTGGCATTCATGCCATCAATTGCTCGTTACGTGGCAACCGTCTTCACACGATCATGCACATTTCAATCAAACGATGCCATGTGTCCAAGACAGTCAGCCCACAACCAGACAACTGCCTGCGCAGTCTGATGCTGCACAATCCAGTTCCTGCGCAATCCAACTTGCGCCATTCAGAATAACTAAAAAATTAGTTATTTCCAGAACTCTATAAATAGAGTTTCAAGTCTTCATTCAAGGAGATCAGATAGAGAGATCAGACATAAAAGTTCAGAGAGTTCAGGAGTTCTTGCCCAAGTGCTGCTGCATTCTTCCGAGGCTTTTGCCTTCAACTTCCGAGGCTTTTGCCTTCAACTTCCGAGGCTTTTGCCTTCAACTTCAACTTCAGAGGCTACCGTCTTCAAAGTTCACATCGTCCAAGGGATAAAGCAATCGTCATCTAGATTGGATTCCAATAGTTTTACTTTCCCAGAATTCTTGTAATCTTTACAAAGTTTGTATTAATAAAGTTTCATACTTTTTTTTGTAAACAAAATGGCGACTCTGTTGGGGACGACTTTCTCCTCCGACGAGGAAGTGACAACTCAATGTGACGTAGCGTCTATCGGAAAGACGCAAAAGAGTCTGGTTGTGAAGGTCAACCAGATAGCCTATGAAGCCATGATCAACTCTAAGACCACTCCTCACACTGCAACCACTTTTGCCACGAGCAAAGTGCGCCCAGTGTGGGTCTCCAAGACTGCTGTGCAGTCTATTAACTCTGCCAGCAAGACTGCTGTGCAGTCTGCCAAGAAGCCTGCTGTGCAATCTGCTGCACAGTCTACAGTTGCTGTCACTAAGACTGCTACACAATCTGTCTCTGCCAAGAATGCTGCACAATCTGCTGTTGCCAGTGCACAAGAGACTTCATATGCTGCCCTATCAAGGTGCAAGACTCCTCTGCCTCTGGCGCAGTTGGCTGCCAATCTTCCTGTGCAATTCGACACTCCAGCAACTAGAGTGCATCCCAAACACTCTGTGGCCAGAACTCCTGAGGCGCAAACTACAGTGTCTGTGGCCAAAACCAGAAAGTCCTCTGCTAAAGACTTTCTTGTGCAACCTGCCAGTACGCCATCCATTCATGCGCAAACTGTGTCTGCACAATATAAGAAAGACAGCCCTTTGGCTAATCTTTCTTCTACTCACAACAAAGGGAAGAGTGCTGCTCGGCTCCAACACCCTGCTGCTCCTCTGCAATCTACTGGGGTAGTCTTTTGGCTATTCCTCTTCCTCCTCAGAACAAAGGAAAAGTCCCTTTGGTCTTTTCTCAAATTTCCTTGTCCCTTGACTTGGAAGACAACAGAGAAAAATGCTCTTTAGCTAACCCTTCTTTACAAAACAAAAGAAAAGGCCCTTTGGTCTTTTCTCAGTCTTCTTTGGTCTTTACCATAGAAGATCACACTGAACGTGCTTCGGCATCAGTCAGTACAAAAATTCTTTCAAACAAGGATTCTTCTCTCCATGTTAAAAGAACTTGTACTGATCAAATAGGTATTCTGCCTACTCCGGTAGCAGAGTTCCAAGATCTTCCAACCCTCAAGATCGCCCGTACAAGACAGAGAAAATTGCTGGTGTCTCAAACAGAAGCCCCTGGGGTGAGTTTGCTGATCTAAGAACTTATCTCAACAGGCCAACTTCGGTAAAACGTAAACAGCTAATGCCGAAGACCAAACATCATCAGAAGCAGACCTCCAGGATCAAGAACCCAGACACCTATGCCAATGAAATGAGCACTTCCCTGTACACTCAAGGGACAAAATATTTGAAGAACCGAAACCATGTTCCGAATGTTATTAAAGAACATATCCCTCAAACTTTTCCTCGTCCCGTTGCTGTTCCCGATCTCCGAGAACACCTCAAGCAAAGGCGGGACAACACTTCAACACTTCCAATTCAACCAAGTGATCATCATCATTGTAATCATAAGGTTGTTATCAAGTGTTGTTGTCAAACAACTAGATGATCTGTCTTTGATCGTTTGAACTTTTCTAACTCTGAATCTATGTCGGAAGATGAAGATGAGATTCTGTATGCTTTCGTCAACATGACTTCCAGAGACACTCGGGGTAGGAAGTGCTCTAAGCACGGGAAGCCTCGCAAGCCAAGCCAACGATATTTGGATCTGCTTCAGGAATCTTCTGAAGGAGTATTCCAACATACCATATCCCGAAGCCGAGACACAATCGGTCAAAGGAATCTTCAAGATCCTTCTGAACGTCTTCTTCCTTCCCACTCAGGAGATGATTCTTTCTCCGATTATGATGCATACAGCGAAAGCTCAGAACCGACAGTGTCTTCCACTGTACCCACAGAAGTGACAGCTTACGTTGTCAATAAAGATCTTGATGCTTCCAGTTCAGCTAGTCAAGAACAAAGAATAGTTGCACTAGAAGATAAGATAAAGACAATAGCTGAGATGGTCGCAAGTATGCATTCCATCATTGTAGCCCAGCACACAATACCATCGACCGTACTGCCTACAAATCCTGAGATCATAGCATCGTCGGTGCCTGCTAATGCAGGGCTGGGGGTAGCATCTCTTCCAGTACCTCATGTACAAGTCCAACCTATACCCAGTCAGTCAGGTACCGAGGGTAGTGCTTATCATGCTGTTCCTCCTCCTAACACTGTGATTCAGCCTGCTCCTTCTACATCAGTGGAAGATGCCAATGAAGCTGTGAAGCATCTACGAATTCAGTTCGAAGCTTTCAAGGAGAAAGACAGCTTGTAGAGGTTGGGGATTAAGCAACCTTACCCAGTTAAATGGAAGGAAGTCCCGTTTCCTCCAAAGTACAAGATCCCAACTATTTTGCTGTTTGATGGCAGTACATCTCCCAGTCAGTTTATCAACCACTTTGAGGTTATGACTTTTCAACTTCAACCAAATGACGCTCTTCTTACCAGAGTATTCGTCGGCTATTTAGCTGGCGTAGCATACGATTGGTATAGAAGCTTGCCCGATGGTTGTATCACCTCCTTTTCTGGCTTAAAGCAAATCTTCTTGGAACGATTTTACGAGGGGATCAATGACATGACTATGTTAGCCCTCATTAAAATCAAACAAAGGCATAATAAAACTGCTGAAAGTTTCATTGAAAGATTCCGTCGGGAAGCTTTGAAAATGCCATAGGGAACTCCGGCTACTGTCACCATAGACACCTGCAAGGCAAATCTATTGTCTATCATCAGCATGTGGATAGGGTCTACTCAATTCTAAGATTGGCCATCCTTCATTGTCAATGCTAAAGCAGCTGAAGTTAGCGCCGACAAATTCAAGCAGCTAGGGGTACAAATGTCTAACCCCGACCGGGATGAACATCAAATATCAGGTGGTGGCAATCGCCAGAACAACCGCAAGCCAAAAGAAACTTTGAACATTAATTTGAACAAGAACAAAGAATCTCTGGCGGTTAATGTAGCTCCTCCTACGTCCACTTCTACTCCTTCAGCCCCTCCACCAAGAGAACCTCATCCTAAAGTAGAATATTCCTTTGACGAGAATGACACTGCTAGCATCTTTGATTGCTTAATCAAAAGCAATAAAATCCAACTTCCAGATCTAAAGAAGCTCGATGAAGTCGGTAAGACTGATCATCCCAAGTACTGTGTTTATCACAGGTTCATCAGACATCCCACTCGAGCATGTTATATGTTCAAAGGCAAAATCCAGGAGCTGGTCAACGCTGGCGTCGTCACTATGCAACAAGACGAGATGACTGTTATTGTAAACATGGTATCAGTTCAGTTCGGTGACTTCCCGCCCCAGATGGTGCAGTATGGCGTCATTCCTATCCCCAAAGCTACTCTTGAGATTGTGAATCTTCCTCCTCCACGAAGTGAAGGTCTCGTCCCCTTGTCTCTTGACAATGGCGAGATTATGTGGATTCATCCGGATCTTGCTTCAGAGTTCGAACTTCCCTTTTCCTCCAAGAAGAAAGACCGCTCTAAGGGCAAGACAAAGATTTGCAATATGGTGTCTTTTCAACCCATAGTTGATGAAGAAATCCTGTTGGGCACTAGGTCAGGGAAAGCTTATCTAAAGGATTATCCTGAAGCCCAAGAGAATCCTACTTCTTCCTCTGAACCTGCTCCGGTGCAGCCTGCTTCTACTGAGGATATTTTTATTGCTTCCTCACCGGTGGTGATACCCATTTCTCCCAAGCCGACGGTCGCTGACAAAGGCAAACAGCAAGTCCGCTTCGATAAACCTTTGAAGAAGACATCTCCTTCTGGACTTGAAAAGCCTTACAACTTTGATATCTTGGCTCAGTTGGCTAATACACCAGCCTGGTTGTCAATTTTCGAGCTCTTGCGCCTCTCTAAAGAGACTCGAAAAACTCTAAGTGAAGCTCTCATGCAAGCTGAAATTTGTCTAACCCTTCTGAAGAAGCCTACAGCAGAGCCTGACTCTTGCCTCCATTGTCATAGCGTATTGGAGTTAATTCTAAACATAACTTTCTCTCAAGATGACTTGTTAATGGAAGACAACAGGCATGACCGTCCTCTCTACTACACAGGATATGTCGACTCGATGAAAGTCGATCGAATTCTGATTGACCCAGGGTCTGCCCTTAGCATCATGCCGAAGACAATGTTAGATGTGTTGAAGATCCCTGTACATAGTCTCTCCAGAACAATCACAACCATCCTTGGATTCAATCAAGGAAGAAGTGAACCTTTGGGCAAGATTCGTCTAAAACTCCAAATAGGCATTCTTCGCACAAAAGTGACCTTCTATATCATCGACAATCATGGTTGTTCTTATAATGGTTTATTGGGGAGACCATTCCTACATGAACACAATATTGTTCCATCAACTCTTCATCAATGTTTCAAATATGTTGATGATAATGGAGAAGTTCAGAAGGAGGTTGCTGATCTTTATCCTTTCAAAGGCATTGAAGCGTACTGCAACGACGCTCGCATGTACAAGGATGAATTCATGAAGGTTGTCTTGTCTCTGGATACCGAAGAAGAATCAGAAGCAGTGCCCAAAGATACCCTCATCATTCCAGTCATAGGGCATATTTCTCATCCTCAATCCTCCAAGCCACTGGCTATTCACTTGCCAGTTCAGAAGCAATCAATTGATGATCAAAATCAAAGGAAGCTCACCTTTTCTGAGCTGCTTGTTATTGACTTACGTCGTAACAAGGACAAAAAGCAGCTCACTTCTTCTGAGCCACTTGTTATAGATTTACTTCATAACAAGGAGAAAAGGGTGCTCACCTCCTCTGAGCCGCTTGTTATCGACCTCCATTGTAATAAATCCAATCCTCCTCCACGTTCTTCTTCTCTACCTCTTGTAATCAATCTGACCAAGCCTGCTAAGGCTGAAGGTCCTGCTGTAAATACCAATGTACAAATCAATGAAAAAGTGTCTACTTTCCAGTATACTGATGTCATTTATCATACTAAATGCTATTTGGATATGTTAGATAGCTTCTAATCATTTACAATGGGAGTTGTACAACCTCTTCAAACGGAAGTCTCTTTTGAACACCCAGATGATTAATACCGAATTGTTCCTGCTCGAAAGAAAGGCGAAAGTCCAATACTTTTTAGTAAAGGACCGGAACAACAATTCAGCTATACGGATGATAGCAAAGTTAACGACACGGGGCATCTTCAACTCCGCCGTTACAGTCAACAATCAAAAGATATCATCCAAAAAATGGGTTACGACTTCAAGAGCGGCCTCAACTACGGTAAAGGACGAAGAACTCCTATCCGTACGACTGTGCCGAAAGGAAAGTCAGAGATGTACTACAGCAGGACCAAAAGAGGTCTTGGATATGCTTCTTCTCCAATGTTATCCCCAGCAGTTTCTGAATCTGATAGTGAAGAGCGCTCTAACTCCTCTGATTCCAGATCGTAGGATTCTGACACCAGCATTGGTCAAGTTCATCGATTAACTGTATCTTCTAACATGGTCTCTGTTGAACTTCCAGAAGGCTATGACGAGGATATTGAAGAAAGTTCTGAAACTGATCCTTGGGCCCAACGAATGGATACCCAATAGAAACTCCGATTCGAACAAAGGGAACCTCCTACCGAAGATCAATTGGTTCAAATTGATGTAGGAGAGAACGGATCACCTCGTCCAATATTCATCAGCAAGAACCTTCTAGAAGAGGATAAACAAGAATTAATTCTTCTGATTAAAGAATATATTGATGTCTTTGCCTGGAGCTATGAAGACATGCCAGGACTGGATCCTAAAGTTGCTACTCACAAACTGAACATCTTACCGAATGTAAAACCGGCCAAACAACAACAACGGCATTTCAAGCCAGAAATGATGGACGTAATCGACGATGAAGTCAAGAAGCTCATAGCTTGTGGCTTTATCAGAGAAGAGCAGCATCCTGATTGGGTAGCCAATGTCGTCCCAGTTCTAAAGAAAACTGACAAAGTTCGAGTTTGCATCGACTTTCGGGATCTTAATGAAGCATGTCCAAAAGATGAATTTTCTCTCACTATCACGGACGCCATGATCGACAATACCTGTGGGTTCAAAAGAACATCTTTCATGGACGGATTCTCCGGATACAATCAAATTCAAATGAACCATGAAGATGAAAAGCAAACTTCTTTCCGCACTCCTAGTGGAGTCTACTGTTATGCTGTGATGCCGTTTGGTCTCAAGAACGTTGGTACAACATATCAACGAGCCATGAGTACCATCTTTCGAGATCATCTGCGCAAGATTGTCGAATGCTACGTCGACGATATTGCTGTTAAAAGTCGTCTAAAGGAAGATCACATCCAAGACTTGAAAACTATCTTCAACCTCATGCGCCAACATCAACTCAAAATGAATCCCACCAAGACATTTTTGGGTGTCCCTAGTGGTAAATTTCTCGGCTTCGTCATTACCTCTAAGGGTATACACGTGGATCCCGAGAAGATCAAAGCCATTCAAGATATGCGTCCTCCATGCAACCTAAAAGAGCTACGAGGATTCCAAGGTCTACTTGTGTACATCAGGAGATTTATTTCGAATCTGTTTGGACACTGCAGACCATTCACTCAACTCATGAAGAAGGGTGTATCTTTCGTTTGGACCGAAGAATGTCAATGAGCATTTGAAGATATCAAGCGATATCTCATGAACCCGCCAGTCTTAGTGCCACCAATTTCTGGCATACTATTCTTAATGTATGTCCGTGCTATGGACCATTCATTGGGTGCCTTACTTGCCTAAAAGAACAAAGAAGGCCACGAACAGGCTATCTACTACCTCAGTCGTACTATGATTGGTGCTGAACACCGTTATAGTCCGGTCGAAAAAGAATATCTAGCTCTTATGTTCGCTGTTCAAAAGACTCGGTATTACATCATTGGTCAAACCATTCATGTCATATCCCGAGTCAATCCTTTTCGGGTACTGATGAAGAAGCCTAGCACATTCAATTCTCGGCTGGCTACATGGGCCATTCTGCTAGCCCAATATGACATGGTGTATGTTCCACAAAAGTCTGTCAAAGGTCAAGCGTTGGCGGATTTCTTAGCAGCTCATCCTGTTCCAGAGACATCCAAACTCTACGATGAAATTCCAGATGAGACATTGGAAGTAAACATAATTTCTGAAGAATTTCCTACTTGGCGTCTATTCTTTGACGGAGCATCCAGAATCGGACCCAATGGTGCCATTGTACCAGGAGTCGGAGTTGTTCTCGTCTCTCCAGATAGATCAACTATCCAAAGAGCCTACTCTCTAGATGAACCATGCTCCAACAACGTAGCAGAATACAATGCTCTACTCATCGGCCTTCAATTAGCCAAACAATTGGACGTCGAGTATCTTGAAGTCTATGGCGACTCTAAGCTGGTTGTTAATCAGGTTAGAGGAACCTATGAAGTTCGTCATCAAGATCTAGTGCCTTATCATTAAGCAGCAATCAACATGGCTACGTCATTCAAAGCCTTCTTCATAGACTATGTTCGGCGAGCTTGTAATACTGAAGCAGATACCTTGGCCAATCTTGTGGCAGTCTTAGCTATCCCTATCAAAAGACAACAAGTAGAGGCTATTTCCAATCGTGAGTTGTTTTGCATTGAAAACAATCGTAATATTGAGTTTAGTAATCTTGTTGAAACCAATGTTATCAATGAAGACTGGAGAGTTCTTTTTATTGACTTTGTTGTTCATGACATACTTCCTGAAGATCCAAAAGAGGCTACGAGTATTTGTCGACGATCTCTACGATTCTACTACAACCAAACCACCAAGACTCTCTATCGACGGACTTATGACGGTCTTCTTCTACGCTGTCTAGCTGGTGATGAAGCGAAATAAGTACTGCATGAAGCTCATGATGGTGTCTGCGGAGCACATCAACCCGGTCCTAAGCTACAGGATCGCATCCGACGCATGGGTTATTACTGGCCCTCTATGGTATCAGATGCCATCGATTTTGCAAAAAAATGTCGAGCTTGTCAAATCCATGCAGATTTTATTCATCAACCTTCAGAATTTCTGTATCCGACGGCTGCTTCCTGGCCTTTTGAAGCTTGGGGTATAGACATTATAGGTCCTATCAATCCTCCTTCTTCTAGAGGACATCGGTTCATACTAGCAATAACTGACTATTTCTCCAAGAGGGCTGAAGCTATACCTCTGGCTGAAGTCAAGACCAGCAGTATCATCAACTTCGTCAAACACCATGTCATTTATCGATTTGGTATACCTCGACGAATCATCCATGACAACGGACAACAATTCATCCGTCAGAAGTTTACGAGATTCTGCGATGATCATCGGATTGACAATATCGCTTCGACAGCCTACAATCCTGCTGCTAATGGCTTAGCTGAAGCTTTCAACAAAACTATCAACAAGCTCCTCAAGAAGTTTGTATCTACTAACAAACGAAATTAGAGTGAAAAGCTTGGTGAATGTCTTTGGGCCTATCGAACTACGGTCCGCAATCCTACTGGCTTTACACCTTTCTCTTTGGTGTATGGTTGTGAAGCAGTTCTTCCTCTATAACTTCAAATTCCTTCTTTAAGGATTGTCATTGCTAATGAACTCACTACAGAGAACAACGATCTTCTACGACTTCAAGAGTTAGAAGCACTCGATGAGAAGCGGCTATTAGCTCAACAGCATATTGAGCTATATCAAGCCCGCATCTCGAAGACTTTTAACCGCAAAGTTAAAGTTAGAACCTTTCAACAAGGAGAACTTGTTCTAACGGTCAGACGTCCTATGACTATGACTCACATGAGCAAAGGCAAATTCGACGCAAAGTAGAAAGGACCTTATGTTGTCAGCAAAGTCTTTTCAAATGGAGCATATCAACTTGCAGAATTTGATGGTCGAGTTGCAATGATGCCTATCAGTGGCAAATTCCTCAAGAAATACTCTGTATAAATGTAACATAAATTTATGTAAATATGATCAAACAATTCATAAATAAAGTTTGATTTTTATTTTATCATAAGTGATGTTACATGATATCAAGGAAGGTCACTGTCATCCTTATCGACATTGGAATGGGGACCACTGTCGTCCTTATCAAAGACATAATCAGCAAAAGAGCTGAGAACATCTTTGTTGGAACCCACGAGGAACTTGCAAGCAGCCATCCTCATGGCCACTTCCTCTTCAGTCTTTCCTGGTTCAAGCAGGAAGTCCAGGATATCTTGCGGTGGTTTGGGTGCAGACGAACCTTCGCCTGCCTCTGCCTGCTTTGGCTGGACCAGTTCGACCGGATGTTCTTCAATGCCCGCTTCAACCTTTGGGGTGACTTCAACTTTCTTGGATGCATCTTTGGACGACATCTTTATGTTGGAAAGTGGAAATAATTATTTCTTACAGATTTCCGTTCTATTTATAGGCAGAGATTCTTAAAATAATGAAACGTCACATTCATCTGACGGTTCGTCCATTTATTCGACGGTTCATTCGTTCATTAGACGGTTCATCCGTTCATTCACATTCATTCGACGGTTCATCCGTTCACATTCATCCGACGGTTCATCCGTTCATTCACATTCACCTGACGGTTCATCCGTTCATTTATTATCATCCGACGGTTCATCCGTTCATTCACATTCACCTGACGGTTCACCCGTTCATTTATTATCACCCGACGGTTCATCCGTTCATATTCATACGACGGTTCATCCGTTCACATTCATTCGACGGTTCATCCGTTCATTCACATTCACCTGACGGTTCATCCGTCCATTTATTATCATCCGACGGTTCATCCGTTCACATTCATCCGACGGTTCGCCCGTTCATTCACATCCATCT
Source organism: Iris pallida (assembly GCA_029216955.1). Taxonomy (NCBI): domain Eukaryota; kingdom Viridiplantae; phylum Streptophyta; class Magnoliopsida; order Asparagales; family Iridaceae; genus Iris; species Iris pallida. The sequence continues at coordinate 224,665 of JANAVB010031669.1, read as the reverse complement.
GACGGTTCGCCCGTTCATTCACTTGACGGTTCATCCGTTTATCATCATCCGACGGTTTATCTGTTCATTATGACGATTTATTTTGTTCACACCTTTTGACGATTCATTTTCGTTCATTTAATCATTCACATCAGTAACTTATCATCCTTGATTAAGTTATCTATTGAAATAATAATATTCGACAAATTATATTCTGCCACGTCCACATTACCTCTGAGCAGATATAATGAATATAATTATTTTCTACAAAATTATCAAGAAAATATTTTCTATCGCTATTATTTATATCTGAATAAGATATGCAAGAAATAATAGAGCCACAACAAAATGTCTTTTTTTGATCAAAAATTTAAGACATTACATACATAGCATAAAGAAAGACAAAAAGATACAAGATGTTCTTTCTACTGAGATGGAGGCATTATCAGATTAGCAATTTGCTGCTTCAGAATCTGCAACCGTTCTTCGCGAGATGCCATCACTCTCCTTCTGGCCTCTTCTATCCCAGATTTTTCATTAAAAATGGGCATAGATACCATTCGGTGAGTGATTTCAGCATCATGAGTTGCTACATACTCGTTTCTTTCCTGAGTTAGAGCATCAATTTGTTGGACTGCAGTCTGATGCTCTGTAACTTCATTTTCTAGCTCCTCTTGGAGACGAGCAATCTCCACTTTCAGCTCGGCAATCCTTCTTTCTCTTCTCTCAGCAGTTGAGATCACTGATTCCAACTTGGAATTATATTCAGCAGATTTAGTAGTATAGGCATCCAAGAGGTTCTGGAGATTCACTCTTTCAATTGCAGCTGCCTGAGCTATTTGTTCAAACTCTGCCTGCACTAAAGGTTCCACTTTCCCTTTGTTGAGATCTTTATAGTTCTTTATGGAGATTTCCAGCTCATTCAATATATGGTCAAAGAAAGTGGCCTGAGCCTCACCACCTTGCTCCCGGATGGCCTTCACCAAGAAAGAGGTCGGACCTCTAACCATGTAAAAATTAGCGTCTTCTTTGTCTATCATTCTATTGATCAGAGGTCCCAAGGATTCGAAGAAGCATTTGGTGAATGATTGGATGACAAGCTGATTAATCGCCAGAGCACCAGGAGTCGCAGCTACTCTTGTTATGACGAGGCAGCAGGACACTCAATTTCTCGTATCTGAACAGCAGGCTATTTGAATAAGGGAACCAAAGTGGAGCTGGTTGCTCCTCCTGGTTATTCCTCTGCAAAATCAAATACTGTCACTTTGCCTGTCATCGGCTATTGATAAAGAGAATCAAAAATAAAAACAGTCTTACCATGGGTGGATCCAACAATGAGCCTATCATCTGCAGGAACAGACTCTAGCTGAGCAGAAGTAGCTTCAGACACTACTGTCTGGCTACTACCTGCTTTAGAGCCACAAGATAGATGACGGCTGCTACCAGCAATCGCCGTAGCAAGAACCATGTCCAGATACACTGGAAGTGCTGGAGAAATTTTGATTTCTGTATGGATTACAAATAAAAATGTCAGCTATCAATCTATTTAAAAGAAGATTGTTAATTTTATTTTATATATTGGGGATTAACAGAGGGAGTTTCCTCCGGAACCATCTTTTCATTGGCTATCCTTTTTGGAGATCATTGCACTTCAACATCCTTTTCCGGATTCAAAGTATCGTCAGCACCTCCGGGAGACATCTGCACATCTGCATCCAAAATGTCATCAATTGTTATTGGAGATACATGTCCTTCCTCATCGCCTTCAGGATTTGGCATATCTTCATCAGTTTCGGACGATGTGCTCTCCTCATATTCTGCTGGTATCTCTCCACTGGCAGTTTTAGTGGTTTGATCAACATAATCCTCCTGTGAGCCGAAGTCACAGTCCTCTAAAGCTTCAATCATCATACGATCCTCCTTTGCGCGGAGGGTCCCAGGTGTAAGAGGATGTTGAGTAGTCTCCGCAGCAGGTGAAGGAGATCGTACGGCGTTATGCTCTTCCTCTACAATATTATCTCTGGGCTCTTCAGCCTCATTTCTCTGGTCCAGCTCTTCCCTCTGCTTAATTTCCTCTCTCTGCTCTGGACTGGGAGTTTTATTCCCAGACTCAGAAACAGGAGTGGGAGAGGGCACGGTGAGTCCCGCTGCAGCGTCTATCACGATCGAAGACAAAACTTGTCTTCTGCGGACCAACCTTTTCCTTCTATGCAGAGGTCTCTCAGGACTCTCTGTGTTTATCGCCTCGACTTGTTTCTGTACAGAGGTCGGTGTGGCAGCTTCTTCCTGCTGAATTGTCTCGGCCAGCTGTCGTGATTGAGATCTGGTAGTAATCTTTTCTGAAGAATGATCCAAGATCAGTTTCTTCTTCGCAGCTGGGACGGAGATTTAGCAACCTTCAAAGAAATATGCAGTGGTGCGTTAATCTCTTCAGGGAACATAACGTCCCTCGAAACTTCTAAGGGTGCATCCACTGGCTCGTGCACCTCATCATTACCTGGAAGTGACATGATGACTCCTTCCTTCTTCAATCTCGTTGCAGACGCGAAGCTATCCGCAAGATTGATGTTCTTGGCAAAAGTGTTCGATGATGTATAAAACACCGAATATGTGAACAGCATACGAGGGCCATGATTACTACTCACCGGTATCGAGAACGTTGCTTTCGTATCTCGAGCGTTGTAATAAGCCCAAGCTCGGGCTCCCTGCCGAGCAAACCGGCTGGGAAGATATGGCTCCAAGTAGCATTCTTCTTCAAACCGATACACCAAGTGGGATGGACGAATTATCTTCAACCAATTAAAAGTTGTACGGCTCAAAGGTTACATCTTTGAGTCAACCATGTTGGTCGGTATTTCTTTATATCCGGCGGGAGGAGGAGTGCAACAGAAGTTCCATCCTTTGCCAAGGTTCAAAGCATATCTGCAATCTCTCAAGGAAGTGTATTTCCACTTACCGTGGAAGAATCTCCGCAAAAAGCTGCCACCGACTGGTCCCATGTCGGGGTCCATCAAAGTAGGATGGTGTAGAAGTAACCACCCGAACAGATAAGTATACTGCAATTCTAGCCGAGGAAACTCTTTCTCGCCCTTAGCTTTCAGCATCAATTCGACGTACAGACAGAGACTGGCGTTCATTCTACAAGTCATCGCCGATAAGAGATCCATCTTGTAGCCGAAGACTAATCGAACGGCAGCAAAAAAGAATACCGCGATAGAAGTGGTCTACGGCACTTGATCCGGGAACGACGAATCTACGGAGCCAGTATGTCAAAAAACCTGCCAGTTGGGCTTCTTTTGACATAAATCGATATCCCACTCTCATATAACTCTTGAGAATGTCTCATTTCTTTAGAGGAGGACATTGATGATCGTCCATGATCTTGACATCTAAGTCACCACTTCTCTCCATTAACTTCACCACTTCAGTGCTGCTCAGTGGTTTAAAGAAGTCGGGATAGCAGTTGTCATATTCCTTGGTCTTCTTTTCTTCAATATGGTTGAGGAACAGATAAGGCAACCATTTGGATGAATAGCAGGTACCAGATGTACCACTTTTGTAAAACAAAGAGCAGATTTTATAATGACATAGCAGTTCTTCGAAGACTTCTAGCATGGATGCGTTCACTTTTTGAAGTTTGTCCAACTCATCATTAGTTGGGACAAATTCCTCATACGGGACATCCCCCATCAGCAGGTAAGAGATGTACTGCATCTCGTGAAGGGCAAACCCGATCTCTCTGCAGGGAGTCATAAAAGTCCCTGTCCTGTAGTTGTATCTTTCTGCTAGTGCCAAAAATAGATGCGAAATGGGGGCAAAATCGTAAATAGTGGCATGCACTGCTTGATACAAGTTAATCTGCGGAAGTTTGTCTTCAAACTTAGTCAAAATCCAGTTTGCTATACAACTCCATCTCTTATAGTCTGGGTTCACCAGTCCAGTTAATCTGAGGTCTTGATCTGGATACTTCCCTTCGACCTTCGCGAACTCATTTGCGAATATTGGAATTCTTACGGGCAATAACAAAGAAGAATTTTCCGGCGGAATACAACCGAGCTTTAAACCTCTGAGCAAGACACTGTATCGTTCCGAAGAACTGTAAAACAGGTCTTTCTTGTTAGGCCCCTTCTTCACATAAATCTTTCCTGGACGGACATCCTGAAAAGGTGTGAGATTCCATTCCATTTTTCTCGGATAGCTTGTATGAGCATATCGAGATAAGGGGAGGCAGCGGGAGACATCTGGTATCGAGATTGTCTTGTCTTTTTGTTGGACAATCCATTCTTCCATCCGTGGCCTCGGCTGAGGGCTCTTCTCAAAAGCTTCGCCAAATAGAAATAGGGGCTTCTTGTGAATGATGGCATCTGCCGACTCCAAAGGTTGTCCATTCATCAGACATAACAGGGTTTTATTATCTTAGGTTACCAAGATAGCTTGGCGGGAAGTTGGCAGATCATACTGTGAAAAGTGCACATGGGACAGGTCCTCTTTGAATTCTGATTCTGAAAGAGTTCCTACAAAGTTCTCATACCCTGGATCTTCTCTGGAATTAACTGCATCAAACAGAGAAAAAAAATTCAGCACAAGAAAAAAAATCAAGGATGCAACCATCAGATTGCACAACCTTCAGATTGTGCAACCATCAGATTGTACAACCATTAGATTGCGCAACAAACAGTCTGCGCCAGCATCAGATCGCTGATAGTCTCACACCAATCAGCAAATTGTGCTGACTTTTGCCAGCGCAGTTCAACCGATTGTGCAAGAAGTTGTTCTTCATAAAAATGAAGAATAAACTGTTTCGTGCAAACCTAAACCCTAAAAAGGGTGGCACAGTATGATCATATCTCTAAAAAGAGATAAATTCTAAAAATCAGTGAAGTCGAAAAAAAACCTAAAAAGGGTTTTTCGATTGGGTCATCTACCTTACAAAGGAGGATGCACAGTCTCATGTCGAGAAGGACGTCGTGCAACCCTAGCCGAAGGCTCGGCGGGGGCCTTGCCCTTGGCAGCGGCGGAAGAACGCTTGGGGGCTATGGAGATTCGATGGATAAGAAAGAAGGAATAGGCTCGAGACTTCTTTCTTAAATCACAAAAGCAAAGTAAAGAATGAAATAAATATTGAAGAGAACTATTTATAGTTTTTCAAAGAGTAACGGCTGCCTCAGACTGCACCAAAAAAGTCGGACTGATCCATTTCGATTGCGCAGACAGCTCATGCGCAACTTGATTTAAAATTTAAAATTCAAAGTATTTCGAAACTTTGAATAAATTCAACTTTCGAAAACTTTGAAGGGGTCTTGTAGGTCCTAATAAATCAAGTTGCACCTATCAACAAAGTCATGAAGATCGAGAAATGAATCTTTCAAATGAACTACGCAGATATCAGATTACGCATCATACAGATTGCGCACACTAGACTGCGCACACTCTCAAGCGCGCAGGCTGACGTGGCAAATAATCATCATTACCTGACAAAATCAAATCTTTCTGACAGCTGACAACACAAAGAATGAGAAGACTGTTCGTTTATTGCGCCGCACAGCGCTCGAAGACAGCTGTACATGCAGCACAATCCAGTGCCTGCGCAATCCAGTATCTGCGTAATCCACTTCAGCACAATCCAAAGTCAGCACAATTCAAGTGGCGCACTTCATCATGTCAACTAACAAAAGTACACGTGGCATTCATGCCATCAATTACTCGTTACGTGGCAACCGTCTTCACATGATCATGCATATTTCAATTAAATGATGCCATGTGTCCAAGACAGTCAGCCCACAACCAGACAACTACCTGTGCAGTCTGATACTGTACAATTTAGTTCCTACGCAATCCAACTTGCGTCATTCAGAATAACTAAAAAATTAGTTATTTCCAGAACTCTATAAATAGAGTTTCAAGTCTTCATTCAAGGAGATCAGATAGAGAGATCAGACATAAAAGTTCAGAGAGTTTAGGAGTTCTTGCCCAAGTGCTGCTGCATTCTTCCGAGTCTTTTGCCTTCAACTTCTGAGGCTTTTGCCTTCAACTTCAACTTCAGAGGCTACCGTTTTCAAAGTTCACATCGTCTAAGGGATAAAGCAATCGTCATCTAGATTGGATTCCTATAGTTGTACTTTCCCAGAATTCTTGTAATCTTTACAAAGTTTGTATCAATAAAGTTTCATACTTTTATTTTTGCAAGCAGTCCCAGCTCGATGATAAGGCCACCAGACGATGAGAGGCAAACCACCGAGCCAAAGATTGGTTGGGCCCTAGATTGCCCTTTTGAGGAGCCGTCTTGAAGAACTTATGCGTCGGTCTTTGCAATATTGATGTCTTTTTATTCCTCTCTTTTGGGAGCCCTTTTGTAGTAAAGAAAGAAAAAAAATTCCTTTTTATAAATGAAAGAATCTTAGTTTTTTTTCTTTACTTGTCCATTTACCATGAACTTTTTATAGTAGTAAAAATTTCCTCAGAGGTATATTTAACATGATGGGATGGAGGTACCTCCGCTGGAGATGGGGTGTTTACTCAGAGGTAATATGGATATGGTAAACATGAAATCTTTTGTGGTAGAATTTTACTTACTCAGAGGTTATATAGCCATGGTAAGGATAGATTCTACGGATGTATAGAACGACCCAGAGGTAGTATGGACGTGAAATATTCTATAGAAAATTATGACAGCATGGGGTTTGTCAAGGAAGGAATGTCTACTCAGGGGTAATATGGACATGGTAGGCATTAACTTTGTTGGGGTATAGAAAAACAACTCAGAGGTAATATGGATGTGAAATGTTTTCTACTGGGAAATAAGGAAGGGATGAATTCGTTAAAAGAACTCATGGACACCCACGGGGAATGTGGAAATATATGCCGATTTATACCTCAAACATAGTACTTCTTAAGGAATTTACCTTTGATCAGCAATATTAGCAAATTGTCGTTTGGTTTGGTCAGTCGGTATGCACCATTGGAGCGGAATGTCTCTATGATGAATGGTCCTTCCCACTTGGGCTCGAACTTTACAGCTGTCTTGTGGGTCATCACCATCGATCTTCAAACTGATAAGACGAGGTCATCCACTTGGAATGTCCTTTCCCGGACCTTTTTATTGAAGGCCCAAAAAATTCGAGCTTGATAGAGTTCGATACATTGTTGAGCCAGCAGGCGCCTCTCATCCAACGCTTCCAACTCCTGTAGCCGACAATGTTGATTGTCTTTATCTGTCAGCTGGTTGGTGACGGCTACTCGTAGAGACGGAATTTGGATCTCTAGAGGGAGTACCGCCTTACTCCCGTAAACAAAAAAGAATGGTGTGTTGCCCGTGGGTGTCCGAACGGTGGTATGGTAAGCCCATAGACAATCACCGAGTTTTTCATTCCAGTCAAGCTTATTGGAAGACACGACTTTCTTAAGCAGCTTGACGATCGCCTTGTTGAATGCTTCGGCTAGTCCATTCGTTACAGGATTGTAAGCCGTTAACGCTACATTCTATATTCGGTTCTTATCACAAAACCGATGGAATGCGTGGCTCACAAACTGAGGGCTATTTTTATGGATAATCCTTCGAGGAACGCCAAAGCGGTAGATGACATAATGCTTAACAAAGCTGATCATGTTCGAGGTTTTCACCTCAGCCAGTGGTACTACTTCTGCCCACTTGGAAAATTAGTCGATGATGGCACGGATGAACCAGTGTCATTTGGAGGACGGGAGGCTGATCGGTCAGATGATATACATTCCCCATGCTTCAAATGGCTAGGTAGCTGTAGTGGGGTATAGGAACTCAGAATGTTGGTGGATAAAGTCAGCATGCAACTGGCATACCCAATATTTCTTTACATAATCAATGGCATCTACCATCATAGTGGGCCAGTAGTAGCCCATACGATGTAGTCGGTCCTGAAACTTACGTCTAGGTTGATGAGCTCCGCAGGTACCATCGTGTGCCTCCCGGAGTACTTTTTTTGCTTCAACATTAGACAGATACTGAAGAAGAAGTCCATCATATGAATGATGATATAGCATTTTGGTAGCTACATCATAGAAGAACCGGAACGAGCGCCTCTTGATAGAAGTAGATTCCTTCGGGTCTTCAAGTAGGATCCCGTAGACCGCATAGTCTATGAAAGGGAATCGTCAATCCTAAATGTCAATATTGATGTCTGATGCACAAAGTAGCATAGATATATGTGCAGATTATTCTTTGGGTAAACCAATTCTCGACCCATCACTATGACAGAGTACTGGGTTCCGACCGGAGCTGTTAGAGAAGCGGCGAGACCGGCGAGGACGTTGACCTCCAAATTTTGCAACCGAGGTACATGTTTTATAAAGAACCCTATAAAGATAGAAATGATATCGATTGCTACCTGATGGTAAGGGATCAGATCTTCATGCTGAACCTCATATTGTCCTCAAACCTGGTTGATAATTAGTTTTGAGTCATCGTAGGCTTCGATGTAGTCGACCTCCAACTGTTTAACGAGTAGGAGCCCGATTATGAGAGTGTTGTACTCAGTAACATTATTGGTGCATGACTCCTGGAGAGAATATGTACGGTGGATGACTAGACCATCAGGAGTGACGATGACTACTCTGACCCCTATGATAATTTTGTCTTTGGGTCCTATTCTCGAAGCACCGTCAAAGAACATTCACTAGATAGGATTATATGTGACAGCATTCGACTCCAGGACCCTATCAAGGATATCGTCACAGAGTCTTGACCTCTCTGGTACAGGATGTCCCACCAAGAAGTCGACGAATGCTTGACCTTTAACCGCCTTTTATGGGACAAACACCATGTATTAAGGCGTTAAAAGGATTGCCCATGTGGCTAACCGCGAGTTTAGAGCCCCTGGCTTAGTTATGAGAACTTTAAGAGGATTGACTCGGGAGATGACATGAATTGTCTGACCAGCCACATATTGGCACATCTTTTGGATGGCGAAGACTAGAGCGAGACACTCCTTCTCAAAAGGATTATACCGATGTTTAGTGCCAATCATGATCCTGCTTAGAAAGTAGATTGCCTGTTCATGGCTTTCGTTGCTTCTCTGGGCTAGCAAAGCACCGAGAGAATGATCCATGGCTCGGACGTATAGCAGAAAAGGCCTCTCCACGACCGGTGCTACTAGTACTGGAGGACTAGTGAGGTATTTCTTGATGTCGTCGAATGCACGCTGACATTCTTCGATCCAGACACAAGAAACCCCTTTTTTATCAGTTTGAGGAAGGGTTGGCATCGTCTAGAAAGATTTGCTATAAATTTTCTAATATATGCCAAGCATTCTTGCAGGCCCCGGAGTTCAAGAAGATTCTTCGAATGAGCCATGTCCAAGATGGCCTTTGTCTTTTTAGGGTCAATGTGAATACCCCTGGCTGTGACGATGAAGCACAAGAACTTGCCACTGGAAACGCCCAGAAAAGACTTGGTTGGGTTCATCTTTAGCCGATGTGTCCGCATCAAATCAAAAATTATCCTCAAGTCGTCCAAATGGCTAGATTTCTTCCTGCTTTTAATGTTAATATCACCAATATAATATTCTACCATTTTGCGTAGGTGTTTACAGAATATGGTACACATAGCCCGCTGGTGTATTGCTCCCACATTCTTCAAACCGAAAGGCATTACTATATAGCAGTAGATTTCCTTTGGAATCCGGAATAAAGTTTGTTTTTCATCTTCAGGGAACATCTTGATCTGGTTGTAGCCCGAGAACTCATCCATGAAGGACATACGCTCGAAGCCACAAGTATTGTCGATCATGATGTTAGTGATCGGGAGGGAAAACTCATCCTTTGGACAGGCCGATTTGAGATCCCTGAAGTCTATACAGATTTGAATATTCTCATTCTTTTTAGTGATGGAAATAATGTTGGCAACCCAGTCTGGATGTTGTTCCTTGCGAATGAAGCCACATTCTATGAGTTTGTTGACTTTTTTTTTGATAGCGTCCATGATATTGGGGCAAAAGCGACGATGTTTCTGTTTGACAGGTTTAGTGTTGGACAGGATATTTAGTCGGTATATTGTGACTTGCAGGTCTAAACCTGACATGTCTTCATAACTCCAAGAAAAGACATCAATGTACTCTCGGATGAGTTGTATCAGAGATTCTCTGTCTTCTCCAATCAAGATTTTACTGATGAAGATAGGTTTAGGTGAGGCCTCATCTCCTGGTTTGACTTGAACAATCTCATCTTTAGTGGGAGGTTCGCACTGTTCAAAATGGCACTCCAATTTGGATCCTAGGCATTGATTCCAGGATTTATCCTTGAAAAATTCGAGCATCTAGTCTTCATCCTTGACTGGGGATCCACAGAGACCATATTGACGGACAATATCTTCTTGAAGGCTTGGCCTATACTGGTATCAGAGTCCCAGGTTGAGGAATCGAAGGAGTAAGAATGCATCATGACCTCTGGCTCTGAGCTCTCTGAAGTTGTTGTATTATAAAGGAAGGCGTCAGCCTTTGCCATAATTCAGTCCTTTGTCGCTGGTCAAGTCATAGCCAATCTTCTGGATAAGGTGTTTGGTTTGAGTGGTATAATGGTAGAGCTGCACCTTACTGTTATTGGGCTCTGGTTCTGCAAGAGTAAGTCTTTGAGGATGTTCTACCTGACCGAAGATGATGGGCCCCTCATCTTTCTTTCTTGCTAGAACCAGGAAGTAAGCATCTCGGAAAGAGGCAACTCAGCTTGCCAGATTAGTAGTTGCCACTTGGGTTTGCAACATATACAGAGCATTATCTACGAAATACATAGTGTTCCAGTATGCATAAGAGTAATTCAAAGACAACTTTCTATTAATGAAATACAAAAATTTATCTCGAGGGATTACATCATCTAAAGAGTACGCTTCAGCATTGGTGCTTATGTAGTCCCCTAACTCTTCAATGGTGAGAACCGGGGCTTTCATTGGAGAAGGTGGAAGCGATCTTCGCTTCAATTTGACTACTAAGGAAGCCAGAGTTGGCAACTTTAGGGCTGCTTTCGGGGCCCTTCGAGGCAGTTTGATACGCATAGGCTCCTGACTAGCGGCTGATGCCGATGGGGACAAATGAGCAAGAGCTTTTCCCTGGAGCTTGATGACAAGAGGCACTGATGCCTGAGGAGGCTTCCCCTTTAGTCGAACCTTCAGTGGCTCTTCGATGATGGCTGCGCTCTCTGATGCAATCTTTGTCTCATCGTCTGCATCATTGGCTTCGTCCTCCCAAGGAACTAACTTGTATAGATTAGCATCAGTACAGTATGCTTCAAGTCCTCGGAATGGGTCGATGTCAGCAAAATATGTCTTTATAGTTCCGTCGCTAGCCACATATTTTATGCATTGATGCAGGGTAGAAGGCAAGATTATGTACTCATGAATCCATGGTCGACCCAACAACTTGTTGTAGTTTATGTCTGCATCAATGATATAACAAGTCACGTCTGTCTAGAGATCGCCTATCTGGCATTTCAGACAAATCTTGCCCAAGGCCTCACTTTTTCCAGCATTAGAACCACTGATTGTAGTATTTGATGCGATCGGCCAACGCATCAGAATCCCAAGTATTGGATTAAACTCCAAGGAATTATGCTGAAGAAAGAGCCATGGTCGATATGGATACGATCATCCTTGATGTCACCAATATACCCTATATAGTACAGGGGTCAATTATGTTGGTTGTTCTTCAGCAACATATCCTGTTGAATGAAGGTGATGTTAGGAATCACCTCGACCATGTTATGACAATGTGGACATACGGCATGATCTTCCTTTAGAGGTTGTACCCGGATGAGGAAGGAATCAGCGTTCTGCAAAGCCTCCCTGAGGGCGCCCCGAGTCTCTTTGGAGAGACGGAGGAGCTCGAAGAAAGACAACCAAGCTGGAGTATTGGTGAACTCTGCTAATATGTTGAAGTTGTAAGGTTTGATCAGCCTCATTGTTGAGTGTTTTCGAAGTGGTTTGTCAAAGAGAACCTCCTTTTGCTTCTGCTTATCTGTTGCATGAGTCTAGGATGGATCAGCTTTCAAGGAATCAAGTACGGCTGCAGCAACAGATGGAGGTACCTCTTCTTCCAGAACCTGGTTATCCTTTCACTAGTGAGCGAATAGTAACTAGAGCGTCATCTGTCGAGGTAGAATCTATCTGGCACGACTTGGACTTCTTTCCCTTAACAGGGTGTGCTACATGCAGCATCATGTCTGGGGTGTGATTAGGGTACACCGACATAATTTTACCTCATGTGTCATAAATAGGATGAGTCTCTAAGCATTTGTCACTCACATTTTCTATTATATGTATTTTTAGTATACATATACAAATTTCTGACGTTTGTCAGGTGGCCCGTGTTCTGACTTGTCTTGTTTAGCCTAGTCTTGGTTTAGTCTTGATTTGGCTTGGTTTGGTTCACCTGGTTCATCATGGCATGTTAACTTTATTCGGTTGGGTTTAGGGTTGGGTGGAGATGACTTGGTTTGATATTTATATCAAACTCTTTCTCTCTATTCTCATTTACTTCTCATTAACTCTCTTCTTCTTCATTTACTCCTACCCACCTACAAAGAAACCCTAGGCAAGTGCAACTTACTTCATGATGAATCTCAAGTTTTATTGTTCCTTTCTCTTCTCTACCTGATTCTAAGCCTCTTTAGAACTTAACATTTTTGGTTTTGATGGATGGATTCTTGTAGATCTAAGTTATAGATTTTCTCGATTTTTCTTGGTTTTGATCTCTTTAACTTTGTTATTTTCGATATCTAATGGTTCTATGTTGTGGGAAATTCAATTCTACATAATTTAGACCCTTGGAAGTCTCGATTTTGACTTGTTTTTAGGGAGTTATAGCCATTGGAGTTCATAGGTTCAACCAAGCTTTTGGTGCTGGTAGGGGAAGATAAACAGTGTGCGTGTGCGCTCATTAGCGCCGTACCATCTCAGTTGCGTGCGCTCTTTAGTGCTGCGCCTTTCAGCCGACGCTCCTTAGTGCCGCACTATCCAGTCGCGCGCTCATGGCACCATTTGCCCCCTGGCGCCACTTGTCCCTTGGTACCATTTGTCCCCTGGCGCCACTTGCCCCCTTGCACGTCTTGTCCCCCTGGCGCCATTTGCCCCTGGTACCACTTTTCGTCTGGCGCTACTTGTCCCCTGGCACCATTTTCCCCCTGGCACCACATGTCCCCCTGGCACCTTTTACCCCTGGCACCATTTGTCCCCTGTCACCATTTGCCACCTAGCGCCTTTGACCCATGTGCCTTTTCTTGCGATGATCTTCTTGTTATATAGTTCCATGATTGTTCTATGTGTTCTTAGAGTAATGTAATGTTGTGAACCTTGCATGTACCCTGTACTTGACTTTGTCAAATCCCTATTTTTGAAAATAGTATTTGACTGTATTTGTGTATTTGGAGGATTTTTGAAATTGGGTATTGTTAAAATTTTATTATTAATTATTGGATGTGAATTTTTCTCATTATTATTATTATTACTATTATTTTCTTGATCCTGAATCTACCCCCTCAAAAATATCTAAATCCCCTACCTAACCCCTCACATCACTCCCTCTCACCCCTCACATCACAATCCCCCCTCTCTTTCTCCTCTCTCACTCTTTTTTCTCTTTCTGGAGACAGCCCCCCCAATCTCCAGCTCTTTCTCTCTCTCTCTCTTTCTCTCTCTCTCTCTCTCTCTCTCTCTCGAGCTCCTTCCTCTCCCCCGACCTCAGCTCTCACTCTCCCTCTCACGACCTTTCGAGCTCCTCCCTCTCCCTCGTATCCGACCTCCGGCCCCCACTCCGTCGCGGCCACCGCCATTAGTCGCCACCACCAGCGCCGCGGCCAGGGCCTCCGGCCCCTCCTCCACTGTCGCCAACGTCCCCCCACGGCCGGCCTCCTCCGCGAGCCCCTGTCGCTTCTCCCGTCTTCTCCGGCCCCCAGCACCACCTCCGTTGACGCCAGCGCCGACATCTTCCCTGCCCCTTGGCGCAGCCGCTGCCGCTGCCGTCCTTTCTCTACCGCGGGATTGACCCGACCTGGCCGAGCACCCCCTCGGTGAGCTCCTTCTCCTCTCTCCCTCTGTCCTTCCTTCGCCGGTGGTCTGATCCGACCCTGGCCGACCTCCTCCGCCTCCTCTCACCCTCCCTCGAGCTGTGAGCTCCTCGAGAAGTGAGCCCATCGACGTGCAGCATGTCACCTCGTGCAGCGCACCCTCAGTTGGTGTGCTTCCTCGTTCCCTGTGCTTTTAGGATGCGTGTACCTCGGTGTACGTGTCAGTCTTATTTTTTGTGCCACCTCGATTCACGTGTTGTCTTGGGTAGCGGGACGCCTCGAGCCCCGTGCTGCCTCGGGCAGCATGCTATTTCGGTTTGTGCGTTGTCTCGATTTCAGTGCCTCGGCCTTTGTGCCTACCTCGTGACTTGTGTCATCTTGGTTTGCGTGCATGCATGTACCAATTTGCGTATGTGCACCAATTTGCGTGCTGCATTGGTTTGTGTGCCATATTGGACTCCGTACCGTATCGATTTGCATGCCCTTTAGACTTTGGGTTATCTTGATCTACATGTATGTCTCGATTTATGTGCACGTTTCTGTTTCTTGTTCGTGTCGATATTTGAGTCATCTTGATTCTCGTACGTATTTCGATATACGTACATGTCTCGGTTTACGTGCCAGTATCGATCTGTGTGTCTCGATTTCCGTACCAGATCCCTGTACTACTTACGGGACCCACACGTTATAGCCTCCTGCCATCCCCCGTGATTTCTCCTATTATTTTATTAGTTGATACTAATGATTGTTCATTGTGTGTTCTGAGGACCTCGATGGACGTGGTAGCCTGGATCCTGATCGTCGAAGACTTGCTTACCTAGCCGATCCCTCTAGGCAAGTATCCCTTGCTCATCGATGGCTCTTGCCCTCTCTCCTGGATTTTATTGTATTTAATTAATTGTAAATCTATAACCATGATTAGTGTATCTTAGCAGTTGAACTACCATGATAACCTAGAATAGCTTGGTTCGATACCGGGATAGGCCGTATCGGACAACTCGGATGGGTCATCCACACCTCCTAGGACACGAGCACGACTCATATGTATGGATTGTCCATGTATGCCCTGTATCCGACTCGCGGTCGGGTAACGGCTTGGCGAACTATTCTTGTGGCTATGATTGCACTTGGGTTAGAATTATGAACATGTGCTGTGATGCGCACTGTAAGACGGTTATTTTATTATATTATGCATGTTCGATTGGTTTCCAGTATGCATCGTAGTGCTGTTGGAGGACGAGACTTAATGTTCTCGGCTATCGATTTGTTCCCAGTATGCATCGTAGTACTGCTGGTAGTTGAGACTTAGTGTTCTCAGCCTGCGATTTTGCGATTCTGTGGCGGTTGCGCCGAGTGGTTTTAGCCCCAATTCGTAGGGTGCTCCCGTCCAGATTACAAAGGATACTCTGCCAGATTTTTCCAGAATTCCCAGTTGGGAACTTGGTTCGAAGGATTAGGTAGAACCATTCATTTGGTTTGCTGGACTGGATTCATGCATGTGCATCTTGACATAGTTTACCTGATCCCATTGCCTGCTAGGTAGACTCCAGACTAGATTAGTCGCCTAGCGTCTTGACCTGTCTTGTCCGTCGGGTAGCGTAAGGAGAGCGGTTCCACTCGGGAGACGGTCTACAACCCTGTTCCTTGTTTTGTTTAAGGGTTGTGGATTTACTCCAGGGTGGTTCATGTAATCTTTGCCATTCTCGGTGATATTATTACTACACTTGTCCCCTGACCCTTCATTCTGGGAGTTGTCCTAGTCCAGCCAGATAGGGCTGACAGTTGTCCTATGTATCGGGATTGTGACCTTGGATATGTATGAAGATTGAGTATTATATGGAGTGTGATCTCGGGATGTTCAGTTGGTAGACTCACGTGGATACTTGGATAGTGCTGTCGATTCCTTTAGATGATGTTCGATTTTGATCAGATATGTGGGTTCCTGGATTTGATTGATTGTTCGAGTGTTTCGCGGAACGAAGAGAATATCGAGGGTATCCTTGTAGTATTCTTATCCGACTTCCCAAACGCCCAAAACCTGGTACCTTTGTGTATTCCGGTAGTTGGGAAACCTGGTTTGATTGCTATGTCTTGGTAGTTGAGGGGCTCATTTTCTAGTGGCTTGTGATCATTGACTTGGAGGATTCTTGTGAGCCAGAGGGCCTAGCATTGCTTATAGTGATTAGCTTAGTATTTGGTTATTGACCTTCCTGACATGATATTAATTCCATTGTAGAGGGAGACTCTTGATAGATTGATCTGGTGGATGGAACAACTTGAGGATTGGAGCTGTAGGCTCCCATGTATGCTTGACATGTTATTATAGTAAAGATCTCGACCTTGTACATGACCTGATATCCATGCCACTATGTGGGCAGATGACTCCATGTGATTGATAGTTTTGACCCCGTCTTGACTTGACTACTTATATCCGATCCATGATTCCAGTTTACCCTTTGAGGTACTGGCCTTGACCTTGCACTGTTGTGCTCCTTGTCTACTGGCACTTTTGAGGTGCTACCTAATTTTGTGGCATTGTGGTGCCATCCTGATATCGTAGCCTTATTACACGATAACCTGAACCTGTCTTGAATCTTGTTAGTGGCCTGTCGAGGCACACTCCTGACTAGCACTCTGGACTTGACAAGTAAACCTGGCAAGAATACTCTTGATTCTTGATAGTGGCCCGTCGAGGCGCACTCTTGACTTGTACTCAGTACATGACATGTTTACTCTTGTTCGCTGTTACGACAGCCAGTCCTGACTTACTAGGTATAACCTTGTCTTGACACTGTGGTTGATTCTCTGATTGTGCTTGTACAAACTACCTGTCTCGTCTTGCATCATGTCTAGGACATGAATTCCTGGTTACCACGGTCAGGAATTCATAATGAATCTGACTAGGTTAACAACTAGATCGATCAAGTAGTTCATATAGAAAGATTTCCTAGTTACAGGCGATTCCGTTATCCCGGCCATACTTGAGGATTTGTAGCCTGCCGACGAGTAGGGCACACTTCCTGCACACTGTCATGTGTTACAACTCTAAGTCTGTAACGCCCCAGTCCCAAAATACGTAGGACTAGAACATCATCATGCCAGCTATATAGATACGAAGTATATGGACCCTCGTATATGTACATAAGCTGTAAAATGCAGTAACTAAGGTACTAAATCTCATCCATAAAGATAAATAATGATATAAAAGCAACTTTGAATTTGTCATGTATCCAATCGTTGGGCGGAGACAAAGTCCACTACCAACTAATTTAATTATGGAAAAATATATACAAGAAAAGAATTTAGCAAGCGAGAGCAATGGCGAGTCCAAGAGCAATCACCACGAAGGAAGGAATGGCCTTAGCTAGAGCACCTGCAAGAAATCACGAAACACACACCTGGCGAGATAACCAGGTCCTCAGAGGAACGTAACAAGATACATCAACATGCCATATAATACTGAATATAAATATGCCATAATCAAAGAAAGTGACAAGACACTATAAGGTAATCTAACCAACTAAAGTGAACATGCAGTGAGAACAAACCTTTCGTCGCATGGGCCCTGGCTGTAAATGGGATCTGGTATAGTCCCCACTTGGGCACCTGTGACCGAGAGCATGATGTTCAAAAACGACAGTGGCCAACCTGAGAGGCTCATACCCGTATCTCCAGCGGAGCTTCCGGGTTACAAGGGAAGTGCAATAGAAGCCTATACGATAAAGAACTGTTCTCCCCACCCAATGTACCTATCATGTCGCATCCACGACCATGTGCCTCTACTAACTGCTAAGTCTCCTAACACGCCTCTATTAGCAGTTAGCCCTAACGCATGCACATGGGTGATCAGCCCACACGCAAGAACCTCTACATGATACTCATCTCACACATCCTCGTGGTACAACTGTGTCAAGGTATTTGCAATACACTACAACGGTAGTCCCTTAACTCTAGGTCAACATGCAATCAAAGGATAATAACAAAGTAAATTATTAATCACTGAACAGGCAGTAAATCAGGAACTGTAAGAACGGAAAATAAAGAACAGTGATATATAAAATAAATACAGACTGAATATAAACAGTTTAATGGCAAGGTATCTTGCCTGGTGTGTCGCCTGGTGTGGTACGATATTTTCTGACATGTCTCCATAATCTAATAGCCATGGTCGATGCAGTGGTCCAAATCGCGAGAGAATAGGAACATAGAATTAGTCATGATCAACGATGATAATAACCAACAAGGGAATTTGCAAAATAAATATAACTTATTTTTAGAAAATATATTTATACTAATTTTAAGACTAGATTTGTTTTTGGAAAATACTAAAATCTCAAAAATCGTTTTAGGCTACCTCTATGTTTGTCAACACATATTTTTATAGATAAAAACCATATTTTATTATTAACAATAATTTAGATAAATATTAGTAAAAATCATATAGGGTTCTAAAATATTTTAAAATATAGGTCAAGCCAATATAGTACTTATATATACCCTTGCATATATACTTTAAGGAAAAATTTAAAAAGATTATTGTAAATAGTAAATATCATGATGAAATAATACAAATAGAAATACTAACATTTATCTATACATAATAATTTGCAACACTAATATTAATCTTAATCCTTTTGTAAAAAGTTAATAATAATAATGATAATAATAGTAATGATAATAAATAATAATAATGGTTCATAAAGAATAATAATAATAATAACAAAACTATAATAATAATAATAATAATAATAACAAAATTAATAATAATAATAACAGTAAAAAAAACAATAAAACAAAACCTTACACTACTGCAGCAGTACAGCTGCCATCCCCCTCCCCTTATTATTCACGAGAGAGAGAGAGAGTGAGGGGAGAAGAAAAAGGGTGAGCGAGGGCTTATAGGGGGCGGCGGCGGTGGCGCTGTGGGGCGGAGCGGGTGGATTATCAGTGGATACTCCGGCCGGGCTTCGGCGCTCGGGTGAGGGCGGCGATGGCCGGAGTGGCACTCGAGTGAGGACGGCGAAGGAGCAGAGGAGGCGACGGTAGCATCGGGCGCTTCTTCGGCGGAAAGCAGGGTTTTCCGGAGGCTCGATCTGGTGGAGGAGCGGATCCGGCGAGGAGATCGGGGCTCGCGGACGCTCGACGGTCGGCGCAGGGCAGAGCGGAGCGGATGGGGCGGTGCTAAGGAGGAGCGGAGGTGGAGAAGCCGACGTGGGCGGCTGAAGGAGTGGCGGAGTTTCTCGAGCAGCGGGCGCGGCGGTCCGTGCTGGCGCCGGTGGTCGGGTGGTTCCCGGCTACGAGAAGGCGGCGAGAGGGTCACCACCGGAGAGGGCATGGTGGAGGCAGTTACGGCGAGCGACCACGACGCTCGGTGATGGGAGAGGGGCCTTCATCGGAGCGCGGCGCCGGAGGGATTTGTCCGAGTAGCGGGGCTCACGGGATCCGCGGCGGCAGCGGCGAGAAGGTCACCACCGGGCGGAGCTCTGGGCGCCGGTGGTCCTGCATGAGGTGGCTCCGGGTTCGGTCCTGCGACCGATCGGGATCTCGGGTATGGAGGAGATGGGATGGCGGTGGCACATGTCGAGCGGGAGCGGCGGTCGCAGGAGCGGCGTTCACCGGTCCGGGCCATAGTCAGGTAATTGTTGTTTTCCTTCCTCCTTTCCTTTGTGACGGTGGTAATGGTTTTCCCCTGTGATTGGGGGATTCTGGGTCGGGAGTTGGCTGGTGATGGGAACAACCGAGGTCGAGCGGCGGTCAGGACAGCCACGGTGGCGTGTCCCGGGAAGGTGGCCGGGGTTTTGGCCGAGAGGAGAGGTGGATGATGGGGGGTGTATGGTGGAGATGAATGACGATGTTGGTGACGGTTCTGGCGTTGGCGGAGACGTGGTGGTTGTCTGGACATGGCGACAACGGTGTAGGGTTAGGATTAGGATTTGATAGGTATGGCCATGTCGGGTGTGTCCGACACGGTAGTGGTGGCGTGGAGGTGCGTCCGGAATTGTCGGACGTGAAGAGATATAATGTACATGTATTGGGAGAATAGTGGATATGGGAGGGCACAGACACGGTACACAATGGGTTGTGGAGAAATTTATGGATGCCCGAAATTTATGGAGGAGTACCTGCCTATTTATAGGACGTGGGAATACCCATTAGGATAAAGATTGGGATTGTTTAAATCCTCATTAGCTAAATTCAATATTAATTTAAATAGTTTAAAAGCCAATTCAAATCAAATCCAAATCCAAATTAATTCCATACTTAATTTAAAATATTTTTTAAATAAAGCCAATAAAATCTTTTGCAATTTAATTTACCATACTTAATCAAATATTAAGTAAACAAGATTCCAAATATCTTTTTCATAAATATTAAAATACAATATAAATAAATTTTGAAAATCACTATAAATACTTAAATCATAGCAAAATAAACAAATTTCCTATTTCGCAAAATATTCGGAATATATTTATACAAACAAAAATTTCCAAGTCACTATTTATTTTTAAGTGACAAATAAAATAACTCTTTTATCAAAAAGAAACATATTTATCACATATATACATTTTCTATAAAAATTAAATTTTTAATAAAATGTTTTTCTAAAATAGGTACCTCGACACATATTCGCACTCGTCGAGAATTTACGAAATGCGAATTTCGCACGCTACGTAAATACAACAAAGCGAATTTTGTATGCGACGTGGAGATACAAAGTTTAAACTAATTAAAAAAAATAAAAAATTGTAGTAGAAAATTAGGAGTTTTACATCCTACCCAACTTAAAAGAATTTCGTCCTCGAAATTTAGGAAAACTTAGGGTAGGTAGGGCGAAGGGGTGGAACGGGTTTATTCAAATAGGTTTACGAGATCTTCTTGGGACGAGAATGTAAACAAAACATTCGACGATGAGGTAAGCGATGGCAATATATCGTTTGAGCGACTAGAACAGGAAATTTCGATGGTTTCAATTTAGATTATGAACATGACAACCAATCAATGACTAAGCTCGATCAACCTTAAAATGGGCAACATCACAAGTAGGTAATAAACTCCTAATTCCTTTGATATCTTCAATTATTCACTTATCATAAATCGTTCTTCCCAAGAATACTTTCGTACTACGCTCCCTTAAGAATTTAAACAAAACAAATATGATTAAAAATGTACTCTATCTTCCTCTACCTCGTCATAAAATTTTCAAATAGTCTCAACTTTGAATTCCATAATCCTCATTATACTAGCTCATTTATATATCCTCCCAAGTTAAAATTCCAAAATCTTCAACCAATTTGGCCCAAGTAAGAGTTAAAGTCTAGTTTCTACAAATCTGTATTTATTGGTCAATGTATACTGCATTCATAGGTACCAAAATAAAAGTCTAGCTTCAATGTTCGATAAATCTCGAAAACTAATGGTATACCTTCATAACTCAATCTTCTATCACCATAATTGAAAATTTCCTCAAACATTTATTAGTCTCTCTCAAAAATTTCTTCTTCAACAATCTCAGTTTTTTTTTGGTAGAAATGAACTCATCTTAACTTCTTATTCATAAACATTTTAGAACTTAATTAAAATATAAAGGTTTCCTTCTTCAACAATTAATTATTCTTGAAAACTAGTATTATTATAACACTTTATGTTATCGAAAGCAACGTCAACACTGTCTTTATCAAAAATTTCATCCATAAATTTAATATATAACTTTGGTTCTTAAACCATCAACACTTTAAAAAAATTTCACTCGATATGTAGTTACCTCAAAACAATTTGAAAGTCGCGAAGTCTATTTATCCCCGAGTGTTTCATCAAAACATAATATATCATTCCTTACTTCATTGATTCGGATTTATTGCACCTTTCCATTTATGTCCCATCTATACCTTGTAACCTCGTAATTATCTTAACAAACTGTAGTATTTATCCATGTTGTGGGGTTCTCCCATCTAACCTCTACTAACCCAAGAATGTCATGATCAACTGTCATTTCTCATAAGGGGATCATACAAGAACAAGGTTGTATAATCTATGGAGGAATCATAGTGAAATATAAGTAAAGCAATTTAATGAGAAGGGAAAAGAGTAAGGGTTGCAATATTGAAGAGCTAAAGATGTTATGGGTCTAAGTAAATCAAGGTAATACAAGAAAATAAATTGATAATGATTAAGCAGTCAAGATAAACACAAGGTTAAGCATTTAACTGATTTAGTAGATCGCAATCGGGCCGAAGATTTGAGTCGGGGTTGAGTCCAAATATATAGTCAGAAGTATATCGGTACCACGGTATAGGTTATAGTTAGTCTTTATGACCCGAAAGTCATACCATAAAAATAGAGTACAAGGGGACATGTTTTAGTGGGACATGATATACCTACATGAAGGTGAGCTTGTCTATGTCTTGTATGTGAAATTTGTTGGAAGGAAAAGTCTAGTGTTGTGCTCCAAATATCAAAGTCACGATAGGGGACGCCAAATGATCAAAATAGAAAGTGGGTTTTCATAAGGTACTAATTAATGCACAAAAATAAAAGGTTAAGGCACGAATTAAAGATAATTATGAATCTCGTAGGTCAAGCTAAAGTAAGTTAGAGGTACAGTTTCTAGAGAGAAAATAGTCTCATAGATAAGGGTATGGTCAAGAGAACGACTCTAATCATTTTTAATTTTCAAACAAGTAGATGGTCACAAATAATGATCTAGATTCGAGAAAAGTCGAGTAAGTCAAAGATATGTCCATCGGGTTGGTCCATGACTAACTATACTTGTGTATATGCAATATTATCGTCATAGGTGGCATGGCAATCTAATGTGGAATACTTCTATCTTACTAGGGGACCTTACTTGTTTCTTGGTCCTTCACCAATATATGATTTAATCTAAGATTTCAAGTTCTTCGAAAACTTCTCAATAAAATTTTCAAGATACTCCGCTAAAATTTTAATTATCTTAGACTGTCAACTTTAATCAAAATATAAATTTCTAGTCAATCTCAAACAAACCTTGTATCTCGCAAATCGAATATTAATTACTTTTTTTTTCCAAAATCTTAAACTCAACATTTAAATAATTTTATCAGCCGAAATTCATACTACAAAATAAACATTTAAAATAACTCCCGAATTTAATTCTATATCCTTCAAATTGTATATCTAGCTTCCAATAAGTCACAACTACTCCCCTTTTTTTTAAAATTTTAAATATCCATATCAAGACTTTAAACTCGAAATCTAAATAACTTTATATATCATAGATCATATGAGCAAATTTTAAATATTTAAAATTTTCCTTCAAGTAGATTTTATATCTTCCAAAATATTTCAAACAAATTTTTACCATTATCTCTTCAAGCTCAAAATTTAATACTTATAATTTGTAAATTATAGAATCAATTTAAAACCTCAATCTTTCTAATAAACCGTAAATCATAAACCCTTCATATTCTCTAGTCGTTACAAAATCATAACTTATGATTTAAAACACTTTAATAAATTCGAGATAAACTTTAACATATTCAATCCAAACTTGAACATAATCGTAAATCAAGTGTCACAATTTAAAGATGTTTTTCCCAAATCGGTTTCATATTCCAATAAATCAAACTATTTCATAATTTCCAAAAAATCATAAATTATAAATTTGTTTTCTCGATCTAGCTACTCTCTTGTGTATACCACCTTGTAATAGCAAAATAAAATTTTCAAATATCCATTGAAGGCGGTAATATGCTACTACCCAACTTGAAATTAACTAATCCTCAAAATCATTCTTCTAGGAAAAATAAATGCCTCTACAACTCAAATAAAATCTCCATGCATATTAATTGTCAATGCAATCCATCTAGCCATGTGTTTAACCTATGGGCATATACTAGTTTTAGTCATCTTACTAAACACGAACTAAGAATTTACGGTGGAAGGAGTCAAGCAAGATGCAGATCAATGAGGTCGAACGAGAGTTCGGGATTTGAAGTCAAGGAAGGAAGTCAAGTAGGTGGATGAGATTCTAAACTCTAATCCTATACTGCAGGCCTGTTCGGTACAGTCATGTAACCGAAACGGCAAACTCGACCTGCATGGGCCACCACAAAAACATGTAACGCCGCAGTCCCAAAATTCGTAGGACTAGAACGTCATCATGCCAGCTGTATACATACGAAATATATGGACCCTCGTATATGTACATAAGCTGTAAAATACAGTAACCAAGGTACTAAATCTCATCCACAAAGATAAATAATGATATAAAAGCAACTTTGAATTTTTCATGTATCCAATCGTTGGGCGGAGACAAAGTCCACTACCAACTAATTTAATTATGGAAAAATATATACAAGAAAAGAATTTAGCAAGCGAGAGCAATGGCGAGTCCAAGAGCAATCACCACGAAGGAAGGAATGGCCTTAGCTAGAGCACCTGTAAGAAATTACGAAACACACACCTGGCGAGATAACCAGGTCCTCAGAGGGACGTAACAAGATACATCAACATGCCATATAATACTGAATATAAATATGCCACAATCAAAGAAAGTGACAAGACACTATAAGGTAATCTAACCAACTAAAGTGAACATGCAGTGAGAACAAACCTTTCGTCGCATGGGCCCTGGCTGTAAATGGGATCTGGTATAGTCCCCACTTGGGCACCAATGACCGAGAGCATGACGTTCAAAAACGACAGTGGCCAACCTGAGAGGCTCATACCCGTATCTCCAGCGGAGCTTCCGGGTTACAAGGAAGTGCAATAGAAGCCCATACGATAAGGAACTGTTCTCCCCACCCAATGTACCTATCATGTCGCATCCACGACCATGTGCCTCTACTAACTGCTAAGTCTCCTAACACACCTCTATTAGCAGTTAGCCCTAACGCATGCACATGGGGGATCAGCCCACACGCAAGAACCTCTACATGATACTCATCTCACACATCCTCGTGGTACAACTGTGTCATGGTATATGCAATACACTGCAACGGTAGTCCCTTAACTCTAGGTCAACATGCAATCAAAGGATAATAACAAAGTAAATTATTAAACACTGAATAGGCAGTAAATCAGGAACTGTAAGAACCGAAATAAAGAACAGTGATATATAAAATAAATGCAGACTGAATATAAACAGTTTAATGGCAAGGTATCTTGCCTGGTGTGTCGCCTGGTATGGTGCGATATTTTCTGACATGTCTCTATAATCTAATAGCCATGGTCGATGCAGTGGTCCAAATCGCGAGAGAATAGGAACATGGAATTAGTCATGATCAATGATGATAATAACCAACAAGGGAATTTGCAAAATAAATATAACTTAGTTTTAGAAAATATATTTATAATAATTTTAAGACTAGATTTGTTTTTGGAAAATACTAAAATCTCAAAAATCGTTTTAGGCTACCTCTATGTTTGTCAACACATATTTTTATAGATAAAAACCATATTTTATTATTAACAATAATTTAGATAAATATTAGTAAAAATCATATAGGGTTCTAAAATATTTTAAAATATAGGTCAAGCCAATATAGTACTTATAATATATACCCTTGCATATATACTTTAAGGAAAAATTTAAAAAGATTATTATAACTAGTAAATATTATGATGAAATAATACAAATAGAAATACTAACATTTATCTATACATAATAATTTGCAATACTAATATTAATCTTAATCCTTTTGTAAAAAGTTAATAATAATAATGATGATAATAATAATAATGATAATAAATAATAATAATGGTTCATAAAGAATAATAATAATAATAACAAAACTATAATAATAATAATAATAATAATAATAATAATAATAATAATAATAATAAAATTAATAATAATAATAACAGTAAAAAAAATAAAACAATAAAACAAAACCTTACACTACTGCAGCAGTACAGCTGCCATCCCCTCCCCTTATTATTCACGAGAGAGAGAGAGAGAGAGTGAGGGGAGAAGAAAAAGGGTGAGCGAGGGCTTACAGGGGGCGGCGGTGGTGGCGCTGTGGGGCGGAGCGGGTAGATTATCAGTGGATACTCCGGCCGGGCTCCGGCGCTCGGGTGAGGGCGGCGATGGCCGGAGTGGCACTCGAGTGAGGACGGCGAAGGAGCAGAGGAGGCGGTGGTAGCATCGGGCGGTGCTCCGGCGGGAAGCGGGGTTCTCCGGAGGCTCGATCTGGTGGAGGAAGCGGATCCGGCGAGGAGATCGGGGCTCGCGGATGCTCGGCGGTCGGTGCCGGGCGGAGCAGAGCGGATGGGGCGGCGCTAAGGAGGAGCAAAGGCAGGAGAAGCCGGCGTGGGCGGCTGAAGGAGTGGCGGAGTTTCTCGAGCAGCGGGCGCGGCGGTCCGTGCTGGCGTCCGGTGGTCGGGTGGTTCCCGGCTACGAGAAAGCGGACGAGAGGGTCACCACCGGAGAGGGCGTGGTGGAGGCAGTTACGGCGAGCGACCACGACGCTCGGTGATGGGAGAGGGGCCTTCACCGGAGCGCGGCGCCGGAGGGATTTGTCCGAGTAACGGGGCTCACGGGATCCGCGGGGGCGGCGGCGAGAAGGTCACCACCGGGCGGAGCTCTGGGCGCCGGTGGTCCTGCACGAGGTGGCTCCGGGTTCGGTCCTGCGATCGATCGGGATCTCGGGTATGGAGGAGATGGGATGGCGGTGGCGCATGTCGAGCTGGAGCGGCGGTCACCGGTCCGGGCCATAGTCAGGTGATTGTTGTTTTCCCTCCTCCTTTCCTTTGTGACGGTGGTGATGGTTTTCCCCTGTGATTGGGGGATTCTGGGTCGGGAGTTGGCTGGTGATGGGAAAAAACCGGGGTCGAGCGGCGGTCAGGACAGCTACGGTGGCGTATCTCAGGAAGATGGCCGAGAGGAGTGGTGGATGATGGTGGTGTGTGGTGGAGATAAATGAAGATATTGGTGACGGTTCTGGCGTTGGCAGGAGACGTGGTGGTTGTCTGGACATGGCGGCAACGGTGTAGGGTTAGGATTAGGATTTGATAGGTATGGCCATAGTCGGGTGTGTCCGACACGGTGGTGGTGGCGTGGAGGTGCGTCCGGAATTATCGACGTGAAGAGATATAATGTGCATGTATTAGAGGAATAGTGGATATGGGAGGGCACGGACACGGTACACAATGGGTTGTGGAGAAATTTATGGATGCCCGAAATTTATGGAGGAGTACCTGCCTATTTATTGGACGTGGGAATACCCATTAGGATAAAGGTTGGGATTGTTTAAATCCTCATTAGCTAAATTCAATATTAATTTAAATAGTTTAAAAGCCAATTCAAATCAAATCCAAATCCAAATTAATTCCATACTTAATTTAAAATATTTTTTAAATAAAGCCAATAAAATCTTTTGTAATTTAATTTACCATACTTAATTAAATATTAAGTAAACAAGATTCCAAATATTTTTTTCATAAATATTAAAATACAATATAAATAAATTTTGAAAATCACTATAAATACTTAAATCATAGCAAAATAAACAAATTTCCTATTTCGCAAAATATTCGGAATATATTTATACAAACAAAAATTTCCAAGTCACTATTTATTTTTAAGTGACAAATAAAATTACTCTTTTATCAAAAAGAAACATATTTATCACATATATACATTTTCTATAAAAATTAAATTTATAATAAAATGTTTTTCTAAAATATGTACCTCGACACATATTCGCACTCGTCGAGAATTTACGAAATACGAATTTCGCACGCGACGTAAATACAACAAAGCGAATTTTGTATGCGACGTGGAGATACAAAGTATAAACTAATTAAAAAAATAAAAAATTGTAGTAGAAAATTAGGGGTTTTACAAAGTCACCTTGTAATTTCTTAATTCTTGAAATCTCGTAACCCTTGTCTGGATAACCTGGATAGTCTGCAGGGCTTGTGATTGCGAAAATGTCTCAACTGTATCTTGTTAGTAATTAGGCCTGTGATAACCTTAGTTAGTTAATGATAGCAAGCCGTATGCATTGAGTGGCTGCTTATTCTTCTAAGTTGTTTGGCTTGTTGCTTGCAAAGCTGGCTGATATTGATGTCCAGCTGGCGATGCATGTATTATTGGATGCTAGGGAGATTTTGATTGTATTAGCCACATTAGTTATGGTTTGCTACCATACGTTGGTACCGCACGATCCTACCCTCATTTATTGTTCTTATATGTTGTTCCTGTCTTATTTTATCCGGCTGGCTTTTCTTCGTCCGTCCTTGAGCCTTCCTTTCTGGTACTTGCCACGGTTGGCCTGACCAACCCTGGATTATTCCCAGATTGCATGTGACCGACCCTGTGGATCTTCCAGACTTGACTTGGGGGATGTGCTTCAGTTCTAGACCATGCTAGGGACTGTGGGGAGGTATACTTGTCTACATTATTATTCTGTACTGTAGATTTTCTGATTATCATATGTATATTCCCTGCTTTACATATAATTATCTCTCTTGATATTGTTTTATTATGATTTGACTGTGGACATGAGATCAGATTTAGGCCATAGATTGATTGCATGCTAGGATACCCAGCAAGACTTGACAGTCGTCATCGCCATATAGCGTATTCGTACCTTATACGGTGTAGATGGCCGACGTCTGTCCCCGTATTCCGGTACTGGGGCGTGACAGACTTGACTTGTGATGACCCGACTTAATACTTGTTGAGCATGAATATGACTTGCTAGTATTGAACTTGCTTGATCATGAGCGTGATAGAACATGAGCTTGATACGATTTGACTGGACTTGAATTGACTTGAACTCGACATGATATATAACCTGTCTTGATAATTCTTGATAATGGCATGTCGAGGCGCACTTCTGACAAGTACTCTTGGCAAGTGACAAGTAAACCTGACTTGACATGTATAATCTTGATTTCTGTTGCAACAACTATTCCTGTCATGCTAGTGTAAACTCTTGCCTTGACTCCGTGGTTACTATGCCTGTACAAGCTACATGTCTCGTCTTATATCATATCTAAGTCATGGATTCCTGGTTACCACAGTCAGGGATTCATAATGAATCTGACTAGGTTAATCACTAGATTGATCACATAGTTCATATAGAGAGGTTTTCCAATTATAAACGATCCCGTTATCCCGGCCACACTTATGGACTTGTAGCCTGCCGACTTGTAGGGTACATTTCCAGCACACTGTCATGTGTTGCACTTCTTGAATCATAAGCATTAAAGTACACCAGAAATCTTGATAACACTTGTAACCCTCGCCTGGATAACCTGGATAGTCAGCAGGGCTTGTGACTGCGGGAACATCTCGTTGCATCTTGTTAGTAACTAAGCTTATGATAACCCTAGTTAGCTAACAATAGTAAGCCGTAGGACTTGATTGGTTGTGCTTAAATGAATTGTTTCATGATTAACATGGGAACTATATTCTACCTCTTGTTTCTCCTACTGCAAGCTATTATTTTATGTTCAATCGGTCCTTCATGTTATTAACTATGTTCTTTTATTAGTTCTTCTTTTATTATATGTTGGTTTTAGTTCCTAAGGGGAGCCTCCCTTGTGGCACTTGCTCTTTCTGGGGTCTGACCCAGCTGGTTTTGTATTGCCAGATTTTGGAGAAGCACCCGAGGATCTACCTGCCCTCCAGCCAGATGGTGAACACCAGACGTAATCCTGGCAACGAGTGGGTTTTCTTATTTTCCTTTCCCGCTCTATTGTAAATTATTCTTTTGAGGCGTTTAGCCGTCGATAACGTGTTAGCTCATATTGAAACTTTATTCCTGTCTGCCTAAGGGCTAGAACATGATTGACAAATCCTAGCGTTGATCATGTATGACTTAACTCTTGCTAGTCTCATATTTTGTATGACTAGCTTCATGATCATGTGATTATGTAATGTTTGGGATGCCTTACTTTGTATGTCTAATGATCTAGCATCTTGTAACAATTATTTGCTTGCTTGAGATTGAGACACTAGGCTTGTTCTTGACCATAAGAGACTGTTGGCTTGTAGACAAACTCTCATGCATCTAGACAGCCATGACCGTATTGCAAGGTGGGTTGCACTTCAATGTACGTAGCTGGCTATGTCTGTCCTCCGCTTTCTAGTATTCTGGTTCTGGGGTGTGACAATGTTTAAGTGGTGGCCCATGCAGGTCTTGTAAATCAAGATGTGTGAGGGTTTTACTGAATAGATGTCTCAATCAGCATTCGCCTTTGATCTCTACTCGTGCTTTCTAATCTTCCTGAATCTTGACCCGATAATGTGCTTTATCCTTGCTCTATCTTGGTCCTTTCTTATTGTTCCCCATGCCATTTTCTTCAGTAGCATTATTTCTGGTCCTACCGATCAGCCGGGTGGAGCACCCCCATAGAACCAGCAATAAGTGAACCAGCCGCAACCTGGGACCAAACCCAGCACTCAGGGGCAGCATCCTGAGTCATGCCTTCCGAGAATCAATAGCCACTAGTTCAGCCAGTCCAGCTTGCAGAGCCTGAAAATAAAACCTTGATGAGACTCATCCGGGACTTGCTTGCATCACAAGTTCATCGGGGCGATGCCATGTACCAGATAGTACAAGATGCATTGGACAAAGTTGGCTATCAAAGGAACATGCGGCTAACAGCTTCAAGCGCCTAAACCCTCATTTCTTTGACGGCAGTGAAGATGCGATTGCTGCTGATGCTTGGCTTCAGGATATAGAAGTCATTCTGAAGGCAGTTCGGATTCCAGAGGAAGAGAAGGTGGCCGTTGTGCGCCTACAATTACTGGACTTAGCCCACAGCTGGTGGGCGATACAAGCAGTTGGTTTGGTGACTGTAAAACCCCTAAATTTTTACTTTTTTTATTTGGTATTGATTTTACATTTTGTATTGTACGTCGCGTAGTCGTATTTTACGTCGCGCGCAAAATTTTATTTTTTAAAATTGCTCGACGAGTGCGATTATGTGCGAGCGTACATATTTTTAAAAATATTATTTTTCTATTTTTTTAAAGTTTCAAAATAATAAACATAATAATTATTTTGTTATCGTTCCAAAATTTTTCAAATTTGTTATTTTATTTATAAAGTCTTTCATTTCTCATAATTACTAATAATAAATAATATTTTTATTATATGCTAGAAAAGCATAATTATGAGAACAAGATTTGTACCTACATATATATTTCATAATTATTTATTAATCTATTTTAAATAAAAATGTAATTTTCGAGATTTATTAATATTAATATTTTATTATAATAATGTATTTTTGAAATTAATTATTATAGTATTTTTGGAAAACGTATTTTTGAAATGTTTATGGCAATTTAAATTTTGATTTGATTCCATGGATACATTTAAATAGTAAACTAATAACTATATTTGGAATTTGATTTATTTAAATTGATTTTAAACTGGAGGGATATGATTTAAATTTGAATTGTATTTGGAATTGGATTTTGATTTGAATTTGAATTTGATTGATTTTTAAATTAATTATGAAATATCTAATTGGGTTTAAACTACTCCTAATCATTATCCAACTGGAAATTCCCACATCCTATAAATAGGCAGGTACTCTTCCAGATTTTTACCACAACCCACATATTGTGCATCGTGTCTGTGCCTCCCATCCACTATATGTTCTCCGTTACAAATACAGAAAATTATGTGATGCCCACCCAGTCGTGTCGGACACTCCCGATACGGTGACTTTCAACAATCTAAACCTACGCCAACACCATCATCGCCTGTTCCACCGTAGTAACCCTACCGAGACCCATCTCGTTGCCAGCACCCGTCTCGCCGTGCCCCGACTCTTCCAGCCACCCCTTCCTATCGAACAACCACCACCGCCGCTATCACCCGACCACCACGGCCACCCAGCAACCGCACCGTCCCTGTCCTCCACCATCGCTGCCACAAATCGAATCCCCCATCTTCGCGGGCTAGCACCTCCGTGCCCATCTCACCGCCTCCGGCCGACCTAGCCGGGGACAACCGACAACCACCACCTTTACCGGCCAACAGTTCCGACCATCACCACCACCTCTTCCTATCCACCATCGCCATCACAGAGAAAGGAGAAGGAGGAGAAATCCTAACCTGACGCCGCCGAGCGCCGGAGTAGCCACCGCAGCTTTCCCTCCTTGTCGGCGACCGCGTCCCCGCCGTCGAACTTGCAGTGCCACCGCCCCTTCCTCAGGAGCCGCGGCCAGCAGCCGCTCCGTCGAAACCCTAGGGGAGCCGCCCCTTTCCGTAGACCTCGCCGAGCCCTAATTCCGGCCGCCGCCGACCCTGGGCCCTCGCCTCCGCGAGATCCGTCGCGCCCAGATCTGGCGCCGCCCCCATCAACCACCGCGCCAGGCGCCGAACTCCTCCGCGAATCCCGAGGTGCACCGCCTCCACCAAAGCCACCTGTGGCCATCGCCTCCGCGCATGGACCACACCGCCGGAGCGCCGCCCGCTCCAACCCATCCGCCACAAACGAGCGCCCCTCCTTCCGTAGTCGTACACCACCGCGGGCAGCGCCCAGCGCCGGCGCCACCAACCCTTCGCCGAGCCTCGGTGAGCTCACTCTCTCCCTCTTCCTCTCGTTACTTCCCTCTTTAGATTTTTGGTTAAATTTTTCTTTCCTTCTTTTTTTTCTCTTCCTCTCTCTCTCTTGCTGTGTATACATTGGGAGGAGGAAGAGACTTTAGTGTTTTTTTTGTGTGGGCGTTGCTTTATGGCCCAAACTTGTGTTGCTGTAACTTACCTTGATTTTTATTATAACTATAATAATAATAATAATAATAATTATTATTATTATTATTATTATTATTATTATTATTATTATTATCATTATCTTTAATATTTTTATTATTATTATTATTTTTTTTATTATTATTATTATTGTTATTATTAATAATATTATTGTTGTTATATTTATAGTTATCAGTATTATTAATATATTATTATTTCTGTTATCATTATATAATTAGTATTAATTTAAATACTTTTGTAATAATTATGATTTTTAGAAATTGATTTTTGTATTTAGATATAAAAATCCTCTCAAATTTGTTAAAAAAAAATGTATCTACAAGGTTATATATATAAATATTATATTTATTTTAAAATATGGTTTTAGAACTCTATATGATTTTCAGATTATTAATATTATCTAAATTATTTTTACTAATAAAATATGGTTTTCTATCTACAAAAATACGTGTTGACAAACATAGTATCAGCCTAAAATGATTTTTATTATTAAAATAATTACCAAAATTATGTTTACTAACAAAAATCTAGTCTCAAAATATTAGAAATATTTTTTTTAAAAATAGTATGAGTATGCTCATCACAGTTTCTTTCCGATTTTCACCATTGATCACGACTGATCACGCGTTTCTATTTCTCATGAAATATCGGACCATCACATATCGACCCCGGCCATTGGACAGAGCAGGACTTGTTGGATCATTGCACAACTCCAGGCGTAACACCAGGCAAGACACCTTGCCTTTACTGTTTAAATTTCTTGCTCAATATCATGCATGTTTTAGTTGTTTCTTTTTAAATTATATGTAGATACAAATTACTATATTTTGTGCAATTGACTTAGAGTTAAGGGACCACCGTATGTTTAAGTGCATCTCATGAACTGTCACGATGTGCCACGGGTTGTGTGTGAGCTACGAGTCGCATATAGCTTCGGACTTGCGTATCGACCGTACATCGGTGCGTAAAGGCCGTACGTTAGGATGTAACTGCTAATAGATTTTTGGTAGAAGACTTGGCAGTTATTAAGGATTAAACAGTGTTGTGGAGGCGACGCATGTGTAGTATCATTGGGAGGGGGAAAGACAGTTATTAGCGTAGGGGCTACGTGTTTAGTACACACATAGATTTGGGCCGATAGTGTCTCGGATGAGCGCTACTTACTGCCCCGGGGCCGATATTTCTCATATGAGAACTACTTTCTGCCCATAGTTGATAGTGCCTCTTATGAGCGCTACCTACTACTACTCTCTCTCCATCTATGCTGAACATCTAAGCTCCTGCGTAAAACGTTGTCTTCTCAAAGTATATATCACATAGAATGGTTAGGAACCTTACGCATGTATATTTTATTGAGCTCTTACTATTCAGTTTATGGCATGATATTATGTGTCTTGTTACGTCCCTCTGAGGACCTGGTTTTTCCCCAGGTGTGTGTGTTTTCGTAATTTCTTGCAGGTGCTCTAGCTAAGGCCATGACTTGCGCTCTATTCCGTCGTGACGATTACTCTTGGATTCGTCACTTGCTCTCGCTTGCTAAATTTTTTTCCTTGTATATTTTTCCATATTTAATTTTGTTGGTAGTGGACTTTGTCTCCACCCAACTATTGTGTACATGACAAACTCAAAGTTGCTTTATATCATTATTTATCTTTGTGGATGAGATTTAGTTGTCTTGGATTACTACATTTACAGCTTATGTATATATACGAGTCGTATATTTACTCGTATGTATACAGCTGGCATGATACGTATCTTGTCTCAAGTATTTGGGACTGGGGCGTTACAGTGACGCCTGTCTTATGGGCGGTATTCAGCAACAAGTTTCAGACGAAGTACTTTGATGTAGTAGCTCGCTATGATCTGCAGACAAGGTTTAACAATCTCAAGCAGATGGAAAGGAAGGTTGATGGTTATGTGGCTGAGTTTTCTAGACTTATTCGGTTTGCTAATACCTTGGTGACGACCGAATTGGACCGAGCGCAGCGATTGCAGCAGGGACTCCACTTAGAGATTATTCTAGCGGTAGAGAAGTTTGAGCACCAGACATTTGATGCAGTTTTGCGAGCAGCGAGGAGGCATGAATATACCTCCTAGAGGATAGTGGATCGAACTGGAGGACGAAAGAGGTCTCATGGACAGTTATCTCAGTCGTTAGCACCAGCACCGACAGCTAGGGCATTGACCATTGGAGCTCCTAGGAGGGCGACCACAGTTTCGTCAGTTCAACACTCGACTCCGATATACCCTCAGCAACAGAAGCAGAAGCATTCTTCTGCAATGGGCTGCTCTCATTGTGGGAAGCCTGGACATGTGGTATCAGAATATCGCAGAGCAAAGGGACTGTGCTTGGCTTGTAGGACACCGAACCACATGATCGGGTCCTGTCTGCATAGAGCTAGCTCATCATCGTCAACCCTAACCAGTCCATCGGTTATGGGACCAACACCAGTGCAACAGCAGAAGTACCAGCCTCCAAGGCCATTGCCGCCTCAAGCTCAAGCATTCCAGTAGTAAAGGCGGCAGCAGTATGCTCAGGCCCAAGCCTAAGTTTAAAACAGGTAGAGAGGTCACCAGCAGAGGGGACCAGTACCAAGAGGACAGGGTCAAGCTATGGCTCTGAACATGGCAGAAGAATTAGCATCAGGTGAGGTGGTGGCAGGTACCATTCTCGTCAACTCTTTTCCAGCATCAGTATTATTTGATTCGGGTGCATCGCATTCATTTATATATGTACGATTCGCAACACAGATAGGACTGGAACCTGAGTCATTATCAGTAAGGCTCAATATACTTACTGGTAACGGTCTTATGGGAGTAGATAGAGTATTTTTCTCGTGTCGAATCGTAGTTAGCGGTAGAGAGTTCCCCACTAGATTGATAAAATTTTCGATGGGCAATTATGATGTGGTCCTAGGAATGGATTGGTTGAAGGATCAGTATGCAAGAATAGACTGCCATGTTGGCAAGATTATTTTTGGCATTCCCGGTGAAGAAGAGTTTTCATTTCCAGAGGCGAAGTAGAACCTCCTCCACCAATCTTGCGTATGGCAATAGCAGAAGCAGTTCAGTTTCCAAGTGTAGTTAAATAATTTCCTAACATATTTCTCGAAGAGCTTCCAGGCATGTCGCTAGAGAGATAGAGTTCACCAATGACTTGGTTCTAGGAACGGCAACGGTATCAGAGAGAGTCTATAAAATGGCACCATCAGAATTAGAGATCCTATACAAGATGATTGAAGAACTCATAACCAAGAGATTCATTCATGCTAATGGATCACCTTGGGGAGCCCCGATGCTTCTTATGAATAAGAAGGATGGTACGTCAAGATTATGTGTTGATTATCGTACCTTGAATTATGTAACAATCAAGAACCGATATCCCTTGCCAAGGATAGATGATTTATTTGATCAACTCAGTGGAGCGACAGTATTCTCGAAGATTAACTTGCGATCGGGGTACCATCAGATTAGAGTCAAAGAGCAAGACATTCCGAAGACAACATTCTGATCTAGATATGGGCATTAGGAGTTTCTCGTTATGCCATTCCGAGCGACCAATGAGCAAACAATATTCATGGATCTCATGAATTGTATATTCATGCCTTTTTTGGATCAGTTCGTGATAGTATTTATAGACGGCATCTTAGTCTATAGAAAGAGTGAAGTAGACCATGAGCAACATCTTCGAGTGGTTCTTCAGATTCTTAGAAAGCAACAGTTGTATGCAAAGTTCAGCAAGTACGAATTTTGGCTTGATTGCAATTCGTACTTAGGTTACATCATCACCAGAGGTGGAGTGGATGTTGACCCCCAGAAGATAGTGGCTATAGAGACATGGCCAGAACCCAGTGCCGTCGTGGAAGTTCGCAGTTTTCTAGGATTGGTGGGTTATTACTGGCGATTTGTATCAGACTTTACTCGAATTTTAGCACCATTGACGCAGTTGACCCGTAAAGATGTGCAGTTTGCTTGGACTATAGAGTGTCAGAGTTCCTTTGAGAAGTTGAAGCAAGGATTAATGACGGCATCCATTCTCATGCTTTCAGATAAAACTGGAGGATTTTCAATTTATTGTGATGCTTCAGGAAGAGGATTAGGATGTGTCTTGATGCAACATGGCAATGTAGTAGCTTCTGCGTCACGTCAGCTTCGTTATCATGAAAGGAATTATCCAACCCATGACTTGGAGTTAGCAGCGGTGGTTTTCGCACTCAAGTTGTGGAGGCATTATTTGTATGGATATCGGGTGGAGATTTTCACTAACCACAAGAGTCTTAAGTATGTGTTTACCCAGAAGGATCTTAACATGTATCAGAGAAGGTGGCTAGAGTTACTAGTGGATTACGACATCAACCAACAGTATCATCCTGGGAAGGCCAACGTAGTTGCAAATACGTTGAGTAGAAGAGTAGGAGCTTGTTTTCTAACAACACAACCAGAGTTATTAGCAGATCTTCAGAAGATGGGTATAGAGGTAGTTCTTCGTACCAACGTGGCACTGATGGTCAGTATGCAAGTTCAGTCCAGCATAGTTGAGAGGATCAAGATAGCTCAGTCAACGGATTCTAAGCTTCAACGGCTTAGGGAGGAATGTGAAGTGGGACATAGAGCAGAGTTGTGCATTCACAAAGATGAAACGCTTCGACATAGAAGGCGTCTTTGTATACCCAGTGGTGACATCAAACGAAAGATCATGGCAGAGTCTCATAGCTCACAGTATTCAATTCATCTCTGTGGCACGAAGATGTATCGTGATATTCGTAAGCATTTCTGGTAGAATGGCATGAAGAGGAAGATAGTCCGATTTGTCTCTCATTGTTTAGTTTGTCAGCAAGTCAAGGCTGAACATTAGAGACCAGCTAGACTTTTTTAACCTTTACTGATCCCAGAATGGAAGTGGGAGCACATTACCATAGATTTTATAACTGGGTTACCTAAATCTCCAGCTGAAAGAGATGTTATATGGGTTATAGTTGACCGACTCACGAAGGTAGCCCATTTTCTTCCTTTCATAATTAGTCAGTCAATGAATCAGCTAGCAGAGATATACCTGAGGCAGATAGTCAGATTGTATTAATTGCCAGTCAGTATCGTGTCCGGCAGAGATTCGAGATTTATATCGCACTTTTTACGGAGACTTCAAGAGAGTTTGGGAACTCGTCTCAAGTTTAGTTTAGTTTATCATCCACAGATAGATGGTCAGTCAGAGCGTACGATTCAAAATCTTGAAGATATGTTATGATCCTGTACACTTAACTTCGGTGGTTCGTGGGAAGAGCACCTGCATCTAGTGGAGTTCTCCTATAATAATAGTTTTAAGGTCAATATCCAGATGGCACCATTTGAGGCACTGTATGACAGAAAGTGCAGATCACCTCTAGCCTGGGATGATGTAGGCGAGAGGCAGATGCTTGGTCCAGAGATGGTTACTCAAACTATCGAGGTGGTCAGATAAGTTAGAGATCATCTTCGAGTTACACAAGATCGTCAGCGCCATTGGGCCGATTCTCATCGGTGTCCTCTTGAGTTTTCTATCGGTGACCACGTATTCCTTAAGATCTTGCCTACCCATGGCGTCATTCGATTCGGCGGGTGTGGAAAGCTTAGTCCTAGGTATATGGACTATTTGATATTCTCGAGCGAGTAGGTGATGTGTCCTATCGTCTCGTTCTTCTACCGTCATTACGTGAGGTACTTGATGTATTCCATGTATCCCAATTACGACGGTATATCTTGGATCCGAGCCATATCTATGATCATTCGTAGTTGGTTGTTGGTACCAACCTTTCGTATGAGGAAAGGACCGTATCTATATTGGACCGAAGAGAAAAGGTACTCAAGAATAAGACTATTAGTTTAGTCCGTATTGCTCGGGGCCATCACTACTTGGGTGAGTCAACTTGGGAACATGAGGATGATATTCGATCACAATATCACACCTATTTGACTCATAAGGTATGATATCTTCCTTATGCCCTATGATTTTAATTCCTTGCTTGCATGAATGATTGCTTGATTAACTGCTAGTCGGAGATTGCCTATAATTAGTATAGCTTGCCCCGACACCTCTAGCCTCTTGATTAAATTCTGAGGACGAAATTCTTTTAAGGTGGGAAGAGTTGTCACTCCCGTTTTCCGTTATACGTATTTTTAGTATACGTATACGAATTTCTGACATTCGTTAGGTGGCCCATATTTTGACTTGCCTTGTTTAGCGTAGTCTTGGTTTAGTCTTGATTTTGTTTGGTTTGGTTCACCTTTGTAACTCCCCAGTCCCAAAATACTTAGGACTAAGTACGTAGGTATGCCAGCTGTATACATACGAAGTATACTCCAATGTATAGAATCCTCGAATGCATACATAAGCTGTAAAATGCAGTAAACCATGATAACTAAATCTCAACCATAGAAATAAAGAATAATAATATAATCACTATGAATTTATCATTTGTACATGTAGTTGGGCGGAGACAAATCCACTACCAACTAATCTACATGAGAAGAATATACAAGGAATTGATCAATAAAGATGGAAAGATGAACCAGGAGCAATCAACTTCCAAGGAATGGAGAGGATCACGGCCTTGGCTAGAACACCTACAAAAAGTCATAAAGCACACACCTGAAGAGATCACCAGGTCCTCAGAGGGACATAACAAGGTACATGAAGAACATGCCATATAAACTGTAATGTATAATAAAAAATAAAGGGATGCAATAGGATGCCTACCAGTTCTACAGTGATAATGCAGCTAAGAACAAACCTTCAACGCATGGGCACTCTGGTTACAGAAAACTCGGTATGGTCCCATCAGGATACCAGGGACCTCAAAGGATAACATTCCTCGAATGTCCGAGGCCAGCAGGTTCAGGAATAGAAAAGTGCATACGTGACCCATACGTTAAGGAACTGTTCTCCCCACCCAATGCCTAGTAGGGTAACATCCGTGACTCATAGGAACCTCTAGTAATGGCCAAGTCCACTAGCATACAATTCTATTGGCAGTTACTCCTAACCGTCGCACGCCTCATACGTATCGGTGGCCGACCGACTACACGAGTACGTGTCCTACATGTGACTCACAACACGTTATAAACCATGTGTCAAGGCCATATAAGATATACCAATACCTCATCACCAATGGGTAGTCACTAGTCTAAGTCAATGCAAGAAAATAGAACAAAATAAGTAAAAAGACTGATACAGTCGCTTGCACCCAAGTGTGACTTGGACGCACAATAATATAATACTATCAACAGCTAAAAATGTGAAAATAAATAACTAAAAATAAGATAAAGTAAATCACAGAGTAAGTAGCAAGGTATCTTGCCTATGGTGCGAGAATGGCAAGTCAAACAGTCACAGGCGTCAGCAAAAGAAAGTCACAATCCACGAACAGCTCCAGATGCTGAAACAAACATGAAGAACGTTCTTGGTATAAAAGATATGTCATGAATCGTCTATCGAAAAGTCCAATTATGGAACAGGGGCAAAATTATAATTTCGGGTCAAAATGATATCCGTCGTTGGACCCGTATTGTACCAAAATGCGTGCCAATGTCTATGATCTCTAAAGTCGTCAAACTACATGTCTATGGGTCCGATTTGAGGAGACGAACCCAACCGTATTTCCAAAGTTGGATTCTGGCGGGCCGTGCACAATTTCGCCCGTTGGATCGGGTCCGGGGCCCGCCAAATATGTTTCGGTCAACCTTCTCAGATTCTGACCAAACTTGGTATACAGGACCAGAAAATCGATTCGGTCCTGTTGGCACAAGTTTCGTCTCGAACCGACGACTGTACACAATGTTATGGCTTAATTTGTAAATGGTCGATACGGGGGTAGCATGACGGATACACATTGATTTCGTCGCGCACGTACAACAAAATCGAGTTTTCTGTCAGTTTCTATATGTCGACAATATCCACAAGTGCCTTTCGATGCTTATGGATTGTGACCACGTCGCCCGGTTTATCGGGATGCAAGCCGTATCGGAGAATTTTTCTAGAATTTTAGTTTTTTTAAAACAAGTTTTTCTCAAACTTTGCAAAAGATTTACGTATTATATAATAGACGAAAAGTAAATCTACAAAAAGGGTTTTAAACTCCTACAGGTTGTCTAGGTTTGTGATCAACTAGTCTCAACAAAATTTTCTCGAGTTGATCGAAATTGATCCTCAAACAGGGTCACGAAAAATGTTCCCAACTGTTTTTTTGAAACAGTTTTTATAAAGTTTTGGGTCGGTTTTCCAAGGTCGATGGCATGACTACACCCCGAACTATTTTATGGCGTGTCGAGAGGGTCATCTAGGCTTCATATAGGATTTAATAGAATCGAGATTAATCGAGTACGATGAAAGATAAACGGAGGTAAAGGGGATATAGCTGTTGTCGGTAAAACAGAGCACTCTTCTGCTTGCCATCGGGTTTGAGGGCCTCCCCGGTGGTGTGGTGGCCGACAGTGACTTGCAGGTGGAGGGATGGACGCGCGGTGGTGTCGTCGTTGCTTGAGGGTCGACTGGTTGGGTTGAGGTGGAGTATCGAAGGAGTATTTGTTAAGAACACGCTTCTGTTTGAACGTGTATATCTGGTTTTAAAACTTATTTGCCATCGGTTTTCAATCCGAAATTTTATTGGGTTTCAATCAAATTCGATGGAGATTATGATATGTTTGAATTTTGGAAGATTTGGCAGGGATTTGTCAAATATTGAATTTGGATTTGAATCGCCACCTTACCCTGTTTTTTGATCTACTTGCTCGAGAATTGGCCAGTACTGTTCCTAAGGGAACAGTACTGTATTTTTTTTCCAAACAGATATACATTTGTATATCTATATATTATACACATATCCTAAATTTATTTATACTAACATGTACCTTTAAATAAAAATCTAAACAAATTTATATTAAAACTAAAATTCCCAAAAATTAGTTCTAAAATATTGAAAATATTTGTGTACGACTATTACCTATTATGAATATAACATGACTATTAGATATAATACAAATTTGATTGCAAGGCTAATAATATTAATACTATATTTTAATTTAAATAAATAAAATAAACATAATAGAAAGAATAATGAATCTCCTAACTATTTTTTTTAAATAATACAATATTTTTCTGAAATATCTCGTACATAAAAATGGTACATCTTATCTATACATGTATATATTGTAGCATTAAATCTTGCTACAAAAATATATTGACAAAACCTAAACTTAAAAGACCA
Source organism: Iris pallida (assembly GCA_029216955.1). Lineage (NCBI taxonomy): Eukaryota > Viridiplantae > Streptophyta > Magnoliopsida > Asparagales > Iridaceae > Iris > Iris pallida. The sequence goes on along the minus strand of JANAVB010031669.1, from coordinate 182,703 downwards.
ATGGTTTGAAAATACATTAAAAATATTTTTCGTAAAAAAATATCTAAAATTAGGGGGTTTACATCCTACCCAACTTATAAAAATTTTATCCTCGAAATTAAAAATAATCTCAATACCAACAAAATATGAGATTTAATACAGGGTAGAGAAGGCACGTCAAATCGTAACTCGGTTTCCGAAATGGGGAAGGGGGTGGTTATCACAGGAATCCAATTTGATGCCATATTCTACAAGATAGGCTATTCATGTTTAAGACCCGACCCAACTTATAGAAGTTGGCTAATCTTGAAAATTGTGATAAGGAGGACAATTTCTAGGGAGGGGCACAAGAATTTTGGACGCTTCTGACCGTAGTCACGATTTCTAAGTGGGCCTTGATATCGTCATGGCATTCTTGGTCAATAACTAATTCAAGGAAAAATTTTGTAGCAATTTATCGTTGCTCCTGCATTTGTCATACTTCAGCAAGATGGTAGGAATCTCTTGTTCGAATATCACTAAAATGTGTCGGTTTAAGGGTTTTCACTCTTAGCCTAACATGGGTAAGTAGGGGATGAGATTGAAGAGTTCAGGGAGGAAAGAATTCATATGCCAAGAGTTAATAGTCTATAACAAGTGCAGAAACCTTGCTTATGAAATATGAATAGGTAAGTGCTTGGAACCTTTAGGCCAAATGACTAGTATGCGCGGGTTTGTGTTTGGTGTAATGTAGATGGCATGTGCGTGCTTCGGTGGAACACATATGTCATAGATGTAATGCATCTTGCATGGATCACGGGCACTCAGTATAGTCATGGGAATGGTTCAATATTTGCATGGTTAAACTCAAATAGAACAAAAATATACATCTTACGGTTTATTCTAAGTAAAAATGTGTCATACGTGTGGTGTAATTGAAACGGAGCACAGGAAAGTGTGTTTGTGTGGGACATGTATGTCATGTATGTGGAGCGGCTCGTCTAGTTATTGAGTGTGAAATTTGTTGGAAGATAAACATTTGTGTTGTGCTCCAAATATCGAGGTCATGGTAGAGGTTATCAGATGATATGGATAGATGTGAATGGTAAAAGGTACTGAATTATTAGTTAATTTGGAAATAATCTATCCCATTCGTTTGCTAATTCAAAGACACCCTATGTTCTTAGAGAGGCTTGGAATCTATACACCTCAAAAATTTTCGTTCTCGGCTTAAACTAGGATACGATTCTATGATAGAATGGATTGAAGAATCAAGGTTGCGATCTTTTACCTCGGTTATCTAAACGCATGAGCAAGGGATATAAAATGCAATACAAAAATCATATCGCAACTTTCAAACAGATGGGAGAACGGTTATGAATGACATTCCATTCTAAGAGAGTGTACACTAAGTTCAAAGTTCTACTCAACTTATAGAAGTTAGTTAATCGTGGAAAGCACTGTAATAGGACTTCTAAGAAGGTCAAATTCCAAGACATGAAAATATGAGGTACTTCTGATCGTAGACATAGATTCTATATGGAGCCTAGGTATTACTTAATTAACATTTCTTATCTAATGGTCATGTTTCATCAAGGCAGTAGGAGAGGTCTTGGTCAAGTATAACCGAAAACAAGTTAGTATAGAGTGATTCCATTCATCGAATAACATAGGCTTCGAAGAGCTACGATTAAGAAATTTATGGAAGGAGGATTTGTGGACTAAGATATGTGGCCTACATGAAAGATGTAGGGTCTCGCTTTATAACGTTTGGTTTTATAGTCCAAATATGAAGATATGCATGGATGGATTTAACTGGATTTTAATGGGTTCCCTAATTGGAAATCAATCTTTGGTTGAATGAACCTTGGGTTTTAATCTATATTGGCTGGACAAGATCGTATAAAGTCGATCTGAATTATTCCTAATAGGTTAGGGTAACCTAGAATAGGTTCTAACTCAAGTGGTTGGGCTAATTGCCAATCGAGTTGGTTATCTAGGTTCCTTAAGCCAAAAATTGTGCCTTCAAGTAGCACAAGAGGACTCAATTGAGTGGCACACCAGTGGCATGTGCATAGTGGATTTCGAGTAGATCACCACCATATATTGGGTCGAAAGATTTGAGTCGAGATTGGATCTCTAATTGAAGTCGGGAAGTACATTGGTATTACAGTAAGGGTTATTGTTAGCCGTTTTATCCTAAAAGTCGTATCATAAAAATAAAGTATAAGGTGGGGTGTTTCATTGGTACATGATATGCCTACATGAAGGTAGGCTCGTCTAGCAGCTAATATTGTACTCCGAATATCAATGTCACGGTAGGGAACACTAAATGATATAAAATATAAAGTGGGAGTTCATGGTTCACTAATTTATCATCCTAGTGAGAACTAATTTACTTTACTCAATCGTAAGCTTAGTGAATCCCAAAAATGTAGAAGGCTTACAACCTATTCACCCTAGAGACTAGGACATAGTTTTAGGAAAAATAAGGTTAGGAATATTTAAGTCGTGACATCGTACCTTGACCTTTGGTAATAATAAGTCACGATGTGATCGATAACGTGATGTGGTAGTTATGAATCAATTTCAAGGATCTTAACCCAATTTCTAATAATGGAATTGATTGCGTACCACGATACATGAGTCAATAGAATAGAATGATCCACTAGTCCATATTATACGAGTGTTATCGATGAGGGCAACGAACTCAACGGTACGTCATATAAAAGATCTCTAACTACTAAGTCATAAATTCTATTTGTGTTAAGCCTACCAGGCTATGGTTATAAGGTTTCTAATGGTGTCAAATATAACGCTCATGCATTGTTGTTGGTAACTAGTAGATCATAATATGACGAGACAGTTTTTTCCGTGCTTCTTTCAACGTATTTTGACACTCGTTCGAGTCTCAAAACCTTTGAAGGGGGTCTTGTAGAAGCATGAAAAATACAAGATTATGTATCCCACATGAAAAAGACAAAAGAAGCTATGCGCCAACATAACCAAAGGGGGGCTATGCGTCCACAGAACCAAAGGGAGGCATGCGCCCACATGATCGAAGAGGGGCTGTGTGCCCACATGATCGAAGACGAGCTATGCGCCCACATTATTTTCATGCAGATCAAACATGCACGATCCCTACGACTCAGTCAACATCCATGATCAGTCGTGCACCGAAGCATGCGGCCACGCCAGTCTCCACGAACAATCGTGTACCAAAGCATGCGGCCACGACAACTCCACGATCTATCCACGATCATCCAGTGTCCATGCGCCTAGACCCTATACGCCCAAAGGGGTGTTATGCGCCCATAGTAAAATCAGTGTATTTTCCACCTTGGGCTCATAACAGTCGTTTCAGTGCAAAACAACTATAAATAGAGGGCGTCCCCCTCTATAAAACACACAGAACGGAGAGCATTTCAAGAGCCAAATTATTGTCCTTCTTACCAGTGAACCGAGAGTTAACAATTTTCTTAAGTTTTCTTCCACTTTTGTAATTGGAGTGTCAACGGAGTAAAGGAGAAACTGCCGCTCGATCTCCATCTTCCCATTCCCCAGAATTCATTTTGTACTCGGCTGTCCACAGTGCAGGATCTCTCAGGCGTACTCGATTTGTGGTGCCTTGCACCAATAAAAAAAGACAACATTTTTTTTTCTTTTTTGTATGTGTCTACAGTGACTCCAACGAAATCCACTCCCATCCTAGTATCTCTTTAGATCATCTCATGGACATCGGAGAGGTGTACAACACATCCAAAGCACGGGAAATCCATTATTTTTAGTCTAAATTCAGCAACAGGTTGGTGAATTCTAAAATAAATTTTAAATACTTTCTCTCATCTATTTTGCCTAAAAAAATCTAATAGCTCACGTCGTTCTATTGATGGCCAATTGTTAACTCACGCCGTTCTATTGGGTTTGGACGTGGCATCCGTTGCACTAAAGTTGGTCCAGATTTGACCAATTTTGGAGCGAGGATCTTTTCGACGGCTTTCGAACCCGTTTGATCTTGAACAAATACTTGGTAATGTCTCTTACATCTAGTATAATTACTTGTTCATATTTACAAAAGTTTCATACGTTTATGACATCATTTTCATCCTACAAGTTTTTCGGACAACGAAACATACACCGAACCCATCTATTTAATTTCGAATATTTGTAGGAGTTTAGTATGATTTAAATCTGATTTAATTGGATGAAAATCATATTTTCTCTTGGATTACTTCCAGAATATATATTTTCTATATTTTTATGTTGATTCGCTTTCCAAATGGAATCCCGTATGGCATAATTGTGTGATTTATGAACTAGTTTGTGTTGGACTTATTTTTCTTAAATATTTAAATATAAAATATATTCAGAAACTAATATTAATTTTCTAGAAGTAAAAGTATATATTTTGTGATTTAAATATTATTTTCCTTTAATAACTTGGTGTCACATATAATAGTATTGCTAGTATGTACATATACTAGGTATTAATGTTGATTGTTGACTAGTTGAGACTAAATATGGCAAATGGCTATATATGGTAACTATAAATTAATAAGTGGTTATTAAATTTAGTTTATTATTATTTCTAGGAGATCGTGTTTATTTGGTTGTAGTAGTTGGAGACGGACTGCTGTACTATTCTCTTGCCGATATCCTAGGCATGATACCTTGCCATTTTGGTACTGATTTATTTTTATCATATTTTTTTGTATTACTAGTGTGTTATCTAGTAGAGTGCGTCCAATTATGACTTGGGTTCCATCGATGGTGGCATCGATGATGTGATGAGTGTGCGTGTGTTTGACTTACGTGTATAGGAGACATACCCAAAAAGTTGTAAAGTTATTCATAATAACTTCTATGCCTTGTCACCTATCATCACACGACACTGTGAGTGAGGTACATTATTTTGGCATAATCTTATGCATTCGACTCTCTATCGGTGCAAGCGGTTCATGTGTTGGTACATATATTGATTAAAGTGAGTCTAGCTAGTGACTTGCATAGAGATATGGATTGTCCGAGTCATGGATGTGACTAGTGCAGGACATGGATAGGGAAGACTATTACTAGGGGTATGAGACATTACCATATTAGCCTTATGGTTACCCGGTTATGGGTTTATGGTTCCAGATTAATGGTGTATTACTAGAGGATATATCCGGCAGTGGCCCTGACTTTTCATCAAATATGGACGGGAGGTATGCTAGTATTACTTAAGCCTCTAGCAGATGTTATGCTATATTCCTTCACTTACTCATACGTACCAAAGTAGTCTTCGATGTAAATACACATAGATGGTTAGTGAGCCCTACTATTATCATGTTTATTTACAGTTTGTTTCAACACAAAAAGAGTCTGAAAATGTAGGGATCTTTTCTATTATTGTAGAAAGAAGAAGTACAACAAGAATCTTGAACAAAAATTCCAAGTACAATAAAAATTTGGAGATTGGGGTGATAGAGATTAAGTCTACTTCGACTACTTTACTCCGTTGACGATCTGATGCAGTTGTTGTTGAAGCTTGGTTATTGATGAACTCTCTATAGCGAAGAAAACTTTATCACTGATAGCTCTAAAATTTCTTAGCAAAGAAGTTGTAGTCTTTCCTTATGCCTTTGCACTGCTTATGTGTGTTACTGCGAGAAAGAAACTATCCTCTATTTATAGCTTTTTCACTTGAATAGCCATGTGCGTATGTACAAAAAATACACTGTCTGTGCAGAAAATACACTGTCTTCTGCCTCAGAGATGCATGAAATTGAGTAGGCGCATGAGCCTTAGGAGTTAGTGGGGAGTGAATATGCACGAGAATCACGTATAGATCACCACGTATTTTGAGACGTACTGCACGAAACACTGCCATGTCAGCACACGATTTGTTTGATGAAGGTTAGCTATGCGTCAAATATTGTTAGACGTATAGCAATTGGTTGCATACTATAAACAACAACTTTTTTTGAGTCATTATGGATCAGTCAACACTCGAACGCATAGCTCAGCACATTTGCTTACTGTAAAATACTGATCTGGAAATCGACACATACAACGGCTTTCTTTACAGGTGGCCAAGTTCTAATGATGAGGATGACGAAATCAGTGACATCTTCCTTGTAATCTGAATACTGCACACTTCTCGAGAATTTTCTCTTCACACAAGAGAGAAAAGTACATCATGCGTTTGAATGGATCATGCGTCACTGGCCTACTTTTTGAATCATGTGTCTTTCTTCTCTAGCAGCTTCCAACTCAAGAACATTTTAGACTTTGGACGCATAAAGCCTAGGTGCCTCTTTTTGATATTTTTCATGATTCTATAGGACCTCCTTCAAAGTTTTTAAAACTTGAACAAGTTTTGAAATACTTTGAACATGAAACATGAAAGAAAGAGAGGATAATATCATATAGAGCTTTGGACGCATTGGGTCACTTGCCACGCTGTCACTTGCTTTGACTGAATCCTTCAAAATACGAACAGACTTCAAAATTTGAGGTGGCCGTTTCTGGCAATTGGATCGAGGCTAAGTCAACTAATCCCGTATTTTCAGGATCAAAAAATCACGCGATAGTTAATGCTGAGCTGACCTCTTCATCCAAAATCAAGTCATATAACACCTCGCCGCATAGCAAGTCTCTGTCCAATAAATGTCCAATAAATAGGATGAGACTTTGACAGGATTTGTCATCATCACTTTTAACCATGCATTTGTTGATTATCACTTCAGCGAGCTTGTGCAGACTTGTGAGCTTCACCTTGTTGAGAATAGTGCTCTTTGGTCTTGCCAAAAGTCAGGAGAAAGATCGATCTTCAAAAGGTAAACTTTTCTAAAGTATACTTTTTCTCATCAAATACTTCTTTTCACGCTAAGTCTCATAGCAGCAATTTCCTCTTTGATCATATTCTGAACTCAACATGTCTTTAAAGCACATAGGTACACTTATAGAAAGGTGTACTAAGAAAATAGGAATTATATTGCATAAATAAGCAAGACTGCTGTCACGCCCCAGAACCAGAATACTGGAGAGCGGGGGCAGACATAGCCAGCTACGTATATGAAATAGAATCCATCTCGCTATACGGTCACGGCTGTCTAGATACATGAGGGTTTATCTACAAGCCAACAGTCTCTTAAGGTCATGAACAAGCCTAGTGTCTCAATCACAAGCAAGTAAGTAAATGTTACAAGATGTATGATCATTAAATATACAATAGTAAGGCGTCCCAAATATTACATATTCAGCTGATCATGAAGCTAGTCGTTACAAAATGTTAGGACTAGCAAGAGTCTAGTCATACATGATCAACCGTAGGATCTGTCAATCATGTTACAGCCCGTAGGCAGACAGTAAGTAAGTACAATCGAGCTAAACAGGTGCTCGTCGGCTAAATGCCTCAAAAGAATAATTTTACAATAGAGTGGGAGAGCCAAAAATAACCCACTCGTTGCCAGGGTTCCGTCTAGTGGCCACCATCTGGCTGGAAAGTCGGTAGATCCTCCGGAGCTGCTCTGAAATCTGGCCACACAAAACCAGCTGGGTCAGACCCCAGAAGAGCAAGTGCCACAAAGGAGGCTTCACTTAAGAACTAAAACCAGCAATCAGCACAGGAATATAAATAATATAATAAAAGACAGGAAATATAAATAACTGGTAAAAACTGGAAATAAGAAAAATATGCCAGGATGATATACGACGAGATAACCATGGAACTATTCAGATAGCTAGGTTACAACCCGTAAGCTAAACAAGGACCGGGGTTGTAACCCTTCGTCTGAACGGAGCTTGGTTTCTCACCATTTATCGAGAAAATAAATACAAGCATGCTGGTCATGTAACAGTCTGGAACAAGATCAGGGCAAGACTAGACTTGTTAGACTCCATCCAATCATTTCACGGCCAAGCAAGACCTATGGCTTGATACTTTAACTAACTAGGGTTATCACAGTCCTAGTTACTAACAAGATGCAGTGAGATTATTCCACAGCCACAAGCCCTGCAGACCATCCAGGTTACCCAGGTCGAAAGATTAGGGTTGAATTCAGGTGGGTACATCGTCCAGGAAATGCATGTACCCTTAAGTAGCTTGAAGGGTGCAATACATGACAGTGTGCTGGAAATGTGCCCTACTCGACGGCAGGCTACAGATCCCAAGCGTGCCCAGGTAACGGGATTGCCTGTAGCTGGGAAATCTCTTCATGACTAATGTGTTAATCTAGTTATTAACCTTAGTCCATTTCAATAGGTACTCCTGACCGTGGTACTCAGGAGCTCCCTCCCTAGACATGATGCAAGACAGGACTGGTTTATTTGTACAAGCACAATCGTCCACGGTGTCCATGTTTTTATACAGGTCATGTCATGTCAGGTAACCGTCGCAATAGCTTATCAAGATATAACATGTCAGGTCATCATGTCAAGTGTACTAGTCAAGAGTGCGCCACGACGGGCCACTATCAGGTCATGTCAGGTTACTCATATCGGGAGTGCACCACTACGGGTCACTATCGTGTCAGACTCAGTTATCAATTCCAAACATATCAAGTAAATTCGGGAATTATCAAGTTCAGGTCAAAAGGCATAAGGATATAAAATGGACGTAAAATATCTAATAAAATATCAATATACAGGGCTATAGAAGATCCAGGATAAGGAAAATAAAACAAACTGACAAGCTAATATAAGATCAAGTCTGCCAAAGGCCATACGCTCAGGTAAGCATACGCTCAGGTAAGCATACGCTCCCAAAAGGCAGCGTATGGGGGTCACAAAGCTCTCGGGTTGAACCAGGGTGACAAGATAGGCAAGCGTACGCTCAAGCCAGCGTACGCTCAAAGCCAGCGTACGCCTTGCTCGCTTAAGCTAGCGTACCAAGGCACGCGTACGCTCAAGCTGGCGTACCAAAGGGTCCATACACTTCCAATGGGAAGCGTACGCAAGGGTCAGCGTACACAAGGGCACGCTCGAGCTACAGGTCAGCGTACGCTCAAGCTAGCGTACGCTCAAGCTAGCGTACGAAAAAGACACGCTGCCAATAGGCAGCATATCAAGGCTAGCGTACGAAAAGACATGCTGCCAACAGGCAGCGTATCAAGGTGAACGTACGCTCGCTAAAGAGCAGCGTACGAAGGCTAGCGTACGCTCGCTAAAGAGCAGCGTACGAAGGCTAGCGTACGCTCGCTAAAGAGCAGCGTACGAAGGCTAGCGTACGCTCGCTAAAGAGCAGCGTACGACTCAGCGGCATAAGCTAAAAAGCTAGCTCACTGCTCACTGTCTTCTCCAAATGGCAAGAACAGCAAGAACTCTAAAGTTGAATCTAAGCTTCAATCGTCCATATCTTGGTCAAAACAAGTCCGAATCCAACTTTCCAAAGGTCAAAATTGGGTAGAATAAAATTATCTACAACAGGAAACCATAAGAACTTGAAAACAAGCAAGTTTGATAGATCAAAACACCAAAATCCGAAAATAGCAAAACTCTAGATCTACAAGAATTAAGGCCTCAAATTGGAAAATGACAAGTTCTAATGTGGTTTAGAATCATGAGAAGAAGCTAATGGAACCATAAAAATGAGTTCTCTTGTGGAAGCAAGTTGCACTTGCCTAAGGGTTGGGGAGTTGTGGGGAGGAAGGAAGAAGAAGAAGAAGAAATAAATGAGAGTTATGGAGGAGAGAGAAGGTTGGTGGGGAAATAAATATCATGGGTTGGTGGTAGGTAGGGGGTCCACCTTGGTCCATGATAGACCAAGCAACCAGCCGGCCAAACCAAGCCAACCCAAACCGAGAGTTAAACCAAGCCAAGAAAACTAAACAAGGAACAATACAAGAAAATACGTACACGTATTTCCAAAATACGTAATACGAACCACAGGCATTACAACTCTACCCACCTTAAAAGAATTCCGTCCTCGGAATTTAATCAAGAGGCTAGAGGAGCAATGACAAGCTACATTAATAACAAGCAAGCTATACTAGGCAATCAATCAATCATGCAAGCAAGGAATCGAAGGCAGGAGGCATAAGAAGGACATTATACCTCAAGAGTCAAACAAGTCGGGATATCGTGATCGGATATCATCCTCATGCTCCCACGTTGACTCCCCCAAAGAGTGATGACCCCAAGCAACTCGGACTAACTTGATAGTCTTGTTCTTGAGCGTCTTCTCTCTCCGGTCCAATATAGACACGGGCCTCTCCTCATACGAAAGGTTGGTACCAACAACCAATTCCGAATGATCCAGGATGTGGCTCGGGTCCGGGATATACCGTCGTAATTGGGATACATGGAACACGTCATGCACCTCGCTTAGCGACGGCGGAAGAGCGAGACGATAGGATACATCTCCTACTCGCTCCAGAATGTCAAACGGTCCTATATACCTAGGACTAAGCTTGCCCCGTACGCCGAAATGAATGACGCCACGGTTAGGCAAAATCCTCAGGAATACATGATCGCCGACCGAAAACTCGAGAGGACGCCGATGAGAATCGGCCCAATGACGCTGGCGATCTTGGGCAACTCGAAGATGATCTCGGACTCGCCTGACCACTTCAACTGTCTGGGCAATCATTTCTAGACCGAGCATCTGTCTATCTCCAATATCATCCCAGGCTAGCGGGGATCTGCACTTCCTACCATACAGTGCCTCGAACGGTGCCATCTGGATACTGGCCTGGAAACTGTTGTTGTACGAGAATTCCACCAGGTGCAAATGATCTTCCCATGAACCACCGAAGTCAAGTGTGCAAGATCGCAACATATCTTCAAGAGTCTGGATCGTGCGCTCCGACTGGCCATCTGTCTGCGGGTGATATGCTGAACTGAACTGGAGATGAGTTCCTAAACTCTCTTGTAAGCTACGCCAAAAGTGCGACGTAAATCTTGAATCTCGGTTCGAGGTGATACTGACTGGCACACCGTGCAATCTGACAATCTGCCTGAGGTACATCTCTGCTAACTGAGCCGTCGACTGACCAACTCTGAATGGAAGAAAGTGGGCCACTTTCGTAAGCCGGTCAACAATAACCCAAATAGCATCTCTACCAGCTGGGGATGTAGGTAATCCAGTCACAAAATCCATGGTCACATGCTCCCACTTCCATTCTGGAATCGGTAAGGGCTGAAGAAGTCCAGCCGGTCTCTGATGTTCGGCTTTAACTTGTTGGCAAACCAAACACCGAGAGACAACCGAGCTATCTCCCACTTCATGCCATTCCACCAGAAATGCTGCCGGATATCACGGTACATCTTCGTACTGCCGGGATGGATGGAATACTGCAAACTGTGCGCTTCTGACATGATCTCCTGCCGGATATCTCCGCTGGGTACACAAAGACGCTTACCATGTCGAAGTGTACCATCCTCATGAATACATAACTCTGGTCTTCGTCCTGTCTCACACTCTGCTCTGAGTCGCTGAAGCTTGGAATCTGTCGACTGCGCCATCCGGATCCTCTCGACTATAGTGGACTGAACTTGCATACTGGCCATCAAGGCCACACTGGAAGGGAGAATAATTTCTATACCCATCTTCTGGAGATCCGCTAACAATATTGGCCTTCCCAGGATGATACTGCAAGTTGACATCATAATCCACAAGAAGCTCCAGCCACCTTCTCTGACGCATATTAAGATCCTTCTGAGTGAAAACATACTTCAGGCTCTTGTGGTCGGTGAAAATCTCCATCCTGTCTTCGTACAAGTAGTGCCTCTACAACTTAAGTGCAAACACCACTGCTGCCAGCTCCAAGTCATGGGTTGGATAATTTCTCTCATGATCACGAAGTTGTCGTGACGCATAAGCTATTACCTTCCCATGCTGCATCAGAACACATCCTAGGCCTCTGCCTGAAGTATCACAGTACACTGAGAATCCTCCGGTCCCATCTGGAAGCGTGAGAATAGGAGCTGTTATCAGGCCTCGCTTCAACTGCTCAAAAGAACTCTGACACTCTGCTGTCCAAGCAAACTGCACATCCTTGCGGGTCAACTGCGTCAATGGCGCTGAAATTCGAGCAAAATTTGAAACAAACTGCCGGTAGTAGCCGGCCAACCCAAGAAAACTACGAACCTCTGCAACTGTGCTGGGCACTGGCCATGACTCAATAGCCACAATCTTCTGGGGATCCACTTCTACTCATCCTCGAGTGATGATATGTCCCAAGTACGAAATGCGATCAAGCCAGAACTCGCATTTACTGAACTTGGCATATAACTGGTGCTCTCTGAGGATCTGAAGAACCACACGAAGATGCTGCTCATGCTCCGCCTCACTCTTGCTGTAGACCAGGATGTCATCCAAGAACACAATCACAAACTGATCCAAGTAAGGCATGAAGATGCGATTCATGAGGTCCATGAATACTGCTGGCGCATTGGTTGCTCCAAAAGGCATAACAAGGAACTCCTAATGCCCATATCTCGATCTAAAAGCTGTCTTCGGGATGTCCTGCTCTCTGACTCTGATCTGATGATAACCTGAGCGCAAATCAATCTTCGAGAATACTGAAGCCCCCTTGAGTTGATCAAACAAGTCATCTATTCTCGAAAGAGGGTATCTGTTCTTGATTGTCACTGAGTTCAAGGTACGGTAATCAACACATAACCTAGACGTACCATCCTTCTTTTTTACAAGAAGCATCGGGGCTCCCTAAGGCGATCCACTAGCACGAATGAATCCCTTGGTTCTGAGTTCTTCAATCATCTTGTATAATATCTCCAACTCTGACGGCGCCATTCTGTAGACTCTCTCTGACACTGGGGCTGTCCCGGGAATCAAGTCTATAGTGAACTCGATCTCCCGCTCCGGAGGCATACCTGGAAGCTCTTCTGGAAAAACATCTGGGAACTCATCTACTATCCTGGGCAACTGAACTGCTGCTACTGCCATCCGTAATACTGGAGGAGATGACTCAACCTCACCTCGAGAGAAAGAAAACTTCGGCTCTCCTGGAATGCTAAAAACAACCCTACCAATATGGCAGTCTATTCTAGCATACTGGTTCCTCAACCAATCCATCCCTAGGACCACATCATAATCGACCATCGGGAATTCTATCAATCTAGCGAGGAATTCTCTACCGCTAACTACGATCCGACACGAGGAAAACACTCTATCTACTCCCACAAGTTCGTTACCAGTAAGTATATTGAGCCTTACTGATAATGACTCGGGCTCCAATCCTACCTGTGTCGCGAATCGTGCAGACATAAAAGAATGCGACGCACCAGAATCAAATAAAGCTGAAGCTGGAAATAAGTTGACGAGAATAGTACCTGCCACTACCTCTCCTGGTGCCAATCCTTCCTCCATGGTCATCACCATAGCCTGACCGTGCCCTCGGGGTGCTGGTCCCCTCTGCTGATATCCTCGCTGCCTGCTCTGACTCTGGGCTTGGGCTTATGCGTACTGCTGGGGGCTCTGCTGCTGAAACGCCTGGGACTGAGGCTGCAAGGGCCTCGACAATGGATACTGCTGCTGCTGGACCGGAGCTGGTCCTCTCACCGAAGAGCTAGAAAGGTTGGACGATGATGAACCACCTCTATTCGGGCAGGATCCAACCCTATGGTCTGGTGCTCCACAAACCAGACACAATCCCTGTGCCCTGCGACATTCTGCCACCACATGGCCTGGCTTCCCACAATGAGAACAATCCACTGCGGAAGACTGCTTCTGCTTCTGCTGCCGAGGGTGCGTCGGAGTAGAATGCTGAACCGACGTTACTGAGGCCGCTCGCCTCGGAGCTCCAATAGTCAAAGCCTGGCTGTCGGGGCTGGTGCTGAAGACTGATTCATCTGGCCGTGAGATCTCTTCCGACCTCCGACCCTATCCATAATCCTCTGGGAGGTACCTCCGGGCTGCTCTTAAGACTGCATCAAAAGTCTGATGCTCAAACTGCTTGACTGTTAACAAAATCTCCAGGTGAAGTCCCTGCTGGAACCGCTGGGCTCGATCATACTCGGTTGCCACCAAGGTGGGAGCAAACCGACTGAGTCTAGAAAACTCGGCCGCATATCCGTCGATCGTCCTGCCACCTTGCTTCAGATTGGTAAACCTTGTCTGTAGATCATACCGAGCTACAGCATCAAAATACTTGGTCTGGAATCTCTCCCAGAATACTGCCCATGGAATGGGTGCTGCTAACCCAACTGCCTGTGCTGCCCACCAGCTGCGGGCAAGATCCAATAGCTGCAGGCGCACAACTGCCACCTTCTCATCCTCTGGAGTCTTGGCTGCTTCTAGAACCACCTCTGTGTCCTGAAGCCATGCATCTGCGGCGATAGCATCTTCACTACCATCAAAGAATGGAGGGTTCAAGCGCTTGAAGCTGTTGGCCGCGCTGTTACCCTGATGACCACCCCAGGTCAAAGCATCCGTCATTGCCTGGTGCAAGGTATCTCCACGCCGGTCTTGGGAAGCTATCAAGGTCCTGACGAGTCCTACCAAAGTGCCGTCATCATGTGCTACAGGTTGAACTGGCTGGACTGGTGGCTCTTCGCCAGAAGGCACAACTCTGAAGGCTACTCCAGAATGCTGGGCTTGATCTCCAGGTTGCTGCTGGTCCGCGGGAGGTGCTCCGCCTTGCTGGTCGGCAGGTCCACGAACAATACCGCTGAAGAAGATGACATAGGGAACAATAAGGAAGGACCAGGACAGATCAACGATACAAGCATATGATCAGGACAAGAATCCAGGGATTCAGAAGATACGAGCAGAGATCAAGGACGAATACTGATTGAGACATCTATTCGGTAAACCCTCACATATATTGATTTACAAGACCTGCATGGGCCACCACTTAAACCATGTCACGCCCCAGAACCAGAATACTGGAGAGCGGGGGCAGACATAGCCAGCTACGTATATGAAATGGAATCCATCTCGCTATACAGTCATGGCTGTCTAGATACATGAGGGTTTATCTACAAGCCAACAGTCTCTTAAGGTCATGAACAAGCCTAGTGTCTCAATTACAAGCAAGTAAGTAAATGTTACAAGATGTATGATCATTAAATATACAATAGTAAGGCGTCCCAAACATTACATATTCAGCTGATCATGAAGCTAGTCGTTACAAAATGTTAGGACTAGCAAGAGTCTAGTCATACATGATCAACCCTAGGATCTGTCAATCATGTTACAGCCCGTAGGCAGACAGTAAGTAAGTGCAATCGAGCTAAACAGGTGCTCGTCGGCTAAACGCCTCAAAAGAATAATTTTACAATAGAGTGGAAGAGCCAAAAATAACCCACTCGTTGCCAGGGTTCCGTCTAGTGGCCACCATCTGGCTGGAAAATCGGTAGATCCTACGGAGCTGCTCTGAAATCTGGCCACACAAAACCAGCTGGGTCAGACCCCAGAAGAGCAAGTGCCACAAAGGAGGCTTCACTTAAGAACTAAAACCAGCAATCAGCACAGGAATATAAATAATATAATAAAAGACAGGAAATATAAATAACTGGTAAAAACTGGAAATAAGAAAAACATGCCAGGATGATATACGACGAGATAACCATGGAACTATTCAGATAGCTAGGTTACAACCCGTAAGCCAAACAAGGACCGGGGTTGTAACCCTTCGTCTGAACGGAGCTTGGTTTCTCACCATTTATCGAGAAAATAAATACAAGCATGCTGGTCATGTAACAGTCTGGAACAAGATCAGGGCAAGACTAGACTTGTTAGACTCCATCCAATCATTTCACGGCCAAGCAAGACCTACGGCTTGATACTTTAACTAACTAGGGTTATCACAGTCCTAGTTACTAACAAGATGCAGTGAGATTATTCCACAGCCACAAGCCCTGCAGACCATCCAGGTTACCCAGGTCGAAAGATTTGGGTTGAATTCAGGTGGGTACATCGTCCAGGAAACGCATGTACCCTTAAGTAGCTTGAAGGGTGCAACACATGACAGTGTGCTGGAAATGTGCCCTACTCGACGGCAGGCTACAGATCCCAAGCGCACCCAGGTAACGGGATTGCCTGTAGCTGGGAAATCTCTTCATGACTAATGTGTTAATCTAGTTATTAACCTTAGTCCATTTCAATAGGTACTCCTGACCGTGGTACTCAGGAGCTTCCTCCCTAGACATGATGGAAGACAGGACTGGTTTATTTGTACAAGCACAATCGCCCACGGTGTCCATGTTTTTATACAGGTCATGTCATGTCAGGTAACCGTCGCAATAGCTTATCAAGATATAACATGTCAGGTCATCATGTCAAGTGTACTAGTCAAGAGTGTGCCACGACGGGCCACTATCAGGTCATGTCAGGTTACTCATATCGGGAGTGCACCACTACGGGTCACTGTCGTGTCAAGCTCAGTTATCAATTCCAAACATATCAAGTAAATTCGGGAATTATCAAGTTCAGGTCAAAAGGCATAAGGATATAAAATGGACGTAAAATATCTAATAAAATATTAATATACATGGCTATAGAAGATCCAGGATAAGGAAAATAAAACAAACTGACAAGCTAATATAAGATCAAGTCTGCCAAAGGCCATACGCTCAGGTAAGCATACGCTCAGGTAAGCATACGCTCCCAAAAGGCAGCGTATGGGGGTCACAAAGCTCTCGGGTTGAACCAGGGTGACAAGATAGGCAAGCGTACGCTCAAGCCAGCGTACGCTCAAAGCCAGCGTACGCCTTGCTCGCTTAAGCTAGCGTACCAAGGCACGCGTACGCTCAAGCTGGCGTACCAAAGGGTCCATACACTTCCAATGGGAAGCGTACGCAAGGGTCAGCGTACACAAGGGCACGCTCGAGCTACAGGTCAGCGTACGCTCAAGCTAGCCTACGCTCAAGCTAGCGTACGCTCAAGCTAGCGTACGAAAAAGATACGCTGCCAATAGGCAGCGTATCAAGGCTAGCGTACGAAAAGACATGCTGCCAACAGGCAGTGTATCAAGGTAAACGTACGCTTACTAAAGAGCAGCGTACGAAAGCTAGCGTACGCTCGCTAAAGAGCAGCGTACGAAGGCTAGCGTAGGCTCGCTAAAGAGCAGCGTACGAAGGCTAGCGTACGCTCGCTAAAGAGCAGCGTACGAAGGCTAGCGTACGCTCGCTAAAGAGCAGCGTACGACTCAGCGGCATAAGCTAAAAAGCTAGCTCACTGCTCACTGTCTTCTCCAAATGGCAAGAACAGCAAGAACTCTAAAGTTGAATCTAAGCTTCAATCGTCCATATCTTGGTCAAAACAAGTTCGAATCCAACTTTCCAAAGGTCAAAATTGGGTAGAATAAAATTATCTACAACATGAAACCATAAGAACTTGAAAACAAGCAAGTTTGATAGATCAAAACACCAAAATCCAAAAATAGTAAAACTCTAGATCTACAAGAATTAAGGCCTCAAAATGGAAAATGACAAGTTCTAATGTGGTTTAGAATCATGAGAAGAAGCTAATGGAACCATAAAAATGAGTTCTCTTATGGAAGCAAGTTGCACTTGCCTAAGGGTTGGGGAGTTGTAGGGATGAAGGAAGAAGAAGAAGAAGAAATAAATGAGAGTTATGGAGGAGAGAGAAGGTTGGTGGGGAAATAAATATCATGGGTTGGTGGTAGGTAGGGGGTTCACCTTGGTCCATGATGGACCAAGCAACCAGCCGGCCAAACCAAGCCAACCCAAACCGAGAGTTAAACCAAGCCAAGAAAACTAAACAAGGAACAATACAAGAAAATACGTACACGTATTTCCAAAATACGTAATACGAACCACAGGCATTACAACTGCCAACGTTGTGCTATTTGAGGAGTAATGCTGCCATTCTTAGGCACATAAACTTATCTCAATTTTTAATGTGACCATGATGCGTCTAACCCCATTTGAACTTATCATATTTTCAGGATACTCCATAGAAGACTGGAGCTCAGATAGAGCTTGGAAGAACATTATAACATGTATAATTCAACATAATTTAACACATTTCGTGGAGGACCTTTACGGTCCTTATACTCGGCTAGCTATCTGCATCCACCTGATGAGGCTTGCAACTGGCTGGTTTCACTGTCATAGCATCTGTGATGAGATTGGGCCTTCCAGTTAAAACACTGTCGATGATGGATAGTGTCGGCAGTCGACAGGGCCATGAGAGGTAAGTAGACAGAGAAGGTCCTGCGCCTTCGTCCGATCTTGTGTCTTTCCGCCAAAGCGAACTGCCAAGAACGTAGAGGGAAGCCCATGCAGGTAGATTCACTAGCATGTGACTCAAGTTCGACACTTCCACAAGAATGCAAGGTTTAGATTACCTAGCCTATGGGAGTGCTCACCCTCTCTACGTTGTCCTTCAGTGCAACATTTTCCATATCTTATGGCTTGCACTGATAGAGGACCTGATGGAAGACCAATAATGTAATAGATCTCCATCAGATATGATCACATCTTTAAAATAAAAATCTCGAATGTAATAGATCTCTATCATATGTAATCACGGTTTTGTAAATTAGAGTTCTTATTTTGAATTTCACTGTAATTTTGATCATGTCACGTAAGCTTTTGCTCCACTTCTGAAGAAATTACTTTCTTCATGATAACGCATAACTGCCTATGATGTATGAAACTTCTTAAATGTATCGAGAAATCTTGGATGCACAAATCTATGAGAAGAATTCGGCTATATGACCCTGCCACAAAGTATGATCCCTCATGACAATAATTTAATCAGAATATGAAGGCTCTTCCCGTTAACTGGACGCATGAAGTCATCATATACAAAAATTGAGTCTTTGTTTAGGCGGAAGACGCAGCCCATATAGTTTTACTTGTAAACTTCTCAATATCAAACCAAAACTGATGCATTGTATAAATGTCGCATAACATTTCGGATTTTGTTGCCTTTGAGATGAATAATCTTTGAGACTATTAATCTGAAGCATAGCAAAAACTCTCCAAGTTAACAAGGAACTGGTTTACTAATATTAAGAAATGTTGTTGGGAAGACGCATTTGATTTCTAAATGATGCATATAGAATTTTTCTCTTTTAAGA
Organism: Iris pallida; assembly: GCA_029216955.1. NCBI lineage: Eukaryota > Viridiplantae > Streptophyta > Magnoliopsida > Asparagales > Iridaceae > Iris > Iris pallida. The sequence goes on along the minus strand of JANAVB010031669.1, from coordinate 163,750 downwards.
TGCTTACTGCATATGCGTCTTTTCTAGTGTCTCTATCATATCAGTATATGAGTGACGTGGCTTGATCTACAAAAGTCCAAGTTCTGTTCATGCATCTATTTATGGATTTTGAACACTTCTTCGAAAAATGTGCTCTTTATAATAACTTAGCGCTTGTTAAATAGGTTTATCATCTTTAATAAGCCGACGTTTGCATTCTTCCAGGGCTTTTTCGTCTTCCGAAGCATTCGTTTGAAGGACACGAAGAGTCATTAGATTGCCTTACATAATAGCCATAGAGAACCACTATTTCTGTGTTGCTTCCTCAATGGCTTCCAAGAAGACTACCCTTGAACTGAAGCGAGCTACTCCTCCACGAATGCCTATTGTGGGTATTACTGTAGCCCCTTCGTCACTTCCATCAACTGCTGTGAACTCCACTCCAGTACCTTCTTCTGACTCAAGGAAGAGGAAGTTGGCTGCGACAAAGCTTTCCATGGCTCAGGAAGTTTTAGACGTGCTGGGTCTTTCCATGGATGATATTGCTAAGCCCTTAAGTGCATCACTTGATTTTGATTCTCTCCCCTTGAGCCAAGAAGAGAAAATGATATAGGGAGGCATGGATTCTTTTCGTCGACTGTTTCATTCTTTGGGTGTGCGGTCGCTTCAAGACCTTGCAGATGTAATTAGTGATTCTGAGTGCTCTTTCCCCTAATTGTTTAGGGTTTTATTAGCTTTTAGGGTTTTGTTGGCTTCCTCCTTAGCCATATTTTGTAAACCTTTTATCGCTAGTAATGAACTTGTTATATTGCCAAGTTGTTATGGATAATTTATTACTCAGTTTGCAAGAACATACTCACAAGTATCAAAATAGAAGATAGTTGATAACTCGACGCATAAAATATCTAAGTGTCTCTCATACAATCTTGATAGTGATATAGGATTCAAAAAATTAATGAAACGCACACACAACCAGTCTCCTTACGAGTTTTCTATGTCCCGAAAAGGAAATAACCGCATAGGTTCTTCTTATGCGTCTCCTATGATCTAAGGAGAAAAAATGGTCATATGAAGTTTTCTGGCTGAAGATCAATCTTGGTGTTTTGACTTCGATATGCAGATTCATCATCCAAGTTGTACATAACATTAGATACATATTGCCTTTAGGAATTATGCATCTTGTTTGGAGACAAAATAGAAAAAAATTTATTGTAACCCTTTCTTCTTTCTTTCTTTTGTAGTTAATGGATGAAATGTTCTGTATCCTCACTGAATTTTTGTAAGTAAATAACACTTTTCATGTTGCTGGAGCTACTTGAATTTTTATAAAATATTATGATTGTGTGAACCTATTATCTGTAATATGCTTAATTTCAAGCATAGATAATAGATGAAAATTTGATTGTTGTCAGAGGTAATATGGACATGATAGATGTTAGGTGGATCTATTATCTCTGGTAAACCTGATTAGGTATAGATAATAGAGTAAGATTTTAATCACTATCAGAGGTAATATGGACATGATAGATGATTGGTGAGCCTATTATCTCTGGCATACCTGATTAGGTATAGATAATAGAGTAAGATTTTAATCACTATCAAAGGTAATATGAACATGATAGATGATAGGTGGACCTATTATCTCTGGCATACCTGATTAGGTATAGATAATAGGGTAAGATTTTAATCACTATTAGAGATAATATGGACATGATAGATGATGGGTGGATCTATTATCTCCAGTATACCTAATTAGGTATAGATAACAAAGTAAGATTTTAACCACTATCAGAAGTAATATTGACATGATATATGATAGGTGGACCAATTACTTGTGACGCATTCGACTGTATGCGAGTAATGGGGATGATCAGGAACTTCATCAGAGGTAATATGGACGTGATAAATGTTTATGAAATAAATCTGTTCAGAGGTGATGTGGACATAACAGATTTGTAGAGTTCTATAAAGACAGTCGATAGTATAGAATATTTCAGAGGTGATAGGGACATGAATATTCTTTTAGGAGAAAATTTGCTCAGAGTTAATATGGACATGACAAATTCGTGAATATCTATAGAAGATAAGTGTCGTAGAATAATTCAGAGGTAATATAAACATGATTATTCATTTGACACAACATATTATTCCAATTCCGACTAGAGAATTAAAATAGGATGTCATCCAAACAACTTGTCTTTAATGACGAGTTTTTATAACTTGACAATTTGTTTAGAGGATTTCTCTTACAAGAAAGTTTTTTTAAAAGAAAGAGGTGGTTCCGTTAGGAAATTTGTGAGGAACCATTATTTATAATTTATCCGAAAACTGTTAGGATAAAAATAATGGTTCGAAATGAAATAGATGTTAACACATAAAGTATTCATTACTCCAGAAAAAAATGTAATCGCTGTACAAAACTTGCTGCGGTATACAAAGTAATGCCCACTTGTGATTAGATGTAATACTTTTTAAAAAACTTGCCATTAATAAGCATCATCAGCAAATCTCCAATGGGTTTTGTTAGTCTGTATGCTCCATTTGAATACACTGATTCAACAAGAAGTCCGGGTTTTCGTGACAAGTAATCTGTGACAAGTGCAAAACTTGTCACTAAAAGGGATATTTCTATGACAAATAAATTTTGCTGTCACTCATAATTTGTTTCTGTGACAACTGATATTGTCCGTCACAAAAATAAAACATTTAGTGACCATATTTTTATTGGTCGTCACTTAATATGGTCACTGAAATAAAATTATGATTTTAGAGACAAGTTATATGTGATAAGGTAAATAGTTGTCACTAAATGTTTTTGTTGTAGTTACAAGAAAATATTATTGTCACATAAAAGTATTAGCCACAAGATTAAAATTTTATTCTTGTCACTTAAAAGTTTTTTTTAGTTACCAAATAATTGTACGTCACACAAATGTATTAGTCACAAAGAAGAAATTTATTTTTGTAACAAAAACTTTAAATAAATTTAAAAAGTTAAATAAAAAATATATCCTAATTTTGATACTATTTTGACATTACTATTTAAATTGTAACAAGATTTGACTATACCAAAAATTTTCACATCAAATATCACAATCCTAATTATAATCCGGCTGTATATAAAAAAAATCATCAAATATTCGCAAGTCTCCAACCGGACCCTAGCAATTCCCTAAAAAATATATTCCCTGTCCCACAGAACCTAGTATTAATCTCATTAGGTCAAGATATATGAAAAAATATCCATAAATATCAAATTTTTATTCCCTGTCCCACAGAAGCCTAGCAATCCGCGCCCGCGCCCGCGCCCTCGTCGCTGCCACCCGCGCCTTCAGTTCTGCCAAATTTTCCTCCCCGATTGCTCATAAATACCAATTTTTCATCCCGTCCCACAGAACCCTAGTGATTCCCTCTATTTTTTTCCTACGAAATCAAAGCCATAGAAATCCTGCGCCCTCTTTTTTCTCCATGATTTTGTCGCTGCCAAATTTCCCTCCCCCATTGCCGCTACATATTTCCCCCTCTTTATTCTCTGAAGGACACCTCTCAAAAATTCTCCCCCCCCAAAAAAAAAGAATCAATTGAAGAAGAGGTATGGGTTCTCTCTCACTTATATAAATAAAATTTCTATCCTTGAATGATATTGAACCCTAAACTTCTTCTACACTCTGGACCGACCTCCATTGTCTATCGTACGGTTGCATCAATCATTCGTTCGGCAGCAATCGTTCCCGAAATGAAGCCGGAAGCCGCTCTACTGCTCGAGGAGGACAAATAGCCATTACCAACATCGTAAAATTCAAATTCTTAAGGTGCGTGTGTATGCACCCTACATATATATTGTTTTCTTTACAAATTCTTAAGATTGTGCTTAGTTTTGGCCGAGGCAAGGCGATGTTCTGCACCCTACTTATATATATTGTTCTCTTTATAAATTTATATTATATGTGTTTTTATTTTTGTTCATGTATTAGCTAGCAGTCAAAGGCCCAAGCTGTTAGATTAAATCCACACTTGGATTTGATTAGGTCAGGATAGTATTTTATTAATCTCATTAAAGGTCCAAACTGTTATAGTAAATTGATGTTGAAGTTTGATTAGGTCAGGAAAGTATTGTATTAACTAGCAATAGTAATCCTAGACAACTTAGAAGATAACCTACCACATAAAATGCGATCTTTGCAATTACGTTCTGTATTAAGAAGGAATCAACACAAAGAACAGCAGCATAGTGTCCTTTAAAAAAACCTTGTTCAATAAGCACTACAACATATAGGGCATATAATAGAATTATTGGAGATTCATGGAAGTCTTATACTCCCAGATAGAAACAGAATTAAGAAATATAATTAAGAATTATTGCAAATTCTATCAATATTCTCGTAGAATTAAGAAATTAGATCTACTTGGATTTTTCTAATTTCTCATATTTATGATTAAAGCGCTATTAATTATTAGAGGGAGTGATATAATAGCTAGTGTGAAACTGAACTTAATGTTCTCTATACTTTACCAAATCCGACAAAATAACACAACAAACCACAAATTCCCAAAACTATACTAGACCCTAAGTAAATCTAAATGAAAAGGTCAATGAATGACCCTTAAACATCGACATTCATAGTCAATAATTAATCAAAAAATAACATCTATATACATAGTAGTCTAGAAAGCATAAAAGGATACAAGTAGGGCTATCACATGGTGTTTATTTTGACAATTGTCTTACATAAAGAAACAGTAAAACCACAGATTTGTATAATTGAATTGGTAGTTAATTATGTATGCATCAATTATCGACATTCATAGATATATTCTCCCTAAATATTGGATGCTAGTGCGTTGATTTCATTCGGATAGAAAAATATATATTTAAAGATTGGGATACAAACAAACATGTATCCTGGATGTATCCAAATGTATTGAATGTTATGGCCTATCATATACGTTAGGATACAAATTTAGTCGGTAGGACTGGTGAGGGTTAGCTATACAAGGTTCTGGCTTTAGAAAAGGCCAACCAAAAATTCAAACATTTTGAACTGATATACCTACTAAAGGCAAGAAAAGAAAAAAAATTCACACTACAATGGGAACATGTGCTACATAATCTTATAATTATGCGATTGAAACAACATATCAAATAAAGATCCAATTTTTCTAATAAATATCAATAAATTATGATATGATCGAGTGGAATGTCAGCATAATCTTATAATAGCTCGATATACAAGCAGAATCTGTACTATTCAGACATGAAGGTGCTTGAGAATTGGGCAAAAGATAGAAAAATATAAGCTATTGGAGTGAGAGTACCAGTCAGTCAAAAGACAGAATTTAGACATGGAGATGTAACTAGTCAAGTACTTAAAATAATCTCATCTCATGAAAGAAAAAATAACTTTCACTTGCCTTTCTGTTGTATTGCAAAAAATTTAACTTCAACTTTCTAAATACATGCCAGCTTTTTCCCTTTAAGAATATAATTTTGATTTTCTTATGATTATATAAAATTCAAAATTTTGGTTAAGAAACTCACCATAATATCGAAGAAGTATTATTCTTTGGACAGTGTGTTAAAGCTAGTATTCGGAGGCATGCCAACTTTTCCAAAAGCATAAGTCAGTTATAACAGGAAAAATTCACCAACACAATAATGGAATAGGTTATTATGTTTATACTGTCACACCCCGGCCGAATGGACTACCAGGACATGAACCATGCACAGTTCTACCAGGACATGAACCTATAGGACCAAAAAAATTTAACAGCTTCAGATTGATTACAAACCGCTACAATTAATTAAGAACAATGCCTTTCGAATAGAAGGCTATTCTTTCAACTTGAAGGAGAATCATCAGGTTGTTGATGAAGTATGAACATCTCATCAGGTGCATAAGAGGCTAGTTGTAACAGAGCTGAGGGCAAGTATCTTAAACTCTGGCATACATTTCCACAAGCAGCATCTGTATTTCACTGTTGCTTGATGCTTCTCAAGATGCAACTGATGAAGTACTAGGAATCAATTTCAAACCATGAAACTCTCATAACCAAGTTCCCCATAGTTTTACCTAGTTTTAAACATTGCCCGAGCAGTTATTGCATCAGAGTATCAAAAGGCTTTTTGTTGATTCTGAAAGCTAGTAAAAGTACTCAATGCTCGAAGATTTTTGATCCAGGATCAAAATGATTTTTGATTCTGAAAGCTAGTAAAACTTCCAGCTTTTCATGGTTCATGCCTCCAAATACTAGCTTTAACACACTGTCCAAAGCTACCTTATACTTTTGGAAACCTACCTTATGTTAAATATGCACTACCACTAACCTGCTACCATATTATTGAGCATTCTAACTACATGGAAACTGGCAAACCATATTATTAGCAAACCAGATGGCCTATGGGCTGGCCCAAAAAAGTCTAACTCAACACTTGCACGATTGTGAAACATGTAAGGTCAATCCTTCCAGGCCAAGGAGCTCCTATGGCATCATACCCTATTTTTATTGTGACATAGACTAATGATAATTTCTCATGATTTATTGTTTCTATCTATTAATTGTATCAGCCTTTCATGACACCAACTTTGATACAACACCTGCCATTTTTTTTTGAAGTTTGTGATTTACTTATGATTGTTTTTTTACTTACTATAAAAATACAGAGGAACGATGATGAATAGAGAGTGGATAAAAAGTAATAATAGAGTGTCTACTGAATATAGAGAAGGAATTGCTTCATTTATTGGAGTAGCATCTAGTCAGGAAGGAGTTAATGGAAGAATTAGGTGTCCTTGTAATAAATGTAGGAACACCGAATTCAAAACTACAGTTGAAGTTTGGTTGCACTTGTTAAAAAATGGATTCTATAAGAGTTACACAACATGGATTTTTCATGGAGAAAAATTAAGGGACACAACTGAAACTTCCAATGTTAATTATGATGAGCATTTGAACGATGAAGTCCAAATGGATGATGTTGATGACTTAATTGGGCTAGTTCATGATGCTTATGCCTTTGAAAATGTGAATTCTTCTCAAATACAGGAATAAATGTTTGGTGAAACCCTGAATGGTAAGGCTAGTAAGTTTTACAAGCTACTGAAAGATGCTACTGTGGAACTTTATCCGAACTCTAAAGTCTCCAAACCGTCTTTTATTGTAAAATTCTTAAACTTGAAGACTCTTCACAATTTGACAGACAATACAGCAGATGCTATGTTAGACTTCTGCAAGGAGATTCTACCTGGTAATGCTTTGGTTCCGAATTCTTATTATGAGACACGTACCATCATTCGAGATTTATGTCTAGACTATGAAAAAATTGATGCTTGTAAGAATGACTGTGTACTGTATTGGAAAGAACATAAAGATGCACAATGTTGTCTAGTTTGCGGGTTATCTAGATGGAAGGTAGTTCGTCGTAAACGTAAAATTCCTCATAAGATTTTGCGTTATTTTCCACTTAAAGGGAGATTGCAGATGTTGTTTATGTCAAAAAATACTGCAAAGGACATGAGATGGCATTATCAGAGGTGAATTGATGATGGGATATTAAGACATCCAGCAGATTCTATTGCTTGGAAATTATTTAATGAGCAACACAAGTCCTTTAATGAAGATCCAAGGAACGTACGTCTTGGTTTAGCAAGTGATGGGTTCAACCCTTATGGGAACATGAGCACTTCGTATAGTATTTGGCCAGTCGTACTAGTTCCATATAACTTACCTCCTTGGTTATGCATGAAGCAACCTTATTTCATGATGTCACTTCTTATTCCAGGGCGTACATGTCCTGGAAATGACTTAGATGTCTACTTACAACCTTTGATCAAAGAGTTACTTGAGCTTTGGGAGGTTGGGGTTCATACATATGAGGCATATGCACAACAAAATTTTTAGTTACATGCTGCTATATTGTGGACCATTAATAATTTTCCAGCATATGGTAACTTATCTGGATGGGTGACTAAAGGAAAACTAGCTTGTCCGTGTTGTCATAAAGACACTAGCCCTCTTTCAATCAGAAGCAAGCTTTTCTACATGGGCCACCTTCGTTTCTTACCAACTAATCATCCTTGGAGACGTAACAGGAGATCATTCAATGGAAAAATTAAGGATCGGCTTGCACCTCAAATATTGTCAGGAGATGGAGTATTAGATCAATTATGCTTCTTTGAAGGCGTCATATTTGGTAAAGATCAAAAATAAAAGCGCACTGATTCTAATAATGTCTACAATTGGAGAAAGAAGAGCATTTTCTTTTAACTTCCATATTGGAAAACTCTTAAATTACGTCATAATCTTGGCGTTATGCATATTGAACGTAATATTTCAGATAATGTGCTTGGAACTATAATGAACGTGGCAGGAAAGACAAAATACACAATTAAGAGCCGTTATGATTTAGTGGACATGGGTATTAGAGAATCTCTTCATCCTCGTATTCAAGGTAACAAGGTAATACTGCCTGCAGCTTCCTATGTCTTACCGCCAAGTGCAAGGATTAAATTTTGCAACTTTTTGGCAAACATAAGAGTTCCTGATGGTTTCTCGTTAAACATATGAAGATGTGTCAATGTTGGTTAGAAGAAAATTCATGGTTTGAAGTGTCATGACCACCATATACTTTTTTAGCGAATACTTCCACCTGCTATCATGGGGTTACTACCAAAAGAGGTGTGTGAGCCATTGACTAAGCTAAGTAACTTTTTTAAGAACTTATGTTCAAAGTCACTACGACTTGTTGATCTAGAGCAACTTGAAGCACAAATCCCTACAACACTATGCAAGTTGGAAACAATATTTCCACTGGCCTTTTTTCATGTTATGATCCACTTGCCAATTCACTTGGCAACTGAAGCTAAAATTGCTGGGCCTGTGCCTTATATATGGATGTATCCAGTTGAAAGGTAACCCTTGTTGATATTATATCATTTTCAATTTTTATGGTTTGTTTTTATTTGAATTATAAATAAAAAATAATTCATTTTACATAGGTATCTACGTACGCTTAAGAAATATGTCCGCAATAAAGCTCGTCCGGAAGGATCAATCGTTGAAGGATATATATTGGATGAGTGCTCTATATTTTGTGCAAGGTACCTTAATAGTGTGGAGACAAAACTTAATAAGGCACCAAGAAATGATGATGGTCGTATCTTAAATCATGGGCTATCAGTTTTTGAAAAAATCGGCCGTTCAAAAGGAGCTTATGTCTTGTACGAGTTAAGTTTTGAAGAACACGACCAAGCTCGTATGTACGTGCTACAAAACTGTGATGAAGTATGGCCTTTTATTGAGTAAGTTATTGAACAACTTAAAATAGAATCTAGTTAATAGTCCAAGGAATTGTTGACTAAACAATTTGCTAATTTTTAGGGAGCACAAAACTAAAATTTCAATGGATCGCTCAAGAAATGTATTGGATAGGCATAACAAAGAGTTTCATACATGGTTCTATCATCATGTAAGTATCTTATGCTATCAAATATATATAGCATCTTCCTCTGAATTGTATCCATCTATTAATTTACCGTCCTTTATGCTAATAGGTTTCAAAGCTACATGCAGATGGGCATGCAACAGATGAGCTCCTAAGTTTAGCAACAAGTCCATTAAGAATGACTCATCGATATACCACATATATTGTCAATGGTTTTTGATTTCACACGAAAGATCGAGCCACGGAGAGAATAAGTCAAAATAATGGAGTTCTAGTAAAAGGGGATGATTCTTCCCCAAAAAAAGAGTATTATGGCATCTTACAAGATATTTTTGAACTATCTTATGTAGGAGTCCGTAAAGTGTTTCTCTTTAGGTGTCAATGGTGGAATGTGGGACGACTTGAAAGAGGATATAAGGTCGATAAATATGGCTACACAAGTGTCAATGTGCATGGGTCTTTAAACAGTAATGAGCCTTTTGTATTAGCCTCTCAAGCTGAACAAGTATTTTACGTCGAAGACAATATTGCTACTGATTGGCTTGTTGTTGTTAAAACCACTCCTCGTGATCTTTACCATGTGCCACCACTACATGAGAAGGATGGGAATTCAACTGATATTGATGATTTATCATCATCAGAAGAAGATGCTTTCCAACAACAAGAATTTGAGCAAAACGTGTATCCTGCTGAACCTGAAGACATCAATCCTATCCTTTGTAGAGATGATGTTGAGCCTGAAAGTTTTAATGTCAATATAGATCAGTTGAATGCCTCTATAAGTGATGGATCCGAGGAGTTCATTGATGACAATTTAGAGGATGATCTTGACAATGATGGGTTTGATAGTGATTTTGATGACGAGTAATTTTGTTTATTGTGATGTTCAAAATTCCATTGTTATTTATTTTTTCTGTAAGAGTAATTTTGTTATTTGTTGTGATGTTTAGAGTTCTATTGTTATTGCATTTGAGTATTTTCTGATGTAATGTTTCTTTCTTGCCACTATTTCTATGAAGAAAGTCAAGCTTTCTTTGCAGCCCTTGGTTTAATTAGTCCATTTTTAAACCACTCAGAACTGAAGGATTGTACTCAGAACTGAAGCATGTTTCTAACAATTTTTTTACAAAGGGTTATATGGGTATTCATGTTGAGTTCTCGAATTATAGTCGGGTTATACAAATATTAATTTCTAGACCAATTAAGAGTCGTCTTTATCTCATTAAAATTCAGGTTAACTTGGTAATTTCAGTATCAGATGACAATTTATCAGCTGATATGCATCGTATTGAAGGATACATAAAGTCTATCATAAGATAACTTGTCCTCGTATTGTTTAATAAATTGTATTATAACCGAGAGTTTGAGCATCGTTAGCTGAGAGTTTGAGCATCAATTGTATCAGTTTCAACCTCTCAACATGTATCCCATCAGATAACTACATGTAAAACATTTGAGAATAAAACATTTGCAAATAATTGATTGAACTATTAGCCAAACTTGTGGAAGTAACTTATATTTGGAAACTCATTCAACCAACTGAAACATCATTTACATTCTTATCTCATTGCAATTATGTCTCATTACATTAAGATGTTTTAGCCTTACAGTTTGGATGCATAGCAACAAGCTAAAAAATAGGGTAAGAATATTATAGTATCAGACAATTTAATAACTCTAAATTTATACATGCAAACGGGTAAACTGTTAGCACAACATTTTGGTATATACTTGCAATGACCATGTTGGCATCTCATATAAATGTTCATAGGAGCTTAACACCACACTTAAGTACACAAACAAATTTGGAAATAAACAAAAATAGAACACTCATTTTTTTCCACACAACATTAAAAATTGTACCGGTGGGCTTTTGGTATATGAATTGGGTAGCAGGGCAGGGGACAATTAATGTTATATACCTCAAAAGCTCCAATTATGTAGATGGGCCCTATCAGTCAAGGACATCTTGTATCTATGTAGAATGACAAACAAAAGTCCTCTTGTATGATAAATATTGTACCTCATGGGAGAAAAGGGAGAAGAAAAAGAAAAGCTACAATATAGGAAAAGGAAAATCAGAAGGAATAGTAAGAAGAAAAGAATAAGAGAGAAAAGGAGGCAAATGCATAAAAATTTGTAGGGAAGCTAGCAGGGACAGACAGGCTTCTTTCTATCAACACTAAAATCCTAAACCCCTTCAATTGTCCTTTAGTAACTTGTTAAAATTTAAAACACCTCAGAAACTCAACCTAGAATGTTGAAATATATCAATCGTCACTGATAAAAGCAACCAAGCAAAGGATTAGAACTGAATGTTCTTGCACTTGATCATTTTCACACTGATTTTCACACTGGGATGTTCCCCTGTACACATCTGTGGTTAATTAGGAAGTTAGGATGGTATATGGCAGAGGATTTAGTTCATATTGCACAGGGTTAATTGGGAATAAACTGTCAAGGCTGATACATTCACTGTTTGGTTTTTCTGAAATTTATAAGTTTCAAAACTGATTTCCCTTTGTTAAATTTTAACATTATTGGTTCCCCTATGACTGAATCTTGGTTACATGTTAGATTTCATGATTATAAAGGATTATAGGTTTTCGAATGGGGTTTTGGTATCAAATAGCTGCTAAATGCAAACTGTTTTCTCCTCTATGTTACACACACATTCCTGTCATTGATAAGCACTGTCTCTTAATTCTTGAGAACACCTATTAGCTTTCTGTCACTTTGACATACCCCTTTATGACACACACAGGACACTGATTTCACATTGATATGTCCCCCATGTACTTGCTGTCACACACTGTTTTGTTATTCACTCATAAACCTGAGAACTAATGTTACACATCTACACTGTCACTTGATTCCTAAGACACTCTACACACTCACACAGATTTTCCTTCATGTACACACATAAATCTAACCCATTGTTCAGTCACACACATCTACACTGTTTCCTATGGACACACATTACACAACACTATTGTTTTCTTGTCACATGTAATATATTTACACACACACCCAAACCTGAACACTGTAGCCTACACTTTCATTCAACTATGGACACACATTACACAACACTCTGTTGGTTTCCTGTCGCACTTATTTACCCTCAGAACACATGTATGTCCCTACATGTATATATATAGATATGTAATCTAGTACCTATATAGCTTCCCTATATATATATATATATATATATATATTTTTTTTGCTATATATATATATACCTATAGGGAAGCTATATATATATATATATATATATATAGCTTCCCTATATATATATATATATATATATATATTATTATTTTTTTTTTTTTATATATATATATATATATATATTTGCAACAAAGGAAATTTTATTGATTGAAAGAAAGGAAGCCAACCCGGGCCCACACAAAAGCCAAAGACCAGAAAACAAAGAATTCAAATTTGAAAACGCATGAAGCCCGGGGAGGGGGGGCACGTAGCAAGCCGCTGTTGGGCCCGAGGGGGCTGGTCCGCGCACGGGACCCGAAGGGGAGCGGGTAGCCCGATGGTAGGGCGCTGGGCCCTAGGGGTCCTCGAGACCCTCACCCGCACCAACGGGGGATGGGAAGCGCCGCCGGGGGACGCGAAGGCTACGGCGGACCTGGGTCGCGGCGGGAGCGGCGACGGTGGCTGATAGGACGGATCACCGGACCGCCAAGGCGGGGAGGATGGCCAAGGCTGGAGAAAAGCGGAGGGGATAGGGCAGAGACCCAGGGCCGTCGACGCCGGGCAGAGGAAGGGGCGACCCGAGGTAGTATATATATATATATATATATATATATATATATATATATATATATATGAGTGTAATATATATAGCCTAATATGGTATGTGTAATGCAATTGATATTGCTATGGATATATACAATTAATGTGTATATAGACATATGGTAAATGGGTGTATGACCTATATATGTATATGGCTCATGGCCTAGGTAGAATAGCCTATGGCTTATGGAATATATACACTTGAGTTTAGTGTATTGTAGACTAGTGTGACTTGAATGGTCTGTGCTTGCTAGGCTAATAGGTTAGTGACCTAGATGGACTTGTTAAAACTATATTAGACCAACCTAGACTAGTTTGACCTTGTTTGACCTAAGTAGACTAAAATTGACCTAGTTTGACTGTCAGAGTTGACTAGAGTTGACCAAAGGTGGACTTTAACCTAGATTGACCCCAAACATCATGTAGATACATTGTAGCAGTCTATTTTATTATTTTAGACATGTAGTAACTTGTACTGTTCTATAGGAGACAGACACCACTCCTCAGACAGTATATTCTCTTCAGATATTTAGGATACCAGACGAGTACATTCTCTGATCATTTTATATCATGTTTAGGATTATATTTCCTACTTTAGATTACTTTACTTGATGCTGACACGTTGGCAACACGGATTGGTACTATATGGATACCTTCATGAGAAGTTATCCCCCTAGGGAGCATCAGATACTCTTGTCTCGTGTGTTTCACTTGCATCATGTATCTTATGCTTCTATTATCATGAACCGTCATGTATCAGCTTGTGATTCTTGTACTCTCATGAATCACAGAGCCTTCACGAATCTTTATGAATCACTCTAGAATAACCCTTTATGGTCCAGTAGTATAGTCATGAACTTTAACGTAACTTGACTGGATCCTTGTATATTGATTGGGGATGGGTGAGTATAAATGAACATGTGAATAATTCCAAAGTAGTATAGTCATGAATAACCTCTTTAGTATAGTCATGAATCACCCTCCAGTTGTTCACATGTTTATCTTGTACTCTGAATCACTAGTCACTGATTAGTTTTCTATTATATTGTAGATATTTACTTACAGTCTCTCTTTTACATTATACCGTTCGTCAGTTTCATGTATCTTACTCTCTAGCATGATTATATTTCCTATCCTGTTATGATTTGTTGAGATGTATTGTGCTCGCTCCTGTCCTGACTGGACCTGTTGAAAATTTTACAGAGAATGATGAGGCTCTGGTGTCTACCCATTATGGTGCAGCTTTAGACAACACTTGTGACTTGGACCCACTTGCAGTAGAGGATCTACCACCAGTGGTTTAGACTGCTAGCTTAGACTCTTACCTTATCTTTCTCATTGATACATTATTGTATATACTGGGAGTTGTTTTATCTGATGTTTGTGGAGATGTTATCTTAGACTTCTATCTGATTGTATCTCTGTGGATTCATTTCGTTCCATATCTATCTATCTTTTTATTGTATTCTACCTTAGATGTGATTGAGACTGTATTGCTATGTCACCTCCATTCGGAGTGTATATACTGTACAGGTACCTTATATATTGTTAGATGATTGACCTAGGACAGCGTTCTATCGCCGACACTTTGGCGTAGGCTGGACGTACCCACGTCTTGTGCCCTTACTCTAGGGTGCGGGTCGTGACACATTTTTAGTGGTGGCCCACACAGGTCGAGTTTATGTAGTGGTATTCGAACTAGAGTATCACTACAGCCTGCAGTAGGATTAGAATATTTTCAGGGTACTCAATCACACTAGGAAAAACTCTCAATCAGATTCCTTTATCTAAATTTGCTGCTTATTGTCTTTCCTTGAATATAAACTATCCTCCCTTTATTTTTTGATTCATTCTTAGTAATTGCTTCTTGTTTTGATTTGTCTTCATGATGGTTATGGAGACACGATTTCATCGCTCCGATCCGAGAAATACTATCGAGAGGCTGGCCACCTCTAATCATGTTCAGCAGGGCCTCGAGACAGCAGTTCCTGTTGTGCCGACTCAGGTTGGCGTTTTCTGCTACATTAGAGGTGCACCTCCGCCTGTACAGAGACCTTTCCCTGTCATTCCTGATTCTCTCAGCAGCAGCGGTTCTTGCAGCATCAGCAGCAGACCAGTGGAAACCAGCAAGGGCGAGCTTTCGCCAGGACAGTCGAGGATGTACAGGCCATAGGAGATCTTGCTGCAGGTTCCGATCTTCTCGATTCTATTTTTGTAATTTCCTCTTATAACAATCTTGAAACTCGATTCCATCTGCTCCTTGTTGACTGATCAATTTTATTCTGTTGTTCTTGTGTTATGTTTGTTTTTCTTCTGAGAAAAATCATATGGGCTAGGTCACCTCAGTTATGGGATCTAAAATCTTCGATAATCGTGTTAGCTGGCATAGTGAAGACATATAGTCAGATTTTGGACGTATTTCTTGGGTGTGGAAATTTAAGGTTTTTGCTGTCAAACATACGGCAATGCAAAAATTTTAAATACCATGAACCTAGAGGTATGTACCTTAGTCAAGGACTCTGTGATTATCGTAGCCTTGCTCACTAGCATGACGAAGACTCTGAACAATATGATTTTGGACAGACGCATATGATTATCAGATTGTATCTTGAGAAGATTTTTAAACATATCATCTCTATCATACCCTTCTGTTGTTATAAATAACTTAAGAGTAGGGATATTTTAGTTTTGTTGAGCTTATTCATATGTAGTTCTTTCATATTGTAATGATATGATGACTTGTAGAGTGTCTGTACCCTAGAGATGATAGTTAGTATTGGTATTAGAATAGTAACCTATTATAGATGATTTCCTTGTTATTTATAATACCAACCAGTTTACATATAGGATGTTAGTATGCCTTACAGTCTTGATGATTATTATTATTTTCCCTTACCTTTTCTAGTGAGGCACCCATGACCAGAGCCTGTCCTTGAGTATAGTTGTAGTTTCACCTAAGATTGAGAGGTTTATATATATAGATAGATTGCAGATGATATTGGCATATAGGATATGGGTTGGTTGGTATCTATAGGCTATTGTTGTATAGGGTATTGACATTTTGTTTAGCCTATAATTGGTTCAGTTTTCTATTTTAGTTAAGTTCTCTTTGTGTTGAGTTCAATCATGTTTGATCAACCTTTATAGGCAGTGTGCAGACCCTTCACTAGATATCCTGTCCCCTTGGTTCAGACTTGTGCAAGTGGTTCACTGCACTCAATACTTCATTACCTACCATGTTGTATCATAGATTTTACTGGACCATTGTTCAGACCCCAATTATTGACTCACCAATATAACCATCAACCACTTATCATATTCTGTATATCTGGAGAGTCAGTATCATGCATACTTGAGGTCTGCACTCACCACTTGGAACAGTTCACTGTTCTGTCCCTATACACCCTACAGTATCTGACCCCTTCATTGGAGTGATAGGCATGTGGTAGGGAGTGTGTGTTATTAGACCTTGAGTAGAGTTGAGGTGATGAGAGGTTAATATAAATATAGTTTGCATATATATGTATTTTGATTTGGTGTGTAGCCTGCACTCATTTGCAGTATACTGCCTATTGCATTCCCTGTACACCAGTTTGGTTCACTTCTTTCAGACCACTGTCCTATATGTAGTTAGTTCAGCCAGATAGAGAGGAGAGGCCAGGTTGATCTAGAGGCATGTTTCAGTCACCATGTAGGTTTTCTTTTACTTTAACTTTACAAGTGGACCCAAATGTCCTGTCCTTTAGCTTATAATTTCAGTCTCCTTAGCATCATTCCCTTTTGCCTACACTGATGATTTAGACCATTCGTCCTTAGCCTAAATTCTAAGCATTTATTTCAGTCCCTTATAAGTTTAGTCTACTTTAACCCTTTGATGATCAGTTATATATATATATATATATATATATATATATATATATATATAATATATATATATATATATATATATATATATATATATATATATATATATGTATGATAAACTTAGGATATATGTAATAGGTTGTTGTTCTTGAGCTTATATATATGTGGTATTTGGGATTTGCGTGCTTAGATTATGGGTATTTAGTTATGGGTGACTTGATAGGATTTGGGAAGTTAAGAGTTAGTCTATTATAGAGTTTTCTTTTGCTAGTCTCTAGTTGCCAACACCTAGATAGCTAGCATAGGTGAAATCCTAAGAAATTGACTAGTTGTTGACCAGTAGTTGACTATTGTCTATGTTTGACTTAGTTGATTGGAGATAGGATTAGAAGCAGGTTGTTGTTGTATTGTTGATCATGTTTGACTATTTAGTAACTTGAGACCTTGCTTGTGTTTAGGTCGGAGATATGGTTTTTCTGAGGATATCTCCGACTCGTGGTACCATATATTTTGGTGGAGGTGGAAAGCTTAGCCCGCGCTTCATCGGACCTTTCGTGATCAGCGGAAGAGTCGGTGACATGGCATAGAGGCTAGACTTACCACCTGTACTAGTGGGTGTCCACAACGTATTTTACGTATCACAGTTGTGACGGTACGTGGCTGACCCTAGCCATGTACTTGATCATTCAGAGATTGAGGTAGGGCCTACACTTAGTTATCCAGAGCAGCCAGTGGAGATTCTGGATCGCCGAGAGAAGGTGCTGAGAAACCAGGTGATACCCTTGGTTCGCGTCGCATGGAGGCATCATTCTCTAGGAGAGTCTACCTGGGAGCGGGAGAATGAGATGCGGGAGCGATACCCTTATCTTTTTGGACCTTGAGGTATGATTATCTATCCTTCTCATCAGTTTAGTTTCGCCTTTTAATTTCGAGGACAAAATTCTTTTATGGAGGGTAGATTTGTCACTACCATATTTTAGATTGAGGGTATTTTGGTCATTTGTGATTTTTTTGAAATTTATTTAATTTATTTAATTGGTGATTGTGATTTTGACTTTGACTAAGTTGAGACTTTGTAGACTAACCTAGGTTTTGACCCTAACCATGGTGACTAGGTTAATATGGTGAGACCCTAGTCTAAGTTAAGTCAATCTAGGTTAGTCATTAGAGATCAAGGTTTGAATAGGAAGACTAGTGATTTGGTGCATGACCTATGACTTAGAATTAATTTCATGACTTGTAATTAAGCCATAGGCCCATGACTTAAGCACAAAGCCCAATCAATCCACCCATGGCAGCCACACTTAGGGTTTTCCCTTGCCTATAAGTATTTTATTAAGTTGTTCTTGCCTCTTTTGTGCTTGACCTAGATTTTGGAGGAAAGGTAAATCCCCATTCTCTTTAAATCCTATTAAATTCATTTCAACTCCTTTTTAACCCTAGTATTTTGCATTAGGATCTAATTACTGTGTATTTATTGTTTTTGGAGGCTCATCTCAGTTTTTGTGCCATTTGGAGCTTGGGAGTTGCTATTTGGAATGCTTCCATTTGGGACTTTCTTTGAGTTTGACACTTATTAGGTAAACAACTCAAACCCATTATTTTTTCTGATTTCTTTACATTTAGGGCTAGATCTAGGAGTCCCCTAGTTGTCCTTGAAATTTGGGCACAATTCGTGTCCATTTGGTGTCCGTATCGGACACGTATCATAATAGATAGGTAGGTATTTGTTAAAATGCCTCTTAGGAATTTATTTTCTTGTTTTGAAAATCTAATTACATAGATCTCTAGATCTAGGTGTGTATGTTAATTGTTATGCAGACTTAAATTGATTTCGTGTCTATTTGTGTCGGATTTTGTGCTTGGACACGCAGCACGAGGCTCGTTTGGGTGTCCTGCTGCCCGTGTCCTGGTTTGTACTGGACAAGCCACTTCATGACATGAAATTTGGCATGGACACTCCTTGGATGACTGACACGAGGCCTATAAAATTTTGTAGGATCTTATTGACTGGTTAGGGAGTAATTCGACCCGCATTGGACACGCGCTGTCGTGCGCTGACAGCTGAGACACGCACAGACACACGCAAACACGTGCTCGTGTCCACTGTGGACATGTTGTGGACACGTGTCAGGCTGCCCAACATGTAGATCTATCCTAGGCAAACACGTGGGTGTGTGTACGTGACACGAAGTGTCATATGTCGTGTCCTAGACGAGTGTGCACTCGTGCACGATACTGTGATACACTGGGTGCACCCCATATGTTTGAATTGATATGGACACATCTGCATCGTGTTTGTGGGACACAAAATGACTCGAAGGACACGTGCACATGTGTATCTAGGTTTACCAACCATTACTTAGCATTCTACTATGTCAATCGAATTCGAATCATGGAAATTCTCTAAAATCTGATTCCCGACTGATACACTGCACTGATTTGAATTTTCTGGATTTTAATTGCTTAATTATCTGTACTAATGATGTTAAATGAGTAAATTAGGTTCACCTACATGTTTAATGAATAATCATTATGTTAGTTTGTGATTTGTAATTGGACGGGTTTCGAATTTGATTTTTGATTGCTAACTACTAAGGCTGATTTCACTTGAACTGTCAGTTGGGTTTAGGATTTCTGAGAACTGAATTTTCTTGCATTTGATCATTTTCGTACTGATTTTCACACTGGGATGTTCCCCTGTACACATCTGTGGTTAATTAGGATGTTAGGATGGTATATGGCATTCTAGAGCGAGTAGGAGATGTGTCCTATCATCTCGCTCTTCCGTCGTCATTATGTGAGGTGCATGATGTCTTCCATGTATCCCAATTGTGATGGTATGTCCCAGATCCGAGTCATGTCCTTGATCATTCGGAATTGGTTATTGGTACCAACCATTCGTATGAGGAAAAACCCGTGTCCATATTGGACCGAAGAGAGAAGATACTCAAGAACAACACTATCAAGTTAGTCCGTGTTGCTTGGGGTCATCACTCTTTGGATGAGTCAACATGGGAGTGTGAGGATGATATCCTATCGCGATATCCCGACCTATTTGACTCGTAATGTATAATGTCATTCTTATTCCTTATACTCTCGATTCCTTGCTTGCATGAATGATTGCTTCATCGATTGCTTAGTTATAACTTGCCTGTGATTAGTATAGCTTTTTCTTGACTCTCTAGCCTCTTAATTAAATTCCGAGGACAGAATTCTTTTAAGGTAGGTAGAGTTGTAACACCCGTAGTTCGTATTACGTATTTTGGTATACGTGTACGTATTTGACTCATATTGCATGTTTCATTTCATGGTTTATTTTGGCATTTCGGTTGCTTGGTTCGGCTTGGTTCGGTTTGGCATGTGGACCAACCCATATCTACCACCATCCCCTCCATTTATTAACCCACCAACCCATTCTCTCTCTTCATTTACTCTTCTCCTTCCTCCTTTAACTTTCTCCACTGACCAGAGAGAGGCTTAGGCAAGTGCAACTTGCTTCATGGAGGAACTCAGATTTTGTTGTTCTATTGTCTTCCTCATGAGATTCTAAGTCACTTTAGTATTTAGCATTTTCGAATTCCATGGCTCATTTCATGTAGATCTAAATTTTAGCATTTTTGATCTCTACAGTTTTGCTCTTCTAAAACTTGGTTGTTTCCGAAATGGAGAGTTCCATGTAGTAGGGATTTCGATTTCATGCAAGTTTGGCTCTGGAATGGTTGGATTCCATCGAGACTTGACCGAGACTGGGCTTGCTTGAGTTCGTGAGCTTTTACGCCTACTTGTTTTGGCCATGGGAAGAAGATGAAGTTTTACGCACACGTTCTAACGTGTTAGCATAGTGTTTAGCCTTTACGCCCATGTTTTACGTGATAGCGTATTAATCAGCCATTTATGCACATGCATTTGTGTGCCAGCGTACTCCGTTCTACGCCGAGTTTATTCAAATTTTACGCTCGGGGCCCTCACGCTCGCATAAATTTGTGCTCGCATAAAATCCTGGCTCGAGCAGACTCTCGCGTGCATAAAGTCTTGCTCGAGTGTTTCCTCGCGTAGAGCTTGCTCGCGTAGAGTTTCACTAGTGTAGAGCCTCGTTTGCCTACAGCTTGCTAGCGTAAAGTCCTGGCTCGCGTAAAACCCCACCCGCATGCACCCTTGCTCGCGTAGAGCTTTCTTACCTTGCTCTTGCTAACGTAAACCACTTTACGCTTGAGGCCCCTTGGCCTAGCGTAGAGGTACGCACGTAAAGACTTTGAGTCCCTATGGCGTACACCATTACCCTTTTATATCCTTACGCCTTTTGTCATGAACTTGATAATCACGAATTTTTTTAATGTGTTTGAAATGATAATTATATACGGCATGGTATGAAGTAAAAACATGACATAACAAGACATGACAAGCAAGCATGATGGGAACTATTGAATGCTGTTGCGACGGCTAGCATGACATGACAAGAATGACATGACAAGAATGA
Source organism: Iris pallida (assembly GCA_029216955.1). Classification (NCBI taxonomy): domain Eukaryota; kingdom Viridiplantae; phylum Streptophyta; class Magnoliopsida; order Asparagales; family Iridaceae; genus Iris; species Iris pallida. The sequence continues at coordinate 142,178 of JANAVB010031669.1, read as the reverse complement.
ATGGCCTGGACACCATGGATGATTATGTTTGTACAAGTGAACCAGTATGGTCTTACATCATGTCTAGGGCAGGGACCCCTGAGTACCACGGTCAGGGGCCTACTTAAACTGATTAAGGCTAATAATTAGAATAATCCAGTAGTCATAAATAGGTTTCCCAGCTACAGGCAATCCCGTTATCTGGGTGCCCCATCATGGGATCGGTAGCCTGCCGTCGAGTAGGGCACATTTTCAGCACAATGTCATGTGTTGCACCCTTCAAGCTACTTAAGGGTACGTGTGTTCTTTGGACAATGTACCCATATGAATTCAACCCCTAATTTACGTCCGGATATCCTGGATGGTCTGCAGGGCTTGTGGTTGTAGAATAATCTCATTCAATCTTGTTAGTAATTAGGCCTGTGATAACCCTAGTTAGTTAAAGTATCAAGCCGTACTCATTGTTTAGCCATGATTTGAGTGGATGGAGTCTAACCCAGTCTAGTCTTGTCATAATCCTGTACAAGATTGTTACATGACCTGAATGCTTGTGCTTTACTTTTCGATAAATGGTGGGAAACCAAGTTCTGTTTAGATGAAGGGTTACAACCCCGGTCCTTGTTTAGTTTAAGGGTTGTAACTTGGTTATCGGAATAGTCCTATGGTTATCTAATCGTATATCATCATAATATAACAAATCTCCAGTTTTATTATATTATTATGTTTTGTGCTAATTGCTGGTTTTAGTTCCTAAGTGAAGCCTCCTTTGTGGCACTTGCCCTTTTTGGGATCTGACCCAGCTGGTTTTGTATGGTAAGATACCGGAGTAGCTCCAGAGGATCTTCCAACCTTCCGGCCAGATGGTGACCACCAGGCGTAATCCTGGCAACGAGTGGGTTTTATTTTTTCTCTCCCACTCTATTGTAAAAATATTATTTTGAGGCATTTAGCCGACGAGCACGTGTTAGCTCGATTGCACTTCACTTACTGTCTACCTACGGGCTGTAACATGATTGACAAATCCTAGGGTTGATCATGTATGACTGAACACTTGCTAGTCTTCACATTTTCTATGACTATATCCATGATCATCCAAATATGTAATGTATGGGACGCCTTACTATTGTATATTTGGTGCTCTGACATCTTGTAACTGCTATTACTTGGATGAGATTGAGATAATAGGTTTGTTCATGACCATAAAACACCGATGGCATGTAGTTAAACCCTCATATATCTAGACAGTCGTGACCGTATAGCGAGGTGGGTTGCACTTCAATATACGTAGCTGGCTATGTCTGCCCCTGCTCTCCAGTATTCTGGTTCTGGGGTATTACATGGTTTTAGTGGTGGCCCTTGCAGGTCTTGTGAATCAAGACATGTGAGGGTTTACCGAATAGGTGTCCAATCAGTACTCGCCCTTGATCTCTGCTCGTATCCTCTAAATCCCTAAAATCTTGACCTGATCACATGCTTGTATCTTTGATCTGTCCTGGTCCTTCTTTATTGTTCCCTGTGTCGTCTTCTTCAGCGGCACTGTTCCTGGACCTGCCAATCAACCGGAAGGAGCTCAACGAGTACTCACGCAACAAGAGGATCAAGCTCAACACTCAGGGGTAGCTTTCCAAGTCATGCTTCCCGGAGGTCCAGAACCCCCAGTACAGCCAGCCCAGCCTGCAAGGTAGGATAATGGAGGCTTGGTTGGACTCATCCGAGAGTTGATTGCATCACAGGATCGTCGGGGTGATGCATTACACCAGACAGTACAGGATGCCTTGAGCAGAGGAGGTCATCCAGGTAACATTGCGGCCAACAGCTTCAAGCGCTTGAACCCTCCTTTCTTTGATGGCGGCAAAGATGCTATTATTACGGATGCTTGGCTGCAGGACACTGAGGTTATTCTAGAAGCAGCCAAGACCCCCGAGGACGAGAAGGTGGCCGTAGTGTGCCTACAGTTATTGGATCTAGCCCGCAGCTGGTGGGCGTCGCAGGCTGATGGATTAGTGGCATCTATTGCTTGGACGGTATTTCGTGAGAGATTCTGGACTAAGTATTTTGACGTTGTAGCTCAAAACGAACTACAGACAAGGTTTACTAATTTGAAGCAGATGGCCAGGACGGTCGATGGATATGCGGTCGAGTTCTCTAGACTTAGTCAGTTTGCTTCCACCTTGGTGGTGACCGAGTTCGACAGAGCTCAGCGGTTCTAGCAGGGACTCCACCTGGAGATTTTATTGGCAATGGAGCAGTTTGAGCATCAGACTTTTGATGCAGTATTGAAGGCAGTAAGGAGGCATGAGTATACCTCCCAGAGGATTGTGGATCGGACCGGGAGTCAGAAGTGGTCTCACGGCCAGATGAACCAGTCTTCAGTACCAGCCCCGGCAGCTCGGGCTTTGACCATTGGAGCTCCGAGGCGGGCGGCTTCTGTTACATCGATTCATCATTCGACCCCGGCGTCTCCCCAGCAGCAGCAGCAGCAGTCTTCCGCAATGGGTTGCACTCATTGTAGGAAGCCAGGGCACGTGGTGTCAGAGTGTCGCAGAGCACAGGATTTGTTCTTGGTTTGTGGTGCACCAGACTACTGGGTTGGAAACTGCCTGAATAGGGAGAGTTCCACTTCTTCGACCTTTTCTGGTCCTTCGGTTAGGGGACCAGCCCAAGTACCAGTCCAGCAGCAGCAGCAGTACTTGTTTCCGAGGCCCTTACCGCCTCAGGCTCAAGCATTTCAGCAGCAGAACCCCCAGCAGTATGCACAAGTCCAAGTTCAGACCCAGAACCGCCAGAGAGGTTTCCAGCAGCGTGGACCAGTACCCCGAGGGCACGGTCAAGTGATGGCTTTGACCGTGTAGGAGGGGCTAGCATCAGGTGAGGTAGTGGCAGGTACTATTCTCGTCAACTCCTTTCCATTATCAGCATTATTTGATTCTGCTATATCGTATTTATTTATGTTTGCACGATTCGCGACACGGATAGGACTGGAGCCCGAGTTATTATCAGTAAGGCTCAATATACTTACTAGTAACGGTCTTGTGGGAGTGGATAGAGTGTTTCCCTCGTGTCAGATCGTAGTTAGCGGTAGAGAGTTTTCTGCTAGGTTGATAGAATTCCCGATGGCCGATTATGATGTGGTCTTAGGGATGGATTGGTTGAGGGACCAGTACTCTAGAATAGATTGCCATATCGACAAGATTATTTTTAGTATTCCTGGTGAGCCAGAGTTTTCATTCTTCTCAGGCGGAGTAGAACCTTCACCTCCAGTGATGCGGATGGCAGTGTCAGTAGCAGTTCAGTTTTCCAGAATTGTAGAAGAATTTTTTGATATTTCCCAGAGGAGCTTCCAGGTATGCCACCAGAGAGAGAGAGAGAGATCGAGTTTGCCATAGATTTGATTCCCGGGTCAGCACCAGTGTCGGAGAGAGTCTACCAGATGGCGCTGTCAGAATTGGAGATCTTGTACAAGATGATTGAGGAACTTAGAACCAAAGGATTCATTCGTGCTAGTGGATCGCCTTGGGGAGCCCCGATGCTTCTTGTAAAAAAGAAGGATGGCACATCCAGATTATGTGTTGACTATCATACCTTGAACTCAGTGACAATCAAGAACAGATACCCTCTTCCGAGGATAGATGACTTGTTTAATCAACTCAAAGGGGCATTCGTATTTTCGAAGATTGATTTACGGTCAGGATACCACCAGATCAGAGTCAGAGAGTAGGACATCCCAAAGATAGCATTCAGATCGAGGTATGGGCATTGGGAGTTCCTTGTTATGCCATTTGGAGCAACCAATGCACCAGCTGTATTCATGGACCTCATGAATTGTATTTTTATGCCATACTTAGATCAGTTCGTGATTGTGTTCATAGATGACATCCTGGTATATAGCAAGAGTGAGGCGGAGCATGAGCAGCATCAGCATGTAGTTCTTCAGATTCTCAGGAAGCACCAGTTGTATGCCAAGTTCAGTAAATACGAGTTCTGGCTTGATCGCATTTCATTCTTGGGTCATATCATCACCAGAGGTGGAGTAGAAGTGGATCCCCAGAATATCGTGGCCATTGAGATGTGGCCAGTACCCAGTACAGTTGCAGAAGTTTGCAGTTTTCTTGGCTTGACCGGCTATTACCGACGATTTGTTTCAGACTTTGCACGGATTTCAGCACCTATGACCCAGTTGATCCGTAAGGATGTGTAGTTTGCCTGCACAGCAGAATGTCAGGAATCTTTTGAGAAATTGAAGCGAGGCTTGATGACGGCACCCATTCTCACGCTTCCAGATAGGACTGGAGGATTTTTAGTGTATTATGATGCTTCAGGCGGAGGTTTAGGATGTGTTTTGACGCAGCATGGGAAGGTAATAGCTTATGCGACCTATCAACTTCGTGATCATGAGAAGAATTACCCGACCCACGACTTGGAGCTGGCAGCAGTAGTGTTTGCACTTAAGCTATGGAGGCATTACTTGTATGGAGATAGGGTGGAGATTTTCACCGACCATAAGAGCCTGAAGTATGTATTCACTTAGAAGGATCTTAACATGCGTCAGAGGAGATGGCTAGAGCTACTCGTGGATTATGACATCAACTTGCAGTATCATCCTGGAAAGGCCAACATAGTAGCAAATGCATTGAGCAAGAGAGCTGGAGCTTATTTTCTAACAGCGTAACCAGAGTTATTAGCAGATCTTCAGAAGATGGATCTAGAAGTTGTCCTTCCTACCATGTGGTATTGATGGCCAGTATGCAAGTTCAGTCCAGCATAGTTGAGAGGATCAAGTTAGCTCAGTCAGCGGATTCTAAGCTTCAGCGGCTTAGGACAGAATGTGTAGCAGGGCAAAGACCAGAGTTACATATATATGAAGACGGTACACTTCGGCATGGAAGGCGTCTTTGTGTACCTAGTGGTGATATCTAACAGGAGATCATGGCAGAGGCTCACAGTTCTTAGTATTCAATTCATCCCGGTGGTACGAAGATGTACCGAGATATTCGACTGTATTTCTGGTAGAATGGCATGAAGAGGGAGATAGCCCGGTTTGTCTCTCGGTGTTTGGTTTGCCAACAAGTTAAAGCTGAACATCAGAGACCGACTGGACTTCTTCAGCCCTTGTCGATTCCAGAATAGAAGTGGGAGCATATAACCAGGGATTTAGTGACTGGATTACCTAGATCCCCAGCTGGGAGAGATGCTATCTTGGTTATAGTCGACAGGCTTACCAAGGTGGCTCACTTTCTCCCATTCAGAGTTGGTCAGTCGACGGCTCAGCTAGCAGAGATGTACCTCAGACAGATCGTCAGATTTCATGGTGTACCAGCCAGTATTACCTCGGACAGGGATTCAAGATTTACGTCGCACTTTTGGCACAGTCTGCAAGAGAGTTTGGGAACTCGCCTCCAGTTCAGCTCAGCTTATCATCCGCAGACAGATGGTTAGTCAGAGTATACCATACGGACCTTGGAAGATAAGTTGCGGTCATGTACACTCGACTTCGATGGTTCATGGGAGGATCACCTGCACCTGGTGGAATTCTCGTATAACAACAGCTTCAAAGCCAGTATCCAGATGGCACCGTTCGAGGCACTTTATGGTAGAAAGTACAGATCGCCGCTAGTATGGGACGATATTTGAGAGAGGCAGATGCTCGGTCCGAAAATGATTACTTAGACAGTTGAGGTGGTCAGAAAAGTTAGAGATCATCTTCGCGTCGCACAAGATCACCAGCATCATTGGGTCGATTCTCATCGGTGTCCCCTTGAGTTTTCTGTCGGCGACCATGTATTCATGAGGATCTCGCCTACCCGTGGCATCATTCGTTTTGGCGTGCGAGGAAAGCTTAGTCCTAGGTATATAGAACCGTTTGACATTCTAGAGTGAATAGGAGATGTGTCCTATCGTCTCGCTCTTCCACCATCGTTACGTTAGGTGCATGATGTCTTCCATGTATCCCAATTACGACGGTATGTCCCGGATCCGAGTCATGTCCTTGATCATTCAGAATTGGTTGTTGGTACCAACCTTTCGTATGAGAAAAAACTCGTGTCCATATTAGACTGAAGAGAGAAGATACTCAAGAACAAGACTATCAAGTTAGTCCATGTTGCTTGGGGTCATCACTCTTTGGATGAGTCAACGTGGAAGCGTGAGGATGATATCCTATTTTGATATCCTGACCTGCATGACTCGTAAGGTATAATGTCTTTCTTATGCCTTATGCTCTCGATTCCTTGCTTGCATGAATGATTGCTTCATCGATTGCTTAGTTATAACTTGCATGTGATTAGTATAGCTTGTCCTTGCCTCTCTAGCCTCTTAATTAAATTCCGAGGACGGAATACATTTAAGGTGGGTAGAGTTGTAACACCCGTAGTTCGTATTACGTATTTTGGTATACGTGTACGTATTTTGACTCATATTGTATGTTTTATTTTATAGTTTATTTTGGCATTTCGGTTGCTTGGTTCGGCTTGGTTCGATTTTGCATGTGGACCAACCCCTACCTACCACCATCCCCTCTATTTATTAACCCACCAACTCATTCTCTCTCTTCATTTACTTTTTTCCTTCCTCCATTAACTCTCTCCACCGATCAGAGAGAGAGGCTTAGGCAAGTGCAACTTACTTCATGGAGGAACTCAGATTTTGTTGTTCCATTGTCTTCCTCATGAGATTCTAAGTTACTTTAGTATTTACTATTTTCGAATTCCATGGCTCATTTCATGTAGATCTAAGTTTTAGTATTTTTGATCTTCATGGTTTTGATCTTCTAAAACTTGGTTGTTTCCAAAATGGAGAGTTCCATATAGTAGGGATTTCAATTTCACGCAAGTTTGGCTCTGGAATGGTTGGATTTCATCGAGACTTGACCAAGACAGGGCTTGCTTGAGTTCGTGAGCTTTTACGCATACTTGTATTGGCCATGGGGAGAAGATGAAGTTTTACGCACACGTTCTAACGTGTTAGCGTAGTGTTTAGCCTTTACGACATTTTACGTGACAGCGTATTAATCAGCCTTTTACGCACATGCATTTGCGTGCCAGCGTACTCCGTTTATGCTGAGTTCATTCGAATTTTACGCTCGAGGCCCTTCCGCTCGCATAAAATTATGCTAGCATAAGACCCTGGCTCGAGCAGACTCTCGCGTACGTAAAGTCTAGCTCGAGTGTTTCTTCGCGTAGAGCTTGCTCGCATAGAGTTAAACTAGCGTAGAGCCTCGCTTGCCTACGGCTTGCTAGCGTAAAGCCCTAGCTCGCGTAAAACCCCACCCACATGCACCCTTGCTTGCGTAGAGCTATCTCACCTTGCTCTTGCTAGCGTAAGCCACTTTACGCTTGAGGCCGCTTGGCCTAGCATAGAGGTACGTGCGTAGAGACTTTGAGTCCCTATGGCGTACAAATTTTTTTAGTATGTTTGAAATAATAATTGTACACGGTATGGTATGAAGAAAAAACATGACATAACAAGATATGACAAGCAAGCATGATGGAAACTATTGAATATTGTTGCAACGGCTAGCATGACATGACAAGAATGAATGGCCTGGACACCATGGACGATTATGTTTGTACAAGTGAACCAGTATGGTCTTGCATCATGTCTAGGGCAGGAATCCCTGAGTACCACAGTCAGGGGTACCTAGTTAAACTGATTAAGGCAAATAACTAGAATAATCCAGAAGTCATAAAGAGATTTCCCAACTATAGGTAATTCTGTTATCTGGGCGCCCCATCATAGGATCTGTAGCCTGCCATCGAGTAGGGCACATTTCCAGCACACTGTCATGTGTTGCACCTTTCAAGCTACTTAAGGGTACATATGTTCTTTGGACAATGTACCTACATGAATTCAACCCCTAATTTACGTCCGGATAGCCTGGATGGTCTGTAGGGCTTGTGGCTGTAGAATAATCTCATTGCATCTTGTTAGTAATTGGGCCTGTGATAATCCTAGTTAGTTAAAGTATCAGGCCGTACTCATTGTTTAGCCATGATTTGAGTGGATGGAGTCTAACCTAGTCTAGTCTTGTCATGTTCTTGTACAAGATTGTTACATGACCTGAATGCTTGTGCTTTACTTTTCGATAAATGGTGGAAAACCAAGTTCCGTTCTGATGAAGGGTTACAACCCCGGTCCTTGTTTGGTTTAAGGGTTTTAACTTGGTTATCTGAATAGTCCCATAGTTTTCTTATCGTATATCATCATGATTGATCAAATCTCCAGTTTTATTATATTATTATTTTTTGTGCTAATTGCTGGTTTTAGTTCCTAAGTGAAGTCTCATTTGTGGTACTAGCTCTTTCTGGGATCTGACCCAGCTGGTTTTGTATAGCCAGATACCGGAGTCGCTCCAGAGGATCTCCCTATATTTCAGCCAGATGGTGACAACCAGGCATAACCCTCGCAACGAGTGGGTTTTATTTTTTCTCTCCCACTCTATTGTAAAAATATTCTTTAGAGGCATTTAGCCGACGAGCACGTGTCAGCTCGATTACACTTCACTTACTGTCTGCCTACGGGCTGTAACATGATTGACAAATCCTAGGATTGATCATGTATGACTGAACTCTTGCTAGTCTTCACATTTTGTATGACTAGCTCCATGATCATCCAAACATATAATGTATGGGATGCCTTACTATTGTATATTTGGTGCTCTGTCATCTTGTAACTGCTATTACTTGCTTGAGATTGAGACAATAGTTTGTTCATGACCATAAGAGACCGATGGCTTGTAGTTAAACCATCATGTATCTAGACAGCCGTGACTGTATACCGAGGTGGGTTGCACTTCAATATACGTAGCTGGCTATGTCCGCCCCCGCTCTCCAGTATTCTTGGGCGTACAATTAGGATGTTAGTATGGTATATGGCAGAGGATTTAGTTCATATTGCACTGGGTTAATTGGGAATAAACTGTCAAGGCTGATACATTAACTGTTAGGTTTTTCTGAAATTTATAAGTTTCAAAACTGATTTCCCCATGTTAAATTTCAACATTATTGGTTCCCCTATGACTGAATCTTGGTAACATGTTACATTTTATGATTATGAAGGATTATAGGTTTTCGAATGGGGTTTTGGCATCAAATAGCTGCTAAATGCAAACTGTTTTCTCCTCTATGTTACACACACATTCCTGTCATTGATAAGCATTGTCTCTTAATTTTTGATAACACCTATTAGCTTATTGTCACTTTGACACACCCCTTCATGACACACACACAGAGGATACTGATTTCATACAGATATGTCCCCTATGTACTTGCTGTCACACACTGTTTTGTTATTCACTCATAAACCTAAGAACTAATGTCACACATCTATACCGTCACTTGATTCCTAAGACACTCTACACACTCACACAGATTTTCCCTCATGTACACACACAAATCTAACCCATTGTTCAGTCACACACATCTACACTATCACCTATGGACACACATTACACAATACTGTTGTTTTTCTGTCACATGTAATATATGTACACACACACCCAAACCTGAACACTATAGCCTACACATTCACTCACCTATGGACACACATTACACAACACTCTGTTGGTTTCTTGTCGCACATATCTACCCTCACACACACATGTATGTCCCTACATGTATATATATATATATATATATATATATATATATATATATGTAATCTAGTACCTATATAGCTTCCCTATATATATATATATATATATATATATATATATATATATATATATATATATATATATATATATATATATATATATATTTGTGTGAGTGTAATATATATATATATATATATATATATATATATATATATATATATATATATATATATATATATAAATAAAAAATAAAAAAAAAAAATATATATATATATATATATATATAAATAATATATATATTTTATATATATATATATATATATATATATATATATATATATATATATATATATATATATATATATATATATATATATGTGAGTGTAATATATATAGCCTAATGTGATATGTGTAATGCAATAGATATTGCTATGGATATATATAATTAATGTGTATATAGACATATGGTAAATGGGTGTATGACCTATATGTGTATATGGCTCATGGCCTAGGTAGAATAGCCTATGGCTTATGGAATATATACATTTGAGTTTAGTGTATTGTAGACTAGTGTGACTTGAATGGTGTGTGCTTGCTAGGCTAATTGGTTAGTGACCTAGATGGACTTGTTAAACCTAGATTAGACCAACATAGACTAGTTTGACCTTGTTTGACCTAACTAGACTAAAATTGACCTAGTTTGACTGTCAGAGTTGACTAGAGTTGACCAAAGGTTGACTTTAGCCTAGATTGATCCCAAACATCATATAGATGCATTGTAGCAGTCTATTTTATTATTTTAGACATGTAGTGACTTGTACTGTTCTATAGGAGACAAACACAAAAAAAAAATATTATATATATATGTATATATATATATATATATATATATATATATATATATATATATATATATATGTGTGAGTGTAATATATATAGCCTAATGTGATATGTGTAATGCAATAGATATTGCTATGGATATATATAATTAATGTGTATATAGACATATGGTAAATGGGTGTATGACCTATATGTGTATATGGCTCATGGCCTAGGTAGAATAGCCTATGGCTTATGGAATATATAGATTTGAGTTTAGTGTATTGTAGACTCGTGTGACTTGAATGGTGTGTGCTTGCTAAGCTAATTGGTTAGTGACCTAGATGGACTTGTTAAACCTAGATTAGACCAACATAGACTAGTTTGACCTTGTTTGACCTAACTAGACTAAAATTGACCTAGTTTGACTGTCAGAGTTGACTAGAGTTGACCAAAGGTTGACTTTAGCCTAGATTGATCCCAAACATCATATAGATGCATTGTAGCAGTCTATTTTATTATTTTAGACATGTAGTGACTTGTACTGTTCTATAGGAGACAAACACAAAAAAAAATATTATATATATATATATATATTTATATATATATATATATATATATATATATATATATATATGTGAGTGTAATATATATAGCCTAATGTGATATGTGTAATGCAATAGATATTGCTATGGATATATATAATTAATGTGTTTATAGACATATGGTAAATGGGTGTATGACCTATATGTGTATATGGCTCATGGCCTAGGTAGAATAGCCTATGGCTTATGGAATATATACATTTGAGTTTAGTGTATTGTAGACTAGTGTGACTTGAATGGTGTGTGCTTGCTAGGCTAATTGGTTAGTGACCTAGATGGACTAGTTAAACCTAGATTAGACCAACATAGACTAGTTTGACCTTGTTTGACCTAACTAGACTAAAATTGACCTAGTTTGACTGTCAGAGTTGACTAGAGTTGACCAAAGGTTGACTTTAGCCTAGATTGACCCCAAACATCATATAGATGCATTGTAGCAGTCTATTTTATTATTTTAGACATGTAGTGACTTGTACTGTTCTATAGGAGACAAACACCACTCCTCGGATAGTATATTCTCTTCAGATATTCAGGATACCAGGCGAGTACATTCTCTGATCATTTCATATCTTGTTTAGGATTATATTTCCTGCTTTAGATTACTTTACTTGATGCTGACACGTTGGTAATACGGATTGGTACTATATGGATCCCTTCATGAGATGTTATCCCCCTCGGGAGCATCAGATACTCTTGTCTCGTGTGTTTCACTTATATTATGTATCTCATGCTTCTATTATCATGAATCTTCATGTATCAGTTTGTGATTCCTGTACTCTCATGAATCACAGAGCCTTCACGAATCTTCATGAATAACTCTTGAATCACCCTTTATGGGCCAGTAGTATAGTCATGAATCTTAACGTAACTTGACTGGATCCTTGTGTATTGATTGGGGATGGGGGAGTATAAATAAACATGTGAATAATTCCAAAGTAGTATAGTCATGAATCACCTCTTTAGTATAGTCATGAATCACCCTCCAGTTGTTCACATGTTTATCTTGTACTCTGAATCACTAGTCACTGATTAGTTTTCTATTATATTGTAGATATTTACTTACAGTCTCTCTTTTACATTATGTTGTTCTTCAGTTTCATGTATCTTACTCTCTAGTATGATTATATTTTCTATCCTGTTATGATTTTTTGAGATATATTGTGCTCGCTCCTGTCCTGACTGGACCTGTTAAAATTTTTACAGAGAATGATGAGGCTCTGGTGTCTACCCATTATGGTGCAGCTTTAGACAACACTTGTGACTTGGACCCACTTGCAGTAAATGATCTACCACTAGTGGTTTAGACTGCTAGCTTAGACTCTTACCTTGTCTTTTTTATTGTACATTATTGTATATACTGGGAGTTGTTTTATCTGATGTTTGTGGAGATGTTATCTTAGACTTCTATCTGATTGTATCTCTGTGGATTCATTTCGTTCAATATCTATCTATCTTTTTATCGTATTCTACCTTAGATGTGATTGAGACTGTATTGCTATGTCACCTCCATTCGGAGTGTATATACTGGACAGGTACCTTATATATTTTTAGATGATTGACCTAGGAAAGCGTTCTACCGCCGACACTACGGCATAGGCTGGACGTACCCACGTTTCGTGCCCTTACTCTAGGGTGCGGGACGTGACAATCCCCTCCAATGCTCCGATGAATAATCGTGTGGGGATGGCGTCACTATGCGACAAGTGGTTGGTTGTGACCTCAAAGTAAGTCATGTACCGACTAGCAGAGGTCTTACCATCATAAGAATCGATATGGAACGACTTGTACCGTGATAGAAAAGGCACATCTCTCCATGCAACGGGATATGGCAGGCGTATTCTGAGGTCCCGAGAGGAGTCTCGGGTATTGAACATTGTTCAAAGCTCCTGGACTTTCCTTCTTGCCTCCTTGGCTTCATCTGCAGCTGAGGGAACGGATGCTCCTAAGGGATCATCGCCCAAAGGAGGTGTAGCTCGCCTTCCCGGAAATTGTAAAATATTTTTACTATTTCACTTTGTTTAAATGGTGATTTTTTAACTGTACATAAAGGGTATATACACCATTATAGATCTATTGCATTTTGATTATTATTATTTATTATTAATAGTTATTATTATTTTATTCTCTATCAAATATATATATATATATATGTTTGCCATGAAATATAAAAGAACAGAACAATTATCGGAGGACCGGACTTTTACTTCACGTTACAAACTCGCTTGTACAAAGAAAGCCTAGGGACAAAAACCTAGGTACAACAGTCTAAGTATAATTGTTTATTTTAGATTCTGGGGGATGACGATAGAGGCTCGAGAAGGCGACGGCAGTCCTGCCTTACTCCTTGGACGATCGGTATGCAGACTTGACTCCTGTGACGAGATGGTTGGCGTTGATGAAGAAATGCTCTTCTTGCTCTTTTTGTATTGCTCTTCTGACTTCTCTCTCTTTCTCTGTGTATTTTTTTTCTGATTATTAGGGGGGAAGCTCTCTCTGTCTCTCTTTTTTTTCACAAGGAAATGGCACCTTGCTTATTTATAGGAGTGGGGGCATCATTAGGGTTTGGATGATTGCCCATTCTCAAAGTGGCGGCGGCCTGATGTTTAATAAATCTGGACCATTAGTTTTAAGCGTGAAGGATCTGGGCCATAAATGTGGATAGTATTAAATCCTGTGAGTGATTATTGCTAATTGCTTTAAATCTTCATGATTGGTTGTGTCAAGCTTGGATCTCACACCACGTGTCCCATTGGCTTGATCATGAATGATATGACCCGATCTCATTAATTATGAGGATAACGTTAAATATGGTTATTGGGATCTGGTAAATCTCTGATTGATTTAATACCACGCATCCCATAATCACCCTGCTGCCAGCTGTCAAGTCATGGGAGCAATTGAATCTTTGTCACGTGTCTTAATGGTGGACCCTGCCAGAGCCGTATGATATCCATGAACCGCATAAGACAACGTCTCCGCGAGCCGCATAGGTATAGTACTTGCAAGCCGCATGGGATGGTTTCGTGGTGAGCCGCAGGAAGATGATTCCTGCCAACCGCATGAAGCTGTTCTTCGATTGAGCAGCATGGGAGTCTGCCATGAGGCAATCTCGGATCGTATCAGAGATTTTCTTCTATTCTCGAAGGGACTGTCATTATGACAGGACCATCATGGCACTTTATGTCTGAGCCGTCAGCTGCCAAATCATGGCAGAGCATTAAATAAGGCCATTACTCGATGGCCAGCTGTGTGAAGGGATCCCACGAGGACACGTGGTATTGATCGAGCCGCATATCTCTGTTGGTCATTTGTGAGCTGCATGTACTTCCGAGCCGCATGAGGCTGGGAGGCTCTTTGAACCGCATGGGACTGTCCCTATGTAAGCTGCATGGATTCTCCTGCCCCGAGCCGCATGAGACTGAGAGTCTGTCTGAACCGCATGGGACTGCCCCTGTATGAGCCGCATGGGGTTCTCCTGTTCCGAGCCGCATAGACCATCATTCTGATATTTCCCATGCTTCTACAAGACCCCCTTCAAAGTTTTTAATTTACAAAATTGAAATACTTTGAATAAGAAGCATGGTCTTTGCTAACTGCATAGATGGTTCAGCCGCATGGATTTATCTGGCCGCATGAGCTGTTAGGCCGCACAGACTTTTTGCCACGTGTCCCAACCACGTGTGCAAATCTTCTGCATTAAATGCCCTTGATTCGTTTTTTGAATTAACGCCACCTTTTGGGGGAGGATCCCAAGGGTCAGTTTTGCTTTGACCAAAGCGTTTTGCCTTTATTCTTTTAGACGGCGTGTGGATCGAGGCGTTTGTTGATTTACGAGCCTCCTTCGCCTATAAATTGGAGTAATTTATTCTTTGAGGGTTTCTTTACCTTCTCTCTTTGCTCGAACTCCTTGTTGCCGACTTCCTCTTCGTCATCTTCTATCAACGATCGGCAATGGCTCCCAAGAAGACTACCGCTGCTACGGGCAAGAAGACCGCATCGTCGTCTGCGGCAGCGAAGGGCAAGAAGGCCGCGTCTTTATCGACTGCGGCGGCGAACGTGGCGACTCCTCCGCCGGCTGACGTGCCTGTTTTTTATCCCGACGTTCACCCGCCTATTACTGGTAGGACCATCAACATGAACTGTCATGGCTACGCCGTATATCTTATGCGCGAGCCTGTATTTCCAAGTGTGCTGCATGTCCGACTCACGTTCGAGCCACATAGGATATGACCCAGGCCTGAGCCGCATGAAAGTTGTTGTTTGCAGCCGCATAATTACTTCACCATCAGGGCCGGATAAGCTCATCTGGGCTGGACCGCATGAGCTCTTTCAAACTGAGCCGCATAAGCCTATTTCGAACTGAACCGCATAAGAACATTTGAACTAGACCGCATAAGCTCATCCGTACTGAACCGCATACGCTCATTTTGAACCAAACCGCATAAGCTCATTCGAACTGAACTACATCAGCTCTTTCAAACTGAGCCGCATAAGGCTATGCTGAACTAAGCCGCATAAGCATCGAGTAGTTGTGTTTCGGCTATCTTTTTAACCTTGTTTCTTTTGTCTTTCTTCAGTGAATCTGCCAGTAAATCCTGCGGAGGAACTTCTGGTTGGCTCGAATCAGTTCGCCTTGGGCGTGCGTCTTGATGACTTAGTTAAGCATGTGCTGAATCAATTTCCTGCTAATGAGCCTTCGGAGAGGTTGAACGCCATCGAGAATAAGACCCTCCATTATCTCCATGCCATGATGAATACTGGAAAGTTGGATGGATTATACCAGAAGCCTTCATTCCTCTTTGGAGACGCTTTAATCATAAAGAATCCCCGCGTATTAGAGATCTCTGAGAACTGGATTTTTTCTTTGGATGGGATGGTGATCCATATTCCTCTTATGGAACGTCATTATCCTCTGTCATGGTTCAATATGGTGTTGTTGGACAGGAAGATGGTGTGTAACTTAACTCCTACCCAATCAGGGATGTTGATGGGCAACATCTATTATAACCCGAATATGCGGTCAGCGTACGCGGGTGAGGATTCTGTCCTCCAGTACATGATGGGTCTGGCCCCAGGCTCTTTCATGAATGTATACGATCCCAACTTCACATTCACTCAAGATGATACATTCCTGAATCGGCTCGCTCACAAAAAATCTTATCCCGTTGGTAGACTGGCATTGCTGAACTGGACAAACCCCACTTCTACGTGGGCCCAGTTGACCACTTGGGTTCTGTAGACCTACGGAACATTCCTGCGGGAGGTGGGACTTTATCATGCCATTCGGGACACTTGTTACGGGCTTCCTATCAATAAACTATTATTCGTGGCGCTCTTGGAGATGTATAACCGGCAAACGAGGACGTTTTTTGCACCCGGAGGGGAGTTGGGGCTTGCTCTCCATGAGATGTATACTGTCTCCAAACTTTCGTGGGGGGACGAGCCTTTCGAGGTGTACACCCCGTCGAATGAGGAGTTCGAGGACTTGAACCGACGACTCCCAGGTTTTGTTGCGGTGTATCAGGAGTTGCTGTGCCATCATAGTGCTTGTCACCAGATGGCTATAAAAAAGGAGGATAGCTCAGAAGGGACCGCTCCCCACACCACATCCTGGGTCAATTATCTTTTTAAAGTTGACCCTTTTGGCAAAGTTACTCCTCGAACCCCTCGAACCCAGGGAGAGATAAAGGACCTGATGTTGAGCGTCAAGAAGTCGCGGTCCAAGGGCGACATATTCGGGAGTCAAACTGACTCACTTAGCTATTTTTACTACGGCACCACGCAGATGTCAGAGAAGGCGCTCCTGGCTGGATTTTTAATGATATGGCTACGGAACTGCGTAGTCTCGAGAGGGGCAGGTTCTATTGAGAGGATCAGTCGCCACTTCATTCTCTCTGCCGTTAAGCTGGTATTCGGAGTTAGACTGGCTCTTCTTCCGGCTATGGTGTGTAGCATACACCATGGTCTCCGAACATTCTCGTCCAAGGTCATTGCCCGCAAGAAGACGCTAGATTTTGAGCACATAGAGCTACCGTTCCACTATTTGATGGGGTGGTTGTTGATGCACTACAAATTTTTGATGGGACCTGGACTAGCGGAAGATGCTACGGATGAAGACGCTTTCCTTTTCAAATGCTATTGCCAGTCTTGGGAATACAATACTTTGCCAGCTTGTCGGAGGGCGCTGGCGAGGGTGAATAGGTGTGACTTTTTCGTGTCTGTTCTACATTTTTTCGATGAGGAAGTGAGGAATGTATACCTTGATGGTACCGGACCTTCTCACTTTCTGTCTCCGAATATGCTCACCTGGTTGCACAACATCCGCCCTGCGCATCTGGTTTATCGTAACCGCAATAATGTGTACTTAGAGCCCTACCTGCCTAGTAGGTTTTCCCGCCAATTTGGCTATAGCCAGTTATTCCTTGACTGTCCCAACCCTTGTTTGGGCTTCGAAGGTAGCGTTCTTGATGGTGTCAGGGCGTAGAATTATTATGACGCTTGTCATACTCGGGCCAGCTTCTCGGTCCCCGATGCTAAGGCGCCGAGGGAAATTTTGTACGTGGCTGCTTTGTATCATGTTATGGCGAACAAGCCTCCTGTTAATTTCGATCCGAGTACCAGTTTCATCGTGGGTACCGGTTTAGAGGAGAAGCCCAAGGAGGCTAAGGCTAGAAAGCAACTAGAGCTCCAGACTCCTCTTCCTGAATCAGAATCTTCCAAGTCGGCTGAGGAGGATGATGATCATGATAGCGAAGTCTCCCTTTCTGGTGGGGTGAAGAAGTAGCGGATCAACCGCTTCCCACACCCGATGAACTGGCGGAGGATCCGTTACTTGCTACACAAGAGGAAGTAGTGAGGGAAGGGCAGCCTCCCACTGTGCCTGGTCCCTCACGCAAACGAGTCAGACATGAGTCTTCTGACAGCAGAGCGACCTTTTCCGTGAAAAGAGCTGCCGTTAGGTCTCGTGGATTACTTATTACCGAGGGGGGTGAAGATGCAGACGATGTTCCGGAGGTAAGACCAAGTCAGAGTCATCTCCTTGTTGTGGTTTTCTTTCTCTTAGGGTACGGCTTAATCATTTTTTTTTTGTAGGTGTCTGATGAACCGGCCTCCCATGAACCGTCTGCCGCCCCTGAGGTTGATCCGGCCCTTACTGCTTTGATTAGTGGCATGTGTTCCACGATCCTTTCAACGGGGGCTCTTCCAGCGACGGCTGAGGACTCCCAAGTTACAGAGGCCCCAGTCCGGGATGACGAAGGTTCCCTCGGGCCTGCCTCCTTGGTTGCTAAATTTTTGCAAGGCGACACCGATCTCGTCGCATCCCCTTCCGAGGGTGCTGGGGCGGAGGAGCCTATCATATTCAACTTGGAGGCTGCTGGTGAAGAGGCTGCGGTGGCTGTAGACGAACCTCAGCCTCCACACTCCTCCACAGGTAAGATAAGCCAAATATTGACTAGTGAGGGGGCTTATTTGCTCTATCAACATATCCTCCGGGTCAAATCGATTCATGGTTGTCTTGGCCCTAGAGGTCCTGACCCTTTACTTCCCACCGCGGATGTTCTTGGGAAAGGGTCGGCCCTCCGCGATCTGGAGGAAAGGAGCGTTTCCTCTCCTTCGCCGTTTCATGTCAAGAGGCCTCATGCCAGCTCCGGGCAGATAGGAATGGAGCTGGCGATGGTCTCTGCCTTATCCTCTGCTGCTTATACGGCTTCGGAGATTGACCTCTCGATCCTGTCGAGCATTCAAGTTCTGTGGGCTGCTGAAGAGGAGTTGGCCGCTGTTCATGCGTCCTTCTGTACGGAGTTTATTTCCCTTGTAGCAAGAGCGGCAGATTCTGTTGCGTCTTCTTCAGCGTTGCCGGCTACACTTCCGTTGACACCGGCTTCTTCGGAGGCTCTGGATGAGGTGACGCAGGATGTGGTCGACAGCTTCTATCACCATTTAAAGAGGGGCGTGGATGCTGCCGTATAACGGGGGATCCCTTTTTTTTGTCTCTGCGGGGCGCTCAGGGTCAGATTAACACTTTGTAGGCTCTTCCTGGCGGGGTGGGGTTGGCTGCACTCCTGGAGCCTAAGCTGGCAGAGGCTGATCAGCTTGTGACCCAATTGCTGGCGATACGGCAGGCTGGCTTGCCTGCTGCGATTGAACGGGAGCGGGGCTTCCTTATTGCTGCTCGAGATAGGATCAAGCTTGCTCGAGATACTGCTGGGCCTGTTGTGCAGGGGGACCTTGACAAGTTCTCCGTTTCGTATGACTGGCTGGGTCATCGAAGTCAGGCTTGTAGGGCTCGAAAAGAGTCTGCTTCTCGTGGAATAGCTGACACGAAGGAGCGGATTCTTGTACTTCAAAGGAATTGGCCTTCTTAGAGTCAGAGCTGGAGGCTGCTCGTGCGGAACAGGACTCAATCGCTCGGGAGGCCGAGAGGGTTTCCCGATCTTCTGTGAACCTGGAGCGGGCTTTCATGAAATTCGAGGACAACTGGCAAGCTCATGCTCATCTGGAGGACGCGACGGTGCTGAGCCAGGAGACGGAGCGTCGAGCTAAACAGAGGTTTAAGCGGTCGGTTGCCTTGCTGACGGACCGTCTCATGGCGTTATGTGCCCCGGAGCAGTGATCAGTCTTCTGTCTTCTTTTGTTGTCTTTTTTTTCCTTTTTGTCTTCATCTTGTAAGGGATGAGATCCCAAATGATGTAGCACTTTGAATTTTGAATATATGAGCATGCTTCAACTCATCTTTTCTTTCTTGTACTTGTAGTGTTCGTGGATTTGGACCTGCTGGGGGATTATTTGTGGACCTGTCACCCTGGGCGTACCTTGGTTTTAGGTACGGGTAACAAGTTTTAGAAAGGAATACCTAGAACAACTTCGCGATAAGACAGCTATAGAAGTTTTTGGTATTCATGAGAATGCCAAGGAGCAGCTGGGCTCTCAGGCATGATAGGGAAGGAATGGGCGTGTACTGGAGATCCAGTACAGCATCTGTGGTCGACTGAGGACATTTGTGGTCAACTGAGGACATTTGTGGTCAACAGAGGACGTTTGTGGTCAACAGAGGACATTTATGGTCAACAAAGGACATTTGTGGTCAACAAAGGTCATTTGTGGACCTATTATCCTTGTCGTACTCCGGTTGTGGGTACAGATAATAGGTTGAAAGGGAACTGACATACTTACTCAGAGGTAATGGGGACATGGCAAGCATGAAGGTTTCTTCGACGGAGCCTTCCCACTCAGAGGTAATGAGGATATGGCAGGAGTGGGCTCAATGAAGAGGGGATACATAGAACGACTCAGAGGTAGGAGAACGTGGAAGTTCTATACGAGGGGGCGGTTTATTTTTGGTGGAAGTGAAAACGACTCAGAGGAAATGAGGACATGGCCGTTTCGGAAATTTGTAGATCGATTACCCTTTATGTGCACTGGGAGTGCGGGTAGTGGATCATGAGGGAGGATCTCTTCCAGGAAGAAAGTTCAGAGGTATAATCATACATGAATTACTATCTGAAAAAGTGACCGGAATGTGAGTTCAGAGGTACCAGCGGGCACATAACTCAGTAATTTAGAATATTGAGAAAGTGTGAGTTCAGCAGTACCAGCGGGTACTTGACTCAGTATTCTGAGGTACATGTGGGTGTGAGTTCAGTGGTTCCAGCGGGTACATGACTCGATAATCTGAAGGGAATGTGGAGGTGAGTTCAGCGGCACCAGCAGGTACATGACTCGATAATCTGAAATATTGTGGATGTGAGTTCAGCTGTACCAGTGGGTACATGACTCGATGATCTTGAGAGAATATCGTTTAGACATAATATTTCTTTAGGAACTTGTCGTTGACGGGCAACATGAGCAAGTCTCCATTTTGTTTTGCGAGGCGGTAAGCACCGTTGGAGAATACTGCCTCAATGATAAATGGGCCTTCCCACTTTGGCTGGAATTTGCCGGCGGTCTTGTGAGTCATGATCATCGGCCTCCGGACTGCCAGAACGAGATCGCCCACTTGGAATGTTCTGATTTTGACCTTCTTGTTGAAGGCTCCAGAGATGCGTGCCTAGTATAGCTCAATTCGTTACTGAGCCAAGAGGCACTTTTTATCTAGTGCCTCCAATTCTTGTAGCCGGCAATGGTAGTTTTCGTCTGTCGTTAATTGATGTATGAGGGCGACGCGTAGTGAGGGGATCTGAGTCTCCAATGGGAGGACTGCCTCACTCCCGTACACCAGGGAAAATGGTGTATTCCTGGTGGCTGTTCGAACTGTGGTGTGATAAGCCCATAAGCATTCGCCGAGCTTCTCGTTCCAGTCGCGTTTATTGGAGGAGACAAACTTCTTGAGGAGTTTGATGATTATTTTGTTGAATGCCTCTGCCAACCCGTTCGCTGCCGGGTTGTACGGTGTCAAAGCGACATTCTGAATACGGTGCTTATCGCAAAACCGATAGAATGCGTGGCTTGCAAACTGCGGACCATTATCATGGATGATCCTTCGGGGCAGTCCAAGGCGATATATGACGTGATGTTTTAGGAAGCCGATCACGTTTGAAGTCTTGACTTCTGCGAGTGGGACAGCTTCCGCCCATTTGGAGAAGTAATCAGTGATCGCAAGTATGAAGCGATGTCCTCGGGAGGAAGGTGGGGTGATTGGACCAATGATATCCATTCCCCATGCTTCGAATGGCCAGGACGCCACTGTCGGATGTAGAAATTCGGATGGTTGGTGGATGAAGTCTGCGTGGACTTGCAGGCTTTGCATTTTCTTGCGTAGTCTATCACATCTGCCACCATCGTAGGCTACTTGTAGCCCATTCGTCGAAGACGGTCTTGCAATTTGGGACCGGGCTGGTGGGCCCCGTAGACACCGTCATGAGCTTCTCGTACGGCTTCTTTGGCTTCTGCGTTTGACAAGCACCGAAGCAACAACCCGTCATAGGATCGTCGATACAGTATTTTCGTCTCTATATCGTAGAAGAATCTGAGAGAACACCGTCTGATGGAGGTGGCTTCCTTTGGATTCTCTGGGAGGATGTCGTAGACGACGAAGTCGATGAATGGCTGTCTCCAGTCTGGTGCTTCGTCGACCGCCTGGGCGGAATAGCTTGCCACGAATTGAACGTTGTTCTTGGGGCACACCAATTCGTGGCCTATCACGTCAACCGAATGATAAGTGTGGTTTGGCACTGCTAAGGAAGCGGCAAGGCCCGCTAAGGCGTCGGCTTCGATATTTTGGAGTCTGGGGACGTGCTCGATGAAGAATCCCTCAAATGATGAGATTATGTTGATCGCTATTTGGTGGTAGGGGATCATGTCTTCATGGCGGACTTCGTATGATCCCCGAATCTGATTGACGATTAATTGCGAATTGCCGTATGCTTAAGATATTCTATCCCCAACTCTTTTGCAAGTTGGAGACCGATGACTAAAGCGTTGTACTCGGCCACGTTGTTAGAGCAGGGTTCCGTGAGAGAGTAGGCACGATTGATCACGAGCCCGGTAGGAGAAATCAATACAACCCCGACTCTAACGACGATGTTTTCCTTGGGTCCAGTTCTTGAAGCGCCGTCGAAGAACATTTGCCATATGTTATCGTGAGTAGTTGTATTCGAGTCGGCGACCTCATCTAGGATCTCTTCATATATTCTGGATGACTCCGATCCTGGGTGGGCTGCCAAGAAGTCTGCCAGGGCTTGACCTTTGACAGCCTTCTGCAGGATGAAGACCATATGATAGGGGGACAGCAATATTGCCCATGTAGCGAGGCGAGAGCTGAGTGCCCCTGGCTTAGTCATGAGGACTCTGAGAGGGTTGACTCGTGAGATCATATGTATGGTTTGTCCTGTGACATAATGCCGTGTCTTCTGAATAGCGAACACCAAGGCGAGGCATTCCTTCTCTACCGCAGTGTATCGGTGCTCCGGTCCAACCATCATTCGGCTGAGGTAGTATATGGCTTGTTCGTGGCCTGCATCGTTGTTTTGTGCCAACAGAGCACCAAGATAGTGTTCCATTGCTCGTACGTATAGCAGAAATGGTTTTCCGGCAACCGGGGCCACCAAGACTGGAGGATTTGACAAATATTCTTTGATGCTGTCAAAGGTACGCTGACATTCCTCGTCCCATACGAATGAGACTCCTTTCTTCATGAGGTGCGTGAACGGTCGGCATCGTCCGGAGAGGTTAGAAATGAACCTCCTGATGTAAGCTAGCCTCCTTTGGAGGCCTCTGAGTTTGCGGAGATTTCTCGGGGGACCCATCTCCATAATTGCCTTCGTTTTCTCAGGGTCTACATGAATGCCCTGAGCGGTGATGATGAATCCCAAGAATTTTCTGCTGGATACGCCCAAGAAAGATTTCGTAGGGTTCATTTTCAGATTGTGGGCTCGTATCAGGTAGAATACCGTCCTCAGGTCCTGCAGATGATCTCCCTTACAGCGACTCTTGACGGCGATGTCATCGACATAGCATTCCACCGTCTTGCGCAGGTGTTCTCTAAAGATTATACTCATGGCTCGTTGATACGTGGCGCCAGCATTCTTTAAACCGAAAGGCATGACTGTGTAATAGTATGTGCCAATCGGTGTTCGGAATGATGTGTGCTTTTCGTCGTCAGGAGACATCTTGATTTGGTTCTACCCTGAGAATCCATCCATGAACGACATATGTTTGAAGCCGCATGTGTTGTCAATTATGATATCTGTGATAGGGAGGGGGAATTCGTCTTTCGGGCATGCCTCATTCAGATTGCGAAAGTCGATGCAGATTCAGATTTTTCCATTCTTCTTGAGGATTGATACTATATTGGCGACCCAATCGGGATGTTGCTCCTCACGAATGAAGCCGCTGGCTATCTGTTTGTTGACCTCGACTTCGATCGCGTCCATGACACCTGGGTGGAAGCGTCGTTGTTGCTGCTTGACTGGCTTTGCATCTGGCCGTATGTTGAGCTTGTGAAGAGCACTATCGGGACCTAACCCCGGCATGTCTTTATAACTCCGTGCGAACACATCAATATATTCTCTGATAAGTTCCAGCAGCGATTCTCGCTCTTCGTCTGTTAAGCTTTTACTGACAAAGATTGGCTTTGGAGAGGATTCGCTGCCGAGGTCGACCTGCATAACCTCATCTTCGGTAGGAGGTTCTCTCTGCTCGAACCGCTTTTTCCATTATGCATCCAGCTGTTGGGCCTACGGCTCTAGTTCGAGGATTTCAGGAATGTCTTCGTCTTCTTCGTAAGCGTCGGTGAATGCCATATTGACTGACAGGACTTGTCTAAATATGTCTCCGATGCTGATATCCGAGTCGAAGGTTGGTGACCCGGTTGAATGTAACTGCCAGTCACACTCTTCATCCGAAATCTCAGGTGTTGTCGTGGGAGTTACATACCCTAGTCCACATCGAGTTTTGCTATAGTAGTCCCGTGGCTTGCCAGCCGGGACTGGAGGCTTCAAAGGTAGTCGCCGTCCGGTACCGTAGTTCAAGCCTGGTGTAGTCTCCAGATCATATCCCTATTTTTGCATAAGATATTTGGCCTGGGGACTATAAAGATACAGAGGCCGTGTCCCTGCATCTGACCCAAGATCGACTTCTTTTATGGTGAAGGGACGCGGATAGTCTTTCCGGCCGAAGATGATCGGATGATCTCCTCCCTCGATTATGCGGTACGTGTCTTCTGCTGGAATAAGCTGGATTGTGGTGTACATATTTGTCACCTGTGTGTAGGTGGGTGCCTATACCATGTTCCATAGCGTACATTATACAAAGCTTATTAAGCTCGATGTAGTTCAAAGATAGCCCTTTATTGATGAAATAAGGTATCTTTTCTAGAGGGATTACATCATTCGCGGAGGGAACATCAGTGTGGGCAGCCACATACTTGGCTAGCTCTGGTTCTTCTTCGGCGACCCCCTGTATAAATGAAAACTGAGAGGACGACCTGGTCAACTTGACCTTCAGAGGTTCAACTGGTGGAGCAGAACGTGGAGTTGTCGGCAGACTAGCAACCCCCAGCTTGGTACTCGATGCTGGGCTGGGAGTGGTTGGTTCGCTAGAAGTCCCAGGCCTTGCATTAGGGTGATGACTCTTCTTGGGAAGACGTATCGTCATTGGCTTGTCTGAGGGATTGAGCTTCTCCTTTTGCGACTGACCGATTTTTGGCAGCCTGATTGTTAGTGGCCCCGTTGTAGGTCTCGGCACTTAGCCTAACCTCGACAGTCAGATTAT
Organism: Iris pallida; assembly: GCA_029216955.1. Classification (NCBI taxonomy): domain Eukaryota; kingdom Viridiplantae; phylum Streptophyta; class Magnoliopsida; order Asparagales; family Iridaceae; genus Iris; species Iris pallida. The sequence continues at coordinate 116,975 of JANAVB010031669.1, read as the reverse complement.
CATCTGTTCTTCTTGTGCCGAGAGACTGATCGCGTCCCTACGCAAAGTGGCCGTAAGGGGTGCGGACTTGCCTGGCTTGCGAGCCTGGAGGTGGATCGTCAGAGGTTCCTCCGATCCTGTGGATGTCTTGGCATGAGCTTGCACATCTTCTTCGCCCAGGTGCTTCTTTGATTTTTTATACAGGCAGGAGTCTGAGTAATAAGATTCGACTCCCTTGAAAGGATCGATATCGGCAAATTCTGTCCTTACGAAGCCATGCTTATCGACATATTTGAAGCATTGGTACAGCGTGGAGGGCACGATCATGTAATCGTATATCCAAGGGCGCCCTAGGAGGATGTTGTAAGAAGTGTCGGCATCTATGACGTAGCAGGTGACTTCTGATTGGAGATCGCCAATCTGACACTTCAGGCGAATCTTCCTAATTGGGTAGCTCCAGCCCGAATTGAAACCACTGATGGCAGTACTTGTAGGCGTCAGGCGATACATTAAAATACGAAGATGATGTAGCAGACCCTTGGGAATGATGCTTATGGACGACCCAGGATCAATGTGCATCCGGTCCACTTTTACGTCGCCGATGTATCCGGTGTAGTATAACGGGCGATCGTACAAGTTGGTTTTGATGAGCATGTCCAGCGGAGAAAAGACGATATTAGGCATCGCTCCCGTACACGCACTGTCTTGGAGATCCGCAGGTTGATTATCTTCCGTGAGGTTGACCTGAGCCAAGTATGCGTCGGCATTTTGGAGTGCGTCGCTCAAGGCTGCGCGAACATCCTTCGAAAGCCTCAGGAGTTCATATAAGGACAATTTGGTCGATGTATTAGCCAATTGCGCTAGTATATCGAAGTTGTAGGGCCTCCCCAGCCCCTGAGGTGTCTCTTTACGGAGGGATTTGTCGAAGCGAGTCTCCTTCGGCCTAGGCTTGTCCGCCGTCGGAGGCTGAGGGGGGCCTGGAGCGTCAGTGGTAGCTGGAGGATGATCATAAGTCGAGTTCTCAGCCACAGGTTGGGATTGTGCTCCAGATCGAATAACGACGGCCGTGACTTCTTCCACATCTGCCGAGATGGTACGGCAGGATCTGACTTTTCTACTTCTCTTCTTGTGAATGGAAGACGGCGTGGACTGAGTTACCTCGTGGACCCGGTCCGGATGGACCCACATGATTTCTCCTCGCAATGTGGTGAGGGGTACTAGACCAGCAGCTTGATCACGAGCGAGCGGAAGATTAGCAATTTCCATCGTCGCCAGAGGGATGGGTATGACACCGTCTTGAGTCTCCGTTGGAGGAAAGCTGCCGAATTGTACGGACACCATGTTGGCTGCTACGGTTACCTCCTCGAAATCGATGGCCAGAGTGTTCGAATCGATGAGGTTTTGGATGTATCGTTTCAGTTGGTAGCAGTCGTGTGTAGCATGGTGGACGTAGCGGTGGTAGTGGCAGAATTTTGGATTCTCCAGATCTGCCGGCCGAGGCTCCCGTCTCGGTGGAGGAAGCTGAATTCTGTCTCCTTATATGAGCATGTCCAAGATAGGCTTGACGTGGCCGTCTTCGAAAGAATAAGTGATTTGAGGCCATTGTTTGTCTGCTGGTTGTGACTCAGGCTTCTGGGCTGTATCGGCCACCATGGCCTGCTTGCCTCTGTTGTCCCGATTGTTGGAGGGGCTACTCCCATTGTCGTTGTTGGTGTTAGGACGCTTGCCGTTGTTCTCTCCCTCCGAAATGTGCAACCCAAGTTGGCGAGCCTTTCTCAACCGTTCTTCGGCACTTGTGGCACTGATGATAAATGCCTTCCAGTCCTTGAATTTACTCTCGCCCATCCAGAGACTAATTGTTGGGAGTAATCTCTTTTGGCAAATTTCAATCAAGGAAGAATCCGGATTACCAGACGGTAACTTCATTGCGGTTTGACGAAACCGCTCAATATAATTCCTCGTCAGCTCTTTCTCTCCCTGGACGACGTCCATGAGGGTAGACATTGTGACGTCCTGTCCTACCTCATAGAATCTCTCCAAGAACAAGCGCTTGAAGCCAGCGAAGGAATGGATGCAGTTGTCTGGCAGGTTGCAGTACCAGTCGAAGGCGACTCCTTCCAATGCCCCAATGAATAATCGTGTGAGGATAGCATCATCATGGGGCAGATGGTCGGTGGTGACCTCGAAGTAAGTGATGTACTGACTTGCTGAGGTCTTGCCATCATACGGGTTGATACTGAACGGCTTATATCTTGGTGGGAATGGAACATCCCTCAATTCAGCAGGGTATGGTTGCCACATTCTGAGGTCTTGAGCATTTTCTCGAGCATGGAATATGGCTCGGAGCTCCTGAACCTCTCTTCTTACTTCTCAGGCCTCATCTGTCGCGGTAGGGGATGTTATTTCAGGAGGATTATTGCCCGAGTTCGGTGCTGCTGAGTTTGAGTCTGTATTGACCGCGGGACCCGTACTTGTTTGGCCAGGCGTCCCTCTTTACAGAGTTGGAAGAGCGGCTTTGATTTCATCTACAGACTTGACCAAGGCCTGTAGTATAGCCTCTAAAGTTTCGATGTGTTAGCGATCGCTGGAACCACCTTGATTGTTGTCCGTCATGAACACCGTCGTTACGTAAGGAGTGATGGAAGGAACGGTGGAGGATGTGCCCTCCGAGTCATACACATGCACCGAGAAGTCATCGGGGTAGGTGGGAATGTTCTCTTCGGGTTCGAACTCGGAGGGAACGGTACCCCCAGCCTCAGAGCTTGCTTCGTCTTGAGAGTCATGGATGTCCTCGGGGATATCCGCGTCTGTTGTACCTGATGGGAGAGTTGTTTCCCCGGGCTCGTCTCCTTGAAACATCGGGTTGTTGTGGATATTCGGAGGAGTGCTACCCTCAATTCCCACGACCCCCAGCGATGTGGATGATGAATTTCCTATTGCAGCAGATTTCGTCTTTGAACGGGTGTATTGGAATACTCCGGTGGAGGACAACCGTTTAGACGACAGTTTCTTAGCTGTAGTGGTTGATATCTTGGGGCTGGAGATGCTTGTCTTCTTCCCTCTCCCCTTGGCGGGGACTTTCTGAGTGGAATTACAGGAGACAATAGGAGGTGCCTGTTCCTCTGAGCTCGGATGCTGTAGTCTTTGGAAGACTGACGGCCGATCTTCCGTCACTGCCGCGTTGTTACAACAGCAGTTGACGATGATTTGGGTGCAGTGACGTCCAAGCGAGGACTCTTTGCACACCGAAGCCCCTTCTCTTTCCTTACGCTTGTGGAGGGTCGCCTCATGCAGGTCAGAGGAACCACTTTGTCCTTTTGTCGTCGGGGGTGGACTCGAGCGGTTCTATACAACTTCCTATCAGAGGCCCGCGTGATAGTCAACGGGACGCCCCGATAGTCAGAGGTTGGGGCAGCTGACTGGGCTCGATGAGCCTGCGCTGCCCTAGACTTCATCTTTTTAGCACTTGCGGGTGCGTAATAGGAAGAGTCTAAGTTGAATTCCATAGAGTCTGGCTTATTATCCAAAGAACCATCTGGGTCAGGACCGTATGAGAGACGGTCGAAGACTGATCGAGAGGAGCGTAGAATGGATGCTATGCGGCTAGGATTAGAAACCGTGCAGGCTGTCTGCATGCGGTTGTCTTCTGCTGTCGGATGAGTTGTTCTTGTGCGACTGGGAGTCACGACCGTACAGGCTGGCCGCATGCGTTGGCAACTGTGGCCGCATGGGTTTTCTGTAAGCGATTCACTTCAGTGACCGCATGAGTCTTATCCATGCGGTCGACAACTGTAGCCGCATAAACTATATGACCGACAGATGTGGCCGCATGAGTTTTCTTCATGCGGCTGGTGGATGAAGCCGCATGAGCTTTCTTCCTGCGGCTAATACCCTTATGCGGCTCGGATCGCATAGAGTTTCTCTCTGCCCCTGCAAGTCCAGCATCATAGTATTTTCTTCTGCCGGACTTGGGGACAGCAGAGTTGTCTACGATCTGAAGTGGGGCCGCAGGAGAGTCCTTCTCGCCGTCTTGAGCAATAGAGGGTATCCCATCGAGGGCTTGGGGAGGAGCAAATGATTTTGGCCTCCACTCTTTGCGAGCCTTCGTCTTGCAGGTGCGCTTCTGGACCGGGCCAGCGCTTCCTTCGGAGAGCATCTCTTCAAACGCCTGTTGGTCGAAGCGGACGACCATCTTTTGTTGCGTGGAGCCAAGTTTGGCTGCATCCGACTGCGTCACCAACTCTTTAGCCGTAGAGAAGTTTGTCCCCAGTAGAGTCGCCATCGTGTTTGCCATAAAATATAAAAGAACAGAACAATTATCGGAGGACCGAACTTTTACTTCACGTTACAAACTCGCTTGTACAAAGAAAGCCTAGGGACGAAAACCTAGGTACAGCAGTCTAAGTACAATTGTTTATTTTAGATTCTGGGGGGTGACGATAGAGGCTCAGGAAGGCGACAGTAGCCCTGTCTTACTACTTGGACGATCGGTATGCAGCCTTGACTCCTGTGACGAGATGGCTGGCGTTGATGAAGAAATGCTCTTCTTGCTCTCCTCGTATTGCTCTTATGACTTCTCTCTCTCTCTGTGTATTTTTTTTCTGATTATTAGGGGGGAAGCTCTCCCTGTCTCTCTTTTTTTTCGCAAGGGAATGGCACCTTCCTTATTTATAGGAGTGGGGGCATCATTAGGGTTTGGATGATTACCCATTCTCAAAGTGGCGGCGGCCTGATGTTTAATCAATCTGGACCATTAGTCTTAAGCGTGAAGGATCTGGGCCATAAATATGGATAGTATTAAATCTTGTGAGTGATTAATGCTGATTGCTTTAAATCTTCATGATTGGTTGTGTCAAGCTTGGATCTCTCACCACGTGTCCTATTGGCTTGATCATGAATGATATGACCTGATCTCATTAATTATGAGGATAACGTTAAATATGGTTATTGGGATCTGGTAAATCTCTGATTGATTTAATACCACGCATCCCATAATCACTCTGCTACCAGCTGTCAAGTCATGGGGGCAATTGAATCTCTGCCACGTGTCTTAATGGTGGACCCTGCCAGAGCCGTATGATATCCATGAACCGCATAAGACAACGTCTCCGCGAGCCGCATAGGTATAGTACTTGCAAGCCGCATGGGATGGTTTCGTGGTGAGCCGCAGGAAGATGATTCCTGCCAACCGCATGAAGCTGCTCTTCGATTGAGCCGGATGGGAGTCTGCCATGTGGCAATCTCGGATCGTATCAGAGATTTTCTTCTATTCCTGAAGGTTCTGTCATTATGACAGGACCATCATGGCACTTTATGTCAGAGCCGTCAGCTGTCAAATCATGGCAGAGCATTAAATAAGGCCATTACTCGATAGCCAGCTGTGTGAAGGGATCCCACGGGGACACGTGGTGTTGATCGAGCCGCATATCTTTGTTGGTCGTTTGTGAGCCGCATGTACTTCCGAGCCGCATGAGGCCGGGAGACTCTTTGAACCGCATGGGACTGTCCCTATGTAAGCCGTATGGATTCCCCTGCCCCGAGCCGCATGAGACTAAGAGTCTCTCTGAACCGCATGGGACTGCCCCTGTATGAGCCGCATGGGGTTCTCCTGTTCCGAGCCGCATAGACCATCATTCTGATATTTTTCATGCTTCTACAAGACCCCCTTCAAAGTTTTCAATGTTTTCAGTTTGGTCCAATTCTGAGACAGTTGAATCGTACGTCATTTTGCGGGCCCCACGGTCCCACTCAACGGACGATTTTGTGCACGGCCCGCCGAAATCCAACTTTGGACATACGGTTGGGTTCGTATCGAAAAACCGGATCTGCTGACATGTAGTTTGATGACTTTAGAGACCTTTGACTCTAGCACGCTTTTCGGTGTAAAGTGGATCCAACGGCAGACACCGTTTTTGTCCGAAATTACCGTTTTGCCCCTGTGTCCAGAATTGGACTTAAGGACATGCAATCCTAGCTAATTTGACTATTCTGAGAATGTTGGTACTGTTTATTTCAGCATTTGGAGACTTCTGCATGTGTTGACTGATTGTTGCTTATTGAGTGGTATATTATCATTGGTTTCACCAGCTAAGGACCTCAGGCAAGTGCACTTTCTGATTGCTTTCGATTCATAGTAGTCTTTTTATTTCATGTTTATACATATATCTTACTTCTTGTTGACACGCTCGTCACACGGAGTAGTCGGGAGGGGAAATATCTTAGTAAACATGTGGACTACCCAGAAATATCCCCAAAATGTCTATTCTTGCCTAATAGCAGCTGCACATGACACGTGCAGTGTGCCGGATTTACCCCCTAGCCGTTCACATGTCAAAACGGATATTTCACACCACATAGGTAGATGTCTTTTTATTTTTCTTTTACTTTTTCACCGTGCCATTTCATCAGTTATTTCCAGTTTTTATATCTTATATGTTATTTTCATGACTTGTTAATTCTATTGTGTTTTCGCATTGTCATCGGTTTGTGTACTTGTTCCATTCCTGACTAGAAACCAATATTTTTCAGGTTTAGCCGCGATCACTCTTAGCACTGGGAAGACATGGGTATGCTGAGGCTGACCTAGATAGTGGAACTAGTTGTCTTTTTCATTAATTGTGAGAACTTTGTATTTTCCTTTAAATATAAATCTTGTAAATGTTGTAATAAACTTAGAAAGGTGAATGAGCAGCAAATATTATATTTTGTGATTTTAAGCATTTATTTCTTGTGGGCTTGACAGCGTTCTACTGCCGACTCTGTGGCATAGGCTGGCTTGGACACGTCTCGTATCCGAAAAGCGGGTGCGGGTCGTGACAAGTTTTTGTGGCCCATGCAGGTCGTCTTCGCAAAAGATTGCGAACTCGTGATGGTACTTAAGTTAGTCGTACCATTGCGAGCCTGCGACTCGAAAATGCTCATTCACAACTAGGGTTAAACTGATTTAAGAGAATAACTAGGACTAGGAGTCCCTTGTTCAAATTGACCGTTGGGTAGTTAAGGTTATTAGATAGGCCATGCAATTTAGATAGCTTGCTAGATCCCTATTGGTACACTATTATTTTGATATGACAATATGATCCAATGTGGATACACTATTCGCTTGGTATGTTGGACTTGCCTAGAATTAAGGCATTAATTTTGATAAACTATTTAACTTTCTTTTGCTTTATTAGATGTAAATCTTATATCATAAGTTAGAATTGCCTGTTTTAAATTCTCTTTTGCTGTAAGGAGTTAGTTTATAATTTCTGATTCCGTTATTTGTGTACGATTTGATTTAAAGTTTTCCCTTAGCCATTTAAAATATATATGAGATAAATGTTAGGATGTTCTTATTTTTTTTTGTCTTCAGTTATTTTCTCCCCGGTCAACCTTTTACTTTAAGGATTAAGACTCATAGGTAGATATTTACACTTTCTATCATAGTCAACCTTTTTGAATCTCTAGCAGCTCTTTGATGTTCTTAGGAATATAGTTAGAGTAATTAAACGACTGCGATGACTAGACAGCAGCACACTGTCACCAATTACCTGAGAGCGGAGAGTGTGGATTCACTGCAGCCAGCAGCGCACTGGCGAGGTACAACCCATAGAAATGAAACCATTTTGAGGATCATAGGTTATAGAACATTGCTAAAACTATGTCGTAGTTGATCTCTTAGATCTTAGATACCTTTGTGTCTATATAAGGTGGAGTACCTGATAGCTTATCACACCTGAATCACGGAAACGAGGGTTTGTCACAGCCAGAGTATACCGATGAGGCATAATTCTCGGTAAAACGATTTCAGACGTGATCACAAGTTTAGGATACTATAGAGGATAGGGACTGCCCTGTATGACCCTAAGATCCAAAACCAATACTAGTAAAAGTTCTGTAATCTCAGTAGCATATTTCCTAACCTAGCATTCTATGGTCCTTGTGATCTATTAACGAGGTAAATGACTGACACTAATAGGTTTGCCTAGAAAATAGAACTCAGAAGTTCATAACCCATTAGTCGACTAAGACCCTATGGAAAGAAGATAGTAGAATGCCTATAAATAAGGACACCAGGTAAGGCTTTGATTCTCCCAAAACTCGAACTACTTATTCCTCCTTTCAAAAATCTCACATATTTATATTTTGACTCTCTTGACCAATGCTGCTATTACAGCCTAGTTTTTTTTTTTTTTTGCAATTTTACTCTTTTATCAAGCTTGATTCGAGACATATGTTTATTGGGGACGCTCGCTAACATATTGTCTAATCAGAATCATTGTATTATGGTATGATCAACCATGATGCATTTGGTTCGCCCTTCATCTAATTTTCTTACGTGGATTGAGATGTAGATGTCTCTAGAATACTCATCCGCGACTGCTTTGACAATTCTTCTTGAATTAAACATTCGCCATTGAATCATGTAATTGTATTCAACGACACCTCTCTTGAACCCCTTATAGTTTTTGTCTTTCACTGATTAGAAAGACGAAAGCTCGTAATTGACAGATAGATACAGAGTATTCCCATGGCTAAGATGGTTGCATACACAAGGATAACTACCATCGACCAGCCAGGTGACTAGAACCTTACCTTAAGTTACTCGTCCTCTCTGTGACCCTAAATCTACTATCATGATCTTCTGGTCATGGGAGTCCGAGAATGATTAGGATCCTTCCCTTGACCAAATGCCAACCTAGGAGACAACCTATTCTCTAGAGACTAAATGTTGTGAGCCTCTAATCATTTGTTTGAAGCTTGCTTCAACTAGAACCCTTATGACAATAGACTGGGAGGCTTGACACAAATAGAAATTCAAGACTCAGTTATTAGAAATCACTTCATATGATGTGCCTTAGGGGAGGTCACCCCGTTAGTAACTTTTGTACCCTACGGACGAGTAGACCATTCTATTTTACCGACCATGTGTCATAGTGCACACGCATTTTTCATTTATTGAGGAACAATCCTTGATTTGACTTATATCTCCCGTACCCCGTTACGCCTTGCCATATTCTCTATTAAAAAGAGTCGAGGTACAATATCCGGACTTTGGAATCCTTCTAATCTCGTTATTCCTAAAATCATGTCCTAGCTTCTAAGGTGGGTAGACTGTAAGCCTTCTAAAATTTTGGGATATACGAGGATTACCGATGGATTAGAACAAATTCTATTAGGATAATAATTAGTGTCTCGTGGACTCCCACTTTCCAATTAGATCATTTTGTGTTCCCGACCGTGTCATCAATATTCAGAGCACGAAACCAACTGTTATCTTTCAACAAACTTCATATGCAAGATCTAGACGAGTCCACCTTCATCAAGGTATATCATGTCCCACTCAAACCCGTCTCCTGGTACTCTATTTTTGAGGTACGACTTTCAGGACAAAAAGGACTAGCTATAACTCTTACCATAGTACCTACCTGGTATACTTTCTAATTTCCACTAGAACATTAACTTCGATTCAATTCCTGCGACCCAATATATGTTAGTGATCTACTCGAAGCCCACTATACACTTGCCACTAGTATGCCACCCAATTGAGACCTCATGTTCTACTTAAACACAAAGGTCACGGAAGGCGCATTTCAGACTTTATGAACCTAGCTAACCAACCTGACGGGCAACTAGCTCAACCCCTTGAATAGAAACCTATTCTAGAATACCCTAATCTAGTAGGAATAGTTTTCTCATTGGAATCTTGTCCAGTCCATATAGAATGCAATCTAAGGTTTATCCAACCAACTAGTAATGTCCAGATAGGGAATCCATTAAGACCCAGTACAACCCATCTAGGCATACCACCATTTTTTGGACTAGAAAGACCGAACTAATTGAAATAGGTCCCTATACCTACTATAAAGTCTCCACCTCTTAGAATGTGATGTCATTCGTAACCATTATTCCATCTACCTAGAAGTCGCGATACGATCTTGTAGTGCACCTACATCCCTTGCTCGTGTGTATCACATAACCACGAAAAAGATCACAATCTTGATTTTTCAAATTCCGTCCTATTATGGAACCTGTTCAGAATTTTGAGAACAGAATTTATGTATTACATGGATTGCAAGCCCCTCTAAGAAACAAGTGTTCTTTGAGTTAGCAGGTGACTGGACTAGAGTAGCTTATTTAGCAAATAAGTCAATGGTTTGTAAACTTTCTTTCTACCTACATCCTTGGAGACTCTCTACTGCTCTTGAAACTTTGTAGTTGCTCTCGATTATGCTTCTTATCTTTCCGTCCTTCCTATTGCAGAGCGACGAATGGTCACGCTTACTGGAATTTATTAATATGTCTTAGCCACTTGTGTAAATTTGTGCTTATTAATTTTAGGGTTGCGTGATAGATAAAGGAGAATTATAGAGGCCATAAGCAAGTAGATATCTATTGGTAGAAATTTTAACAAGTAGTTGAATGATTATGAAGCTATAGGGACATACCTCTGGGGGGGGTAGTGTGACCAAAGGTGGGTAGAAGTCCTCGAGTATTCAGAGTTATAAATAGCTAGAGAAGGTTATAAACCATTTTGAGGAATTAAAATTTAAGGAGATTAAGGTTAAGATAGACTTCCTTTTTAATTTTAGGAATAGTTACGAATTAAAATTTCGAGGACGAAATTATTTTTAAGGTGGGTAGATTTGTAGCTCCCATTCCCGGAAATTGTAAAATATTTTTATTATTTCACTTTGTTTAAATGGTGATTTTTTAGACTGTACGTAAAGGGTATATACACCATTATAGATCTATTGTATTTTGATTATTATTATTTATTATTAATATTTATTATTATTTTATTCTCTATCAAAGATATATATATATATATAAATAAAATATGTGTGTATGTATATATGAATATATATTATATATGAGTGTTTATGTATGAATATAAATACATATTAAATAGATGTGTATGCTTATATATATATATATATGTATGTATATATATTAGGCTTAATAAAATTAGAAAAGAAAAGAAAAAGGAAAAGGAAGTATAGAATGAGGAACAGCACATTGCTCTCGGCCCAAACCGAGAACACCCATTTCCCAACTCAGCTAAGCTATTAATATAATAGGAAAACCGACCCCTGGTTTAACCAGGCCTGAGCGCCCAGTCTAACCCAAATTCTCAGGCCTAACCCGCACAAAACTTCTCAGCCAGCCGATGCATCGACATATATATATATATATATATATATATATATATATATATATATATATATATATATATGAGATCGAGAAGCATCAAACCCTAAAAACTTGCCAATACCGCCACACCCCCAACCCCGACCTCGAGGGCGGTCCCAGCGCCGCCCGCGAGGCCGCGGCCGGCGCAGCAAGGCCGGCCGAACGATCGTGCGATGGACCAACTGTCGACAGCAACAGGGTGCTGCGAGGAGCCCGACTTCGTGCCGTTGGTTCTCCTACCACGTTCGTTCGTTTCACAAACGAATTTCTTCGGTATGTCGACTACCTAACCGACTTCTTTTCCCTTCAGATAGTTTGCTTTATTTCGCTTTGTATGCGACGGAAAACGAGTCCCAAAACCGAGAAAAATCTCGATTTTCAGAATTTAGAAACTGTCCCGAAACCCAAAGTTGGCGGTCGATTTATGACCAGAACATTGTGAAACTTGGAAAATCGCTTGAACAGACTTGTAGACAACATAACCGAGATGCAGACCCTATTTTTAGTTTAATTTCTAGTCGGTTATTTTCTGTTAAAAGTCAATTCGAAAATCAGGAAAAAAACTGATAAAAACTGTTTTGAAAACTTGAAAAACCATCCACACGACGTACGTCCCGCCATTCCAGGTGATGTGGTCGTGAACCGAAAGCATCAAAAGATGCGTAACGGCTTCGTGGTCGTGTGGGCTTTGACGGAATTCAAATTGGTCGTGTGTGCGCGACGAATTTGATACGTATCCGTCGAAATTCACCTAATCGGCCTCTGTGCAAATTCTCCAATTACTTTGTGCATGCTCGTCAGATCGAGACGAAACTTACGCCAACAAGACCGTATCGTTTTTCTAGTCCTGTATGCCAAGTTTGGTCCAATTCTGAGACAGTTGAATCGTACATGGTTTTGCGGGCCCCACGGTCCCACTCAACAGGTGATTTTGTGCACGGCCCGCCGAAATCCAACTTTGGACATACGGTTGGGTTCGTATCGGAAAATCGGATCTGTTGACATATAGTTTGACGACTTTTGAGACCTTTGACTCTAGCATGCTTTTCGGTGCAAAGCGGGTCCAACAGCGGACACCGTTTTTGCCCAAAATTACCGTTTTATCCCTGTGTCCAGAATTGGACTTAAGGACAGGCAATCCTAGTTAATTTGACTATTCTGAGAACTTTGGTGCTGTTTATTTCAGCATCTGGAGACTTTTGCATGTGTTGACTGATTGTGGCTTATTGAGTGGTATATTATCATTAGTTTCACCAGCTAAGGACCTCAGGCAAGTGCACTTTTTGATTGCTTTCGATTCATAGTAGTCTTTTTATTTCATGTTTATACATATATCTTGCTGCTTGTTGACACGCTCGTCATACGAAGTAGTCGGGAGGGGAAATATCTTAGTAGACATGTGGACTACCCAGAAATATCCCCAAAATGTCTATTCTTGCCTGATAGAAGCTGCATATGACATGTGCAGTGTGCCGGACTTACCCCCTAGCGATTCACATGTCGAAACGGATATTTTACACCACATAGGTAGATGTCTCTTTATTTTTCCTTTACTTTTCCATCGTGCCATGTCATCAGTTCTTTCCAGTTTTTATATCTTATATGTTATTTTTAAGACTTGTTAATTCTATTATATTTTCGCATTATCGTCGATTTGTGTACTTGTTCCATTCCTGACTGGAAACCAACATTTTTTAGGTTTAGCCGCGATCACTCTTAGTACTGGGAAGACATGGGTATGTTGAGGCCGACCTAGATAGTGGAACTAGTTGTCATTTTCATTAATTATGAGAACTTTATATTTTCCTTTAAATATAAATCTTGTAAATGTTGTAATGAACTTAAAAAGGTAAATGAACAGCAAATATTATATTTTGTGATTTTGAGCATTTATTTCTTGCGGGCTTGACAGCGTTCTACCGTCGACTCTGCGGCGTAGGCTGGCTTGGACACGTCTCGTATCCGAAAAGTGGGTGCGGGTCATGACAGGAGGGGCGGTCGTATTGGAGTCCGCGTTGACTACGGGTTCCAAGCTTGTTTGTCCGGGCGTTCTTGCCGGTTGGGTCGGCAAGACGGCTTTGATTTCGTCCACAGACTTGACCAAGGACAGGAGCATGGCTTTAAGTACTTCTAGACGTTGTCGATCAGAAGGTGCTTTATGGTCATTGTCGGCCATAAAGAATGTTGGTTGTAGGTAGAGGTGGAAGGTACCGTCACAGAGGTGCTCTCTGTGTCATACCCCGGTGCCGAGAAATCATCGGGAAATGTCGGAATGTCTTCCTCGTCGGACTCGGAAGGGGTGCTACCCCATTTGCAGGAAGCCGCGTTATCTTGGTGAGGGTGGTGATCTTCAGAGAAATCCAAGTCTGTTGCATAGTTCTGGGGGACCTCTACCCCCTGTATGTGCTCTTGGTACACCGGGTTGTCGCATATATTAGGGGGACTGCTACCCCCATCTTCATCTAATCTCAAGAAGGGCGAAGGTCCACCCCCGGGTGCCGAAAGCTTCTTTTTGGATCGAGTGCCTAAATAGACACCCCCTATGGTTGTTGATGGGAACCCCCCAGATGAGGGTCTCCTTGTAATACTGGCCGAAATGGCCGGGCTGGAAGAGCCAATCTTTTTTTCACCCTTGCCAGGAGGAACCTTTTGAGTTGAATTACAGGAGACAAAAGAAAACTCCTCGTCCCCTGGAATTTGCACATGTTTCTTGAGTTGTTGTCGGGCAGGTGCTGGGTGCTGTAGTCGTTAGAAAACTAACTGCCAACCTTCAGGTGCTACTGATTTGTCGCAGCAGTAGTTGATGATGACTCGGGTGCAACGACGTCCCGAGAGGGACTCATTGTATGCCAATGCTGCCACCTTGCGTTTGTGAGTAATCACCTCACGCAAGTCGGTAGCAAGCTGATCTACCTTTACACCACACTTGTGGACTCGGGTATCCCAAGCACACGGGTGCTTAGGTATCATATTTGCTCCATGATCCGTGGCTAGTAAAAGAACTTGCTTTGGATCGTTAGAGGTAGACTGTAAATACCTACCCTATCCGTTAGCCCTGGAGGACTGGACGCGGGTGGTTCTGTATAACTTTTTGTTAGGAGCCCGTGTAACACTCAACGAAGTCCACTGACAATCAGCAACTTAGACAGTTGATTGGACTGGTTGGGCCCGAACTGCCCTAGATTTTTTGACTTAGCAACCAAAGGCGCATAGTAAAAATGTAATGCCTGTGGTTCGTATTACGTATTCTAGAATACGTATACGTAATTATTCTTGTATTGCCTGATTTCTTTGCTTAGCTTTACTTCATGGCTTGGTTATTCTTGGTTCGGGTTGGCTTGGTTCGGTTTGGGATTGCTATTTGGTTCATCATGAACCAAGGGGTGAACCCCCTACCTACCACCACCACTACCATTTATTAACCCTTCTCCTTTCTCTCTCTTCATTTATCATCTTCTCCACCATTACTCCTTCACCTACCAAGAGAGAGAGAGTGAGCTCTAGGCAAGTGCAACTTGCTTCATGGAGGAACTCAAATTTTATTGTTTCATTCTCTTCCTTACAGCATTTTAACTTACTTTAGAACTTGGCATTTTTACTTTCCATGGCTAGATTCTTGTAGATCTATATTTACATTATTTTCGGATCTCTTGGGTTTTGATCTACTTAAGCTTGTTATTTCTGAGTTTTGATGGTTCCATGTTGTAGAGAATTTCGTTCTACCCCATTTTGACCTGTGGAAGTTCGAATTTAGGCTCCGGATGATGGAGTTATGGAGCTTGAGGACTTGGCTCTCATGGTGTTCTCTTCTCTGAAATTTTGGAGAAGATGAACAGTGCTTGACTTGACCGCATGAATACTTCATGCGGCAAGTGTTCTATTTCAGCCGCATGACTGGAAGTTCTTGAGCCGCATGAGAGTCGAACCTATTTCAGCCGCATAACTTGCTCAACTTCCAGCCGCATAAGTTCTGAACTCCCTTAGCCGCATACAGCCCCTTCATTTCCTGGCCGCATAGGCCCGTGACCACTCTGGCTGCATAGGCATTGCTCCTCGAGCCGCATATGCGCCCATCTTCTTGAGCCGCATGAACTTACATTTCTTCCTAGCCGCATGAGCTTGCCTCCTCCCCCAGCCGCATGAAGCCACTCTTCTGCTGGCCGTATGAGGCCCAACATCTTGGAGCCGCATGCGCCATCACCTCCCTGGCCGCATGCGCCCCATTTCTTCCTGGCCGTATGTGCCCTTGCACTTCCAGCCGCATGGACTTTTCTTAGCCTAGCCGCATGGACTTTTCCTAGCTTAGCCGTATGGACTTTTCCTAGCCTAGCCGCATGGGTTGTTCACCTTCCAGCTGTATGAGACCCATTTCTTTTGGAACTGCATGCGCCCTCCTGAACTTGGCCGCATGAGATCCAGCGGCCCTGGCCGCATGCGCTCTCATATTTGAGCCGCATGTGTCTCATTCTCTCCTGGCCGCATATGCCTTAGCCGTATGGCTCTTCTATGGCCCTGTATATTGATATTTCATTAGATATTTTATGCCCATTTTATATCCTTATGCCTTTTGTCATGAACTTGATTTTTACTTATTATGTTTGGAATGACTATTGTACATGACATGGTATGACAAGGAACTAGCATAACGCGATGGTGACCCGTAGTGGTGCACTCCTGATAAATGACCTGGCATGACATGATAGTGGCCCGTCGTGGCGCACTCCTGACAAGTACACCTGACATGATATATCTTGATAAGCTGTTGCGACGGCTACCTGACATGGCATGACCTGTATAAATTACCTGGACACCGTGGGCGATTGTGCTTGTACAAATAAACCAGTCCTGTCTTGCATCATGTCTAGGACAAGGACTCCTGAGTACCACGGTCAGGAGTACCTATTGAAATGGACTAAGGTTAATAACTAGATTAACACATTAGTCATGAAGAGATTCCCCAGCTACAGGTAATCCCGTTACCTGGGCGTGCCTGGGATCTGTAGCCTGCCGTCGAGTAGGGCACATTTCCAGCACACTGTCATATGTTGCACCCTTCAAGCTACTTAAGGGTACATGCGTTTCCTGGACGATGTACCCACCTGTATTCAACCCCTAATTTCGACCTGGGTAACCTGGATGGTCTGCAGGGCTTGTGGCTGTGGAATAATCTCACTGCATCTTGTTAGTAACTAGGCCTGTAATAACCCTAGTTAGTTAAAGTATCAAACCGTAGGTCTTGTTTGGCCGTGAAATGATTGGATGGAGTTTAACCAGTCTAGTCTTGTCCTGATCCTGCTCTAGATTGCTATATGACCTGAATGCCTGTATTTATTTTACCGATAAATGGTGAGAATTCCAAGTTCTGTTCAGACGAAGGGTTACAACCCCGATCCTTGTTTGGTTTACGGGTTGTAACCTGGTTATCTGAATAGTTCTATGGTTATCTCGTCGTATATCATCCTGATGTATTTTCTTTATTTCCAGTTTTTACCTTATTTATACTCTTGTGATGATTACTGGTTTTAGTTCCTAAGTGAAGCCTCCTTGTGGCACTTGCTCTTTCTGGGATCTGACCCAGCTGGTTTTGTATGGCCAGATTTCGGAGCAGCTCCAGAGGATCTACCGGCCTTCCAGCCAGATGGTGACCACTAGACGAACCCTGGCAACGAGTGGGTTTATTTTTGATCTCCCACTTATTGTAAAAATATTCTTTTGAGGCGTTTAGCCGACGAGCACCTGGTTAGCTCGGTTGCACTTTACTTACTGTCTGCCTACGGGCTGTAACATGATTAACAGATCCTAGGGTTGATCATGTATGACTAAACTCTTGCTAGTCCTAACATTTTGTAACGACTAGCTTCATGATCAGCTGAATATGTAATGTTTCGGACGCCTTACTATTGTATATTTAATGATCATACATCTTGTAACTTTTACTTACTTGCTTGTGATTGAGACACTAGGCTTGTTCATGACCATAGGAGACTGTTGGCTTGTAGATAAACCCTCATGTATCTAGACAGCCGTGACCGTATAGCGAGATGGATTCCATTTCATATACGTAGCTGGCTATGTCTGCCTCCACTCTCCAGTATTCTGGTTCTGGGGCGTGACATGGTTTAAGTGGTGGCCCATGCAGGTCTTGTAAATCAGGATATATGAGGGTTTACCGAATAGATGTCTCAATCAGTATTCGTCCTTGATCTCTGCTCGTATCTTCTGAATCCCTGGATTCTTGTCTTGATCATATGCTTGTATCGTTGATCTGTCCTGGTCCTTCCTTATTGTTCCCTATGTCTTCTTCTTCAGCGGCATTGTTCGTGGTCCTACCGACCAGCAAGACGGAGCACCTCCCGCGGACCAGCAGCAATCTGGAGATCAAGCCCAGCATTCCGGAGTAGCCTCCAGAGTCGTGCCTTCTGGCGGAGAGCCACCAGTCCAGCCTGTCGAGCCTGATAATGGCACTTTGGTAGGACTCGTCAGGACCTTGATAGCTTCCCAAGATCGCAGAGGAGATGCCTTGAACCAGGCAGTGACAGATGCTTTGACCCGGGGCGGTCATCAGGGTAACAGCAGTTGTGCGCCTGCAGTTGTTAGATCTTGCCCGCAGCTGGTGGGCGGCGTTGGCCGTTGGGTTAGCAGCACCCATTCCATGGGCAGTGTTCAGAGAGAGATTCCAGACCAAGTATTTCAATGCTGTAGCTCGGTACGATCTACAGACGAGGTTCACCAATCTGAAGCAAGGAGGCAGGACGGTCGACGGATATGCGGCCGAGTTTTCCAGACTCAGTCGGTTTGCTCCCACCTTGGTGGCAACCGAGTATGATAGAGCCCAGCGATTCCAGCAGGGACTTCACCTGGAGATTTTGTTGGCAGTCGAGCAGTTTGAGCATCAGACTTTTGATGCAGTCTTGAGAGCAGCCCGGAGGCATGAGCATACCTCCCAGAGGATTGTGGATAGGGTCAGAGGTCGGAAGAGATCCCACGGCCAGATGAATCAGTCTTCAGCACCAGCCCCGGCAGCCAGGGCCTTGACTATTGGAGCTCCGAGGCGGGCGGCCTCAGTAACGTCGGTTCAGCATTCCACCCCGACGTACCCTCAGCAGCAGCAGAAGTAGAAGCAATCTTCCGCAGTGGGATGTTCTCATTATGGGAAGCCAGGCCATGTAGTGGTAGAGTGTCGTAGGGCACAGGAATTATGTCTGGTTTGTGGAGCACCAGACCATAGGGTTGGATCCTGCCCGAACAGGGGTGGTTCATCATCATCCAACCTTTCTAGCTCTTCGGTGAGAGGACCAGCATCGGTCCAGCAGCAGCAGTATCCATTGCCGAGGCCCTTGCCACCTCAGTCCCATGTATTCCAGCAGCAACAACCCCAACAGTATGCTCAAGCCCAGGCCTTGAGTTTGAATAGGAAGCGAGGATTTCAGCAGAGGGGACCAGCACCCCGCGGGCATGGTCAGGCTATGGTGTTGACCATGGAGGAAGGATTGGCACCAGGTGAGGTAGTGGCAGGTACTATTCTCATCAACTCCTTTCCAGCTTCAACTTTATTTGATTCTGGTGCATCCCATTCATTTATGTCTGCACGATTCACGACACGGGTAGGATTGGAGCCCGAGTCATTATCAGTAAGGCTCAATATACTTACTGGTAACGGACTTGTGGGAGTCGATAGAGTGTTTTCCTCGTGTCGGATCGTAGTTAGCGGTAGAGAGTTCCCCGCTAGATTGATAGAGTTCCCGATGACCGACTATGATGTGGTCTTAGGGATGGATTGGTTGAGGAACCAGTATGCTAGAATAGATTATCATGTTGGTAGAGTTGATTTTAGCATTCCAGGTGAGCCAGAGTTTTCCTTCTCTCGAGGCGAAGTTGAGCCTTCTCCTCCAGTATTGCGGATGGCAGTAGCAGCAGTTCAGTTGCCCAGGGTAGTCGATGAGTTCCTCGATATTTTCCCAGAAGAGCTTCCAGGTATGCCTCCGGAGCGGGAGATCGAGTTCACCATAGACTTGATTCCCGGGACAGCCCCAGTGTCAGAGAGAGTCTACAGGATGGCGCCGTCAGAGTTGGAGATATTGTACAAGATGATTGAAGAACTCAGAACCAAGGGATTCATTCGTGCTAGAGGATCGCCTTGGGGAGCCCCGATGCTTTTTGTGAAAAAGAAGGATGGTACATCCCGGTTATGTGTTGATTATCGTACCTTGAACTCAGTGACAATCAAGAACAGATACCCTCTCCCGAGGATAGACGACTTGTTTGATCAACTCAAGGGGGCTTCAGTATTCTCGAAGATTGATTTGTGCTCAGGATATCATCAGATCAGAGTCAGAGAGCAGGACATCCCGAAGACAGCTTTTAGATCGAGGTATGGGCATTGGGAGTTTCTTGTTATGCCCTTTGGAGCAACCAATGCGCCGGCAGTATTCATGGACCTCATGAATCGCATCTTCATGCCATACTTGGATCAGTTTGTCATCGTGTTCTTGGATGACATCCTGGTCTACAGCAAGAGTGAAGTCGAGCATGAGCAGCATCTCCGTGTGGTTCTTCAGACTCTCAGGGAGCACCAGTTGTATGCCAAGTTTAGTAAATACGAGTTCTGGCTTGATCGCATTTCGTACTTGGGTCATATCATCACCAGAGGAGGAGTAAAAGTCGATCCCCAGAAGATTGTGGCTATTGAGTCGTGGCCGGTGCCCAGCACAGTTGCAGAAGTTCGTAGTTTCCTTGGATTGGCCGGCTACTACCGGCGGTTTATTTCGAATTTTGCTCGGATTTCAGCGCCATTGACCCAATTGACCCGCAAGGATGCGCGGTTTGCTTGGACAGCAGAGTGTTAGAGTTCTTTTGAGCAGTTGAAGCGAGGCCTGATAACAGCTCCTATTCTCACGCTTCCAGATGGGACCGAAGGATTCTCAGTATACTGTGATGCTTCAGGCAGAGGTTTAGGATGTGTTCTGATGCAGCATAGGAAGGTAATAGCTTATGCGTCACGACAACTTCGTGATCATGAGAGGAATTACCCGACCCATGACTTG
This sequence comes from Iris pallida, assembly GCA_029216955.1. Taxonomy (NCBI): domain Eukaryota; kingdom Viridiplantae; phylum Streptophyta; class Magnoliopsida; order Asparagales; family Iridaceae; genus Iris; species Iris pallida. The sequence goes on along the minus strand of JANAVB010031669.1, from coordinate 96,777 downwards.
GAGCTGGCAGCAGTGGTGTTTGCACTTAAGTTGTGGAGGCACTACTTGTATGGAGACAGGGTAGAGATTTTCACCGACCACAAGAGCCTGAAGTATGTTTCCACCCAGAAGGATCTTAACATGCGTCAGAGGAGATGGCTAGAGTTGCTTGTGGATTATGATGTCAACCTGCAATATCATCCTGGGAAGGCCAACATTGTTGCGGATGTATTGAGCAGGACAGCCGGAGTTTATTTCCTAACAGCGCAACCAGAGCTGTTCGCAGATCTTCAGAAGATGGGTATTAAAGTTGTTCTTCCTTCCAGTGTAGCATTGATGGCCAGCATACAAGTTCAATCCACTATAGTCGAGAGGATCCGGATGGCACAGTCAATAGATTCTAAGCTTCAGCGACTCAGAACAGAGTGTGAGACAAAACGAAGACCCGAGTTATGCATTCATAAGGATGGTACACTTCGACATGGTAATCGTCTTTGTGTACCCAGTGGAGATATTAGACAGGAGATCATGTCAGAGGCGCACAGTTCTCAGTATTCCATCCATCCTGGCAGTACAAAGATGTACCGTGATATCCATCAGCACTTCTGGTGGAATAGCATGAAGCGGGAGATAGCTCGGTTTGTCTTTCGATGTTTGGTTTGCCAACAAGTTAAAGCTGAACATCAGAGACCGGCTGGACTTCTTCAGCCCTTGCCGATTCCAGAATGGAAGTGGGAGCATGTGACCATAGATTTCGTGACTGGATTGCCTATATCCCCAGCTGGTCGAGATGCTATTTGGGTTATAGTTGATCGGCTCACGAAGGTGGCTCACTTTCTTCCATTCAGAGTTGGTCAATCGACGGCTCAGTTAGCAGAGATGTACCTCAGGCAGATTGTCAGGTTGCACGGAGTGCCAGTCAGTATCACCTCGGACCGAGATTCAAGATTTACATTGCACTTTTGGCGTAGCCTGCAGGAGAGTTTGGGAACTCATCTCCAGTTTAGTTCAGCATATCACCCGCAGACAGATGGCCAGTCGGAGTGCACGATCCAGACCCTTAAAGACATGTTGAGATCTTGCACACTTGACTTTGATGGTTCATGGGAAGATCACTTACACCTGGTGGAATTCTCGTACAACAACAGTTTCCAGGCCAGTATCCAGATGGCACCGTTCGAGGCACTTTATGGTAGGAAGTGCAGAACCCCGCTAGCCTGGGATGATGTTGGAGAGAGACAGATGCTCGATCCAGAAATGATTGCCCAGACAGTTGAAGTGGTCAGACGAGTCAGAGATCATCTTCGAGTTATCCAAGATCGCCAGCGCCATTGGGCCGATTCTCATCGGCGCCCTCTCGAGTTTTCGGTCGGCGATCATGTATTCCTAAGGATTTTGCCTAACCGTGGCGTCATTCGTTTCGGCGTACGGGGCAAGCTTAGTCCTAGGTATATAGGACCGTTTGACATTCTGGAGCGAGTAGGAGATGTATCCTATCGTCTCGCTCTTTCGCCATCGCTAAGCGAGGTACATGACGTATTCCATGTATCCCAATTATGACGGTATATCCCGGACCCGAGCCACATCCTAGATCATTCGGAATTGGTTGTTGGTACCAACATTTCGTATGAGGAGAGGCCCGTGTCTATATTGGACCGAAGAGAGAAGATCCTCAAGAATAAGACTATCAAGTTAGTCCGAGTTGCTTGGGGTCATCACTCTTTGGGGGAGTCAACGTAGGAGAGTGAGGATGATATCCGATCGCGATATCCCGACTTGTTTGACTCGTGAGGTATAATGTCTTCCTTATGCCTCATGCCTTCGATTCCTTGCTTGCATGATTGATTGATTGCCTAGTATAACTCGCTCGTTATTAGTATAGCTTGTCATTGCCCCTCTAGCCTCTTGATTAAATTCCGAGGACGGAATTCTTTTATGGTGGGTAGAGTTGTAATGCATGTGGTTCGTATTACGTATTCTGGAATACGTATACGTATTTATTCTTGTATTGCCTGATTTCCTTGCTTAGCTTTCCTTTATGGCTTGGTTATTCTTGGTTCGGGTTGGCTTGGTTCGGTTTGGGATTGCTATTTGGTTCATCATGAACCAAGGGGTGAACCCCCTACCTACCACCACCACTACCATTTATTAACCCTTCTCCTTTCTCTCTCTTCATTTATCATCTTCTCCACTATTACTCCTTCACCTACCAAGAGAGAGAGAGAGAGTGAGCTCTAGGCAAGTGCAACTTGCTCCATGAAGGAACTCAAATTTTATTATTTTATTTTCTTCCTTACAGCATTTTAACTTACTTTAGAACTTGACATTTTTACTTTCCATGGCTAGATTCTTGTAGATCTATATTTACATTATTTTTGGATCTCTTGGGTTTTGATCTACTTAAGCTTATTATTTCTGAGTTTTGATGGTTCCATGTTGTAGAGAATTTCGTTCTACCCCATTTTGACCTGTGGAAGTTCAGATTTAGGCTCCGGATGATGGAGTTATGGAGCTTGAGGACTTGGCTCTCATGGTGTTCTCTTCTCTGAAATTTTGGAGAAGATGAACAGTGCTTGACTTGACCGCATGAATACTTCATGCGACAAGTGTTCTATTTCAGCCGCATGACTGGAAGTTCTTGAGCCACATGAGAGTCGAACCTATTTCAGCCGCACAACTCGCTCAACTTCCAGCCGCATAAGTTCTGAACTCCCTTAGCCGCATGCAGCCCCTTCATTTCCTGGCCGCATAGGCCCGTGACCAGTCTGGCCGCATAGGCATTGCTCCTCGAGCCGCATACGTGCCCATCTTCTTGAGCCGCATGAACTTGCATTTCTTCCTAGCCGGATGAGCTTGCCTCCCTCCCAGCCGCATGAAGCCACTCTTCCGCTGATCGCATGAGGCCCAACATCTTGGAGCCGCATGCGCCATCACCTCCCTGGCCGCATGCGCCCCATTTCTTCCTGGCCGCATGGGGATTAGTTTTCTGGCCGCATGTGCCCTTGCACTTCCAGCAGCATAGAATTTTCCTAGCCTAGCCGCATGGACTTTTCCTAGCCTAGCCGCATGGGTTGTTCACCTTCCAGCTGTATGAGACCCATTTCTTTTGGAACCGCATGCGCCATCCTGAACTTGGCCGCATGAGATCCAGCGGCCCTGGCCGCATGCGCTCTCATATTTGAGCCGTTTAGCCGACGAGCACCTGTTTAGCTCGGTTGCACTTTACTTACTGTCTGCCTATGGGCTGTAACATGATTAACAGATCCTAGGGTTGATCATGTATGACTAAACTCTTGCTAGTCCTAACATTTTGTAACGACTAGCTTCATGATCAGCTGAATATGTAATGTTTGGGACGCCTTACTATTGTATATTTAATGATCATATATCTTGTAACTTTTACTTACTTGCTTGTGATTGAGACACTAGGCTTGTTTATGACCATAGGAGACTGTTGGCTTGTAGATAAACCCTCATGTATCTAGACAGCCGTGACCGTATAGCGAGATGGATTCTATTTTATATACGTAGCTGGCTATGTCTGCCCCCGCTCTCCAGTATTCTGGTTCTGGGGCGTGACAAAAAAGAGTCCAAATTGATACATCCCATATTCTCAACGGGCCGCATGGCGTCGGGCCCGCATGAGAGGCGGCCGAACACAGAGCTTCTGACAGGGGCCGTATGAGACATCCTGTCTGAGGCCAGGATTGGCTACCACATGGACCATCTTCTTGCGGCTAGAGCTGGCTGCCGCATGGACCATCTTCTTGTGGCTAGAGCTGGCTGCCGCATGGACCATCTTCATGCGGCTAGAGATGGCTGCCGCATGAACCATCTTTCTACGGCCAGAGTTGGCTGTCGCATGAGTTGTCTTCCTGCGGCCAGAGTTGGCTGCTACATGTACAGACTGCCCATCTCCCTTATGCGGCTTCTTCTTTGTCCGCATGGATTTCCCTTGTGCCCCCAAAAACTCAGCATCGTAGTGTTTTCCTCTGCTGGATTTGGAGACAGTGGGGTCCTCTGCGGTCGGAAGCAAAGCCGCAAGTGAGTTTTGGTCACCATCTTGGGCTGTAGAAGGAGCTTCTTCGAGAACTTGGTCAGAGGCAACAGTTTTGCGCGTCGACGTCCTGTGAGTCCTCTTTGGATTGGCTCACTTCTGAGACGGGCTGGCGCTCCCTTCAGAGGGCATTTCTTTGACGAAATGAACCACATGCATTTGCTGCGTAGAGCCGATCATGGACGCGTCAGATTACATCACCATCTTCTCATCATAAGAGAATGACGTCCCCAGCAGAGTCGCCATCGTGTTTGCTATAAAAAAATCAAAGACATGTATTACAGAACACTGAAATTGATTGTAAACTCGCTTGTACAAAGAAAAGCCTAGAAAGAAATCCTAGGAAACAATCTAAGTACAATTGTTTAGTTTTGATACTAGGGGGTGACGGTGGAGGCTCGGGAAAGTGCTATCAACTCTGCCTTACTACGTGGACTATCTGACGCAGTCTTTAGATCTTGAAGAAATTGCTTTATTGAAGGTTGCCATCCTTTTGCAGGGGTGTAGCACCCTGCTATATATAGTGGTATGTGTGTTGAGCCGCATAGATGGCCTATGGCCACGTGGCCAATTAGCACGTGAAGACCCGCTCTTTGGCCATCATCTGTCAATTTGTTGGGATTTTGTTGCAGCAAATCTGGGCGGTTAGGACTTGGTCCACCTGCCACGTGTCCTGTGGCAGGCATCATTTTGAGCCGCATAGATCTCTCAGTTTTCGACCATTTGGGGCCGCATGGGACTCATGCAGCTTAAGTTGCAAACTTTCTTAGCCCAGACATAGCTTTAAGGCTTTAAGCCGCATAGATTCTGTATTTTGGCCGCATAAAGTTCATGCGGTTTGGATCACAGTTACTCTTAGCTGCATGAAGTTCGAAGACATTGGGGCCGCATATGTTTGAGCCGCATAAGGTTCATGCGGCTTAGGTGACACTCCTTCTGGCCGCATGAACGTGTACGAACCATGTTTTTGGGCGACGTCTCACGTCTTATCTTTTTGTCAAAGTGTCAGAGTTGTCATTTTTGTCAGCTTTGACAGAATTTGTCAGCTTTATCAGACAAACTAATTCTCTTAGCCGCATATCTTCCTGTCACGACCCGCACCCACTGTGAGGGTACGAGAGCGTAACAACGCCCAGCCTACGCCGCAGTGTCGGCGGTAGAATGCTGTTCTAGGTCATGAACTATAACTAACATAATATGAATACTCTCCATAAGGAGGCCAACACAGAGGTACAACTCAATCACAATCTAAGGTAGAATATAGCATGATGGAAAATAGATAAGAAATCCTCAACTGAGGTACAGCAGAAAGAAATAACAAAGTCTCAACATCTCTAAAATATACAACTCTGAAAATAAGACAACAGCTAAACATGAAAAGAAAGGACAGTCTAAACTATCTACACTATACAAGGTATCATCCTGAGCAGCTGCCTGAACCTCCCCAGGGGTCCAGGTCGCGAGTGTCAACTAGGCAAACTCCAAGTAAGGGTACAGGGTTCCTCATCATCCTCTGTAAAATTTTCAACAGGTCCATTCAGGACGGGAGCGAGCACAAAATATCTCACGCAGTTCATATCATGTTAGGAAATATAAAGCATGCAATAGAGTAAGGTACATGTAACGCTGAAAGAAGAATGTATATGAAAACAGCAGAGATTTGATAATAGGAAATATCTATATATGATAAGTAAGAACTGTAAGCAACATGTGATTTAGAGCACAATATGGTTATGTAAACGGGTTAGATTATACAATAAAATGGGACTCCTTTGTACGTGGATGTACAATGGACATATACAATTTCTTATACAATAGGATTGATCACATAACCAATTTTATTCTCCCTCCCCAATCAATACACAAGGATCCAATTCAGTTACGTTACCTTATACAATGGCTTGTGCAATGGCTTATACAATGGCTTGTACAATGGCTTGTACAATAGCTCAATGTGATAATGAGAGTACAATATGCACAATGAGTGTACAATGATAAGGATATTCAATAAATACAATATGTAAGTGAAACGCACATCACAATATATATTTAGTGAATACAAGGAGATAACATCTCAGAAGAAGATCCACATAGTACTAATCCGTGATAATGATCGTGTCAGCATCAAGTACAGTAATCTAGAGCAAGAATGTAAATCCAGACAAGTATGAAACGGTCAGAGAATGTACTCGCCTCGTATTTGAATGTCTGAATTAAATGTACTGTCCGAGATGAGGTACCTGACTCCTAGTTACAGCAACACAAGTCAAGATGTATACAGGGGATGATAATAGTAATCTATAATGCATCTGCATGCTGTCTAGGTCAAACTAGACTAAAGTCAATACTTGGTCAACTCTAGTCAACCACACTAGTCAACTAGGTCAAGTCCTAGCCCAAACAAGTCTAATAAGTCTCACTAGGCCTAACCAAGCCTAGGCTAGCAGTCACACACCAATCACAAGGCTATACAAGCCAACACAAGTCACACATCAAGATACATCACTATCATGCATATTCTATATTATATTATATATATATATATATATATATATATATATATATATATATATTTTTTTTTTTATTTTTTTTTTATTTTTTTTTTATTCTATATTATATTATATATATATATATATATATATATATATATATATATATATATATATATATATATATATATAAGAGAAAGGAACTAACATGTAAAGCTATGTGTGTGTGTGAACATGGAGGTGTACATGAAAAGAGAAATCAACACTAGTTATGAGTTTACACTACACATGGCACAAAGCTAACCCATCTACATTATACATGTATTATACTTAACATGCATGGCTACAAGTATACATCAATATACATTAGAGTAGAGACTATTTAAGTTATAACTAACATGCATCTATACTTTACATAAATCTATATATATTATAGCAATCATTTAGAGAAGGGTTACATGGCATGGTGGTTGATATAGTGTGGGGTGTCCTTGTGCAGAGGGTGAAGTTCATTCTCAGTTTAGTTCCACATTTACATATAAACTAAAGTGAGCTATCCCATAAACTGGTGTAACTAACCACATAAAATGAACTATATTATCTAAAATCTGCCATTAAGCCAACATCCCATATGCATACAGCTCATGCATTGTCTAATACTGATATTAACTAACATTTCGAATTAAGGGGTTGAAGGTTAACATTACATTAATTGTATTCCTACATGCTTGCATTCAACCATATATATACATTAATGTAAAGATGATATATATCATATATATATATATATATATATATATATATATATATATATATATATATATATATATATATATATATCATTTCATTCATCTAGCATATCATGCATTACATCTATTATTACATTACATTCATGCTTGCATTCATTCATCATTCATTTATTCTCTTGCACCACTATATGCACCATACATTACATACTTTGGAACCTATATATTCATCACAAGCCATACTTATACATGCTTACATTAGATAGGATACTTACATCTCATACATTATTTATTTAACCATTTACTCATGCTTGCATTCTCCATTTAATTACATAATGTATATACATTAACATGGGTTAAAATCAAATAGAATATTATATTACACACAAGGGTGCACAAGATGCATATGCCGAATAGTAACTCCTACTAATAATCAATATTGTACCATCTCAGCATGAATTAAAATTTAGGATTAAAGTATGTTATAGATCTATGTGTTAGCTTTCCAAAACTTCAAACGGATCGCATTTTCGTTTTCGGAAACTCCCGGAATCGCGAAAACATCGAGAACGTGTTTGTCTTTCGTACGGCTGACACTCAAATAATTCTCCAGAAAGTTACAGAAAGAATTAGACCTATTAATATATGTTTTTGGAAAGCTAACTTCAATACGCTTCTTTTAAAAAAAACAAGAGATTAAACCGAACTTTGAGCTAAAAGTTATGACATTTCTAAGTTAGGGCTGAAATTAAAAACGTGGATAAAAATCATGACGGATTTAGGTAGTTTGAGACAAAAGAACACAAGTATATAACATAATATATCAAGAACTCACTCTCTACACTAATATATATATATGAGACACTATAGAACACATCTCCAATACAAAAATATGAGATTAAACATGTAATAATTCATTCATACATAACAACAACACATAGTGTGTCCAAATTTGAGATTTTCCCACATGGACACAACCACAACACAAAGGACACTCCTATGACCTCCAAATGGACACGAAATGGACACAAATGAAGATACAACCATGGGGGTCATTCCTATGGGTTCAAAATAGACCTATATGCATGAGGAAATAAAAAGGAGAAGGGATTTATACCTCCCGGTAGATCGAATCGAAGAAAAGCCTTTCCGGAGCGACACCGACACGTAGAGATTCCAAAAGGACACGAACGAGCTCCGAATCCTTCCAAACTTGGGTAGCTTCCTCCTTGGCTAGAATGGAGAAGAAAAGAAGAAGATTTAGTGGTGAAATGGAAGGATTTGGTGGAGAAATTGCTAGGGATTGCTCTCTAGGAATTTGGAGAAGAACAAGAAAGAGAGTGTGGATGAGAATAATGAAATGAACTTGAGCCTATCCTCTCCCAAAGTTGTAATGCCTGTGTTCGTATTACGTATTTTGGGATACGTATACGTATTTTATTCTGTATTGCATGATTCCTTGTTTAGTTTTCTTCATGGCTTGGCTTGGTTTATTCTTGGCCCGGGTTGGCTTGGTTCGGTTGGGATTATTTTGGTTCATCATGAACCATGGATAAATCCCCTACCTACCACCACCTTTGATATTTATTGCCATTTCTTCTTTCTCTCTCTTCATTACTCATCTTCTTCTTCCTCCTTTACTTCCTTACCTACCAAAGAGAGGGAGAGAGAGGTCTAGGCAAGTGCAACTTGCTTCCACAAGAGAGCTCATTTTTATTGTTCCATTAGCTTCTCCTCATGTTTCTAAGACACATTAGAACTTGTCAATTTCCATTTTGAGGCTTTAATTTTTGTATATCTAGAAATTAGTTATTTTTGGATTTTGGTGGTTTTGATCTATCAAACTTCCTTGTTTTCAAGTTTTGATGGTTCCATGTTGTAGAGAATTTTATTCTACCCAATTTTGACCTTTAAAAAGTTGGATTTGGACCTATTTTGACCAAGTTATGGACTTTTGAAGCTTGGGTTCAACCATGGAGTTCTTGCTGTTTGGAGAAGACAGTGAGCAGTGCGCGAGCTTTTTAGCTTGCGTTACTGAGCTGTGTGCGCTCTTTAGCGTAGCACAGTATGGACCCCATACGCTGCCTTTTGGAGGCGTATGACTCGCATACGCTCGCTTGCTTGACAAGGAGTCGTATGGACCCCATACGCTGCCTTTTGGAGGCGTATGACTCGCATACGCTCGCTTGCTTGACAAGGAGTCGTATGGACCCCATACACTGCCTTTTGGAGACGTATGACTCGCGCACGCTCGTTTGCTTGACAAGGAGTCGTATGGACCCCATATGCTGCCTTTTGGAGGCGTTTGACTCGCATACGCTCGCTTGCTTGACGATGAGTCGTATTGAGTACATACGCTGCCTTTTGGAAGCGTATGACTTGCGTACGCTGGCCTGAGCGTAGCCTGGCCTGAGCGTAGCCTGACTTGAGCGCAGCCTGACTACCCTGGATCTTCTATAGCCTGTATATTGATATTTTATTAGATATTTTACCCTGGATCTTCTATAGCCTTTTGTCATGAACTTGATAATCACGAATTTATGTAATATGTTTGGAAAGGATTACTGAGCCTGACACGATAGTGACCCGTAGTGGTGCACTCCTGACATGAGTAACCTGACATGACCTGATAGTGGCCGTCGTGGCGCACTCCTGACTAGTACACTTGACCTGATAACCTGACATGTTATATCTTGATAAGCTGTTGCGACGGCTACTTGACATGACATGACCTGTATAATAACCTGGACACCGTGGGCGATTGTGCTTGTATAAATAAACCAGTCCTGTCTTGCATCATATCTAGGATGGGACTCCTGAGTACCACGGTCAGGAGTACCTATTGAAATAAACTAAGGACTAATAACTAGATTAATACATTAGTCATGAAGAGATTTCCCAGCTACAGGCAATCCCGTTACCTGGGCACGCCTTGGGATCTGTAGCCTGCCGTCGAGTAGGGCACATTTCTAGCACACTGTCATGTGTTGCACCCTTCAAGCTACCTAAGGGTACATTCGTTTCCTGGACGATGTACCCACCTGAATTCAACTCTAATTTTTTAACCCGGGTAACCTGGATGGTCTGCAGGGCTTGTGGCTGTGGAATAATCTCGCTGCATCTTGTTAGTAATTAGGCTTGTGACAACCCTAGTTAGTTAAAGTATCAAGTCGTAATTCTTGCTTGGTCGTGAAATGATTGGATGGAGTCTAACCCGTCTAGTCTTGCCCTGATCCTGTTCCAGATTATTGAATGACCAGAATGCTTGTATTTATTTTACCGATAAATGGTAAGAATTCCAAGTTCTGTTCAGACGAAGGGTTACAACCCCGGTCCTTGTTTGGTTTACGGGTTGTAACCTGGTTATCTGAATAGTTTCATGGTTATTTCGTCGTATATCATCCTGATGTATTTTCTTATTTCCAGTTCTTACTTTATTCCAGTTCTTACTGTTATTTATACCCTTGTGCTAATTGCTGGTTTTAGTTCTTAAGTGAAGCCTCCTTTGTGGCACTTTCGCTTTCTGGGGTCTGACCCAGCTAGTTTTGTGTGGCCAGATTTTGGAGCAGCTCCAGAGGATCTACCGACCTTCCAGCCAGATGGATGCCACTAGATGGAACCCTGGCAACGAGTGGGTTATTTTTGTCTCTCCCACTCTATTGTAAAAATATTCTTTTGAGGCGTTTAGCCGACGAGCACCTGTTTAGCTCGATTGCACTTACTTACTGTCCGCCTATGGGCTGTAACATGATTAACAGATCCTAGGGTTGATCATGTATGACTAAACTCTTGCTAGTTCTGACATTTTGTAACGACTAGCTTCATGATCAACGAAATATGTAATGTTTGGGACGCCTTACTATTGTATATTTAGTGATCATACATCTTGTGACTTTTACTTACTTGCTTGTGATTGAGACACTAGGCTTGTTCATGACCTTAAGAGACTGTTGGCTTGTAGATAAACCCTCATGTATCTAGACAGCCGTGACTGTATAGCGAGATGGATTCCATTTCATATACGTAGCTGGCTATGTCTGACCCCGCTCTCCAATATTCTGGTTCTGGGGCGTGACAAAAGTGGCTGGCCATATGGGACTATTTGTCCTATTATTGTAAGGTCCAAAATGCCCCCACTAACCTATTCTATGAGTATTAGGAAAGGGCTAATTGGTTGGGGCTAAATTAGTCATTTTAAAGTCTCTTCACACTAACCTTATCCATAATAATTAGTCTAACCTCTAACTAAAATATTTCTATCATGTGGACTAAAATTAATATTATGTGGGCCATGCCTAACTAGTGTGTGGGTCCCACTAGAGTCAAACTACCCCCGGGTCCCTGTTTCAAGTCGGATTGAGTTGAAATTCAAACCCGACTCAAATAACCCCAAAACAATATCATAAATAATAAAATAAAATCAAAATAATTCAAAGAGATCAAATGCAAAAAAAATATCCTTAGGCCAAAAATGACATTAAAATATCATAATCACATGGTTAGGCTCTAGGTCAAACAGTCTCTAGGGTTTCACTAGCAAAACGTCAAAACCACAAGTCATTGATTTAAATAATTTTAAAATGATTTAAAATCACCAAAAATTATATCATGAATTAAATATTATTATTAAAATAATTATAAACACGAAATTTCAAAATTACCCTCATTTAGGAAACTGGGTGCTACACTTCCTTCTGCAGCTGGTTGTCGACGGGTCGTATTTGGCATTGAATCTGTCATGCGGCTTTCCCTTTATGCGGACCTGTTTGGCCCAAAGTATATATGCGGCAAATTATGATCCGCATGAACCCCATTTCTTCCATGCTTCTACACTTGTGTCCATCTTATGTTATATTTTTTTTGTTTTCTCGGGACTAGTTGCAATGCTTTTCATATTGTCTTGGTCTAGGGGATAAGTAGGTTAAGCAGTGACAAATAATTTTTATGTGCAAGGGAAGTTTGTTTCTATTGATATTCTTTGGTTTATTAAACTTTTTGGATTGTGTGTGTGTGTGTGTGTATATGTGTTGAAAAATGATTTTTATGTGCAAGGGAAGTTTGTTTCTGTTGATATTCTTTGGTTTATTAAACTCTTTAGAATGTATTTCGCAGTGGCGAGTGTTAGCCCAATGATTACATCATATTTTTGAATATGGCTAATCAATTAAGTTTAACATAATGACATCAGTAATATTCATGTAATCACTATCAAGTTGCTACTTAAACATCGTATTGTCCTTATGTTTACTATATCAATATTTATGTGCTTGTATCATATGGCTTTGTTCTTCAAACATGTTCTTGTAAGACATGCAGTAAGCATGATCAAGCTTTGTCAAAGTAGGACATATGCAATAAAGAATTAATGATGGGCCAAAGACGGCGTTATACAAGAAGATTTCTCTATTTATCTTTGGACGATTGCCGTCAAGGAAAAATGCTTCTTCAATGTCAAGAAAAAGGCATCGTCATACGGGCTATTGGTTTTCATTTTTATTCTGTATATTTTCTATTTATTGAGTCTAGATTATTTGTGAGTTGGGATCACTGGCAATTAAAAGTCTATCTCAACCTATCTTGATTCATTCCTTAAACTGAACCAAACCCAATTGAACCAAAAACCAAGTTAGGTTGAACCAGAACCAAAGGAACCGAACTCGGCTAGAGTTCTGCCCGAATTCGGTCTGAACTCGATCCACTTGAATTTCTCCTAGTCAGCAGCAAATTCTTACTCCTTTGGATCTGCAACGTTCAAAATTATGAACGTTAACCCTATCGAGTTATGTCCGAACTCTGTCTAAAAAATTCCTATAAATAGAGAAGATTTTGTCATTTATAAACACTCAATCCTTCTTCATCTTCTCTATCTATTCTAAAGTCTTTCTATTTACCAAGAGCTTTAAATCTTCATACACTATTCTAAAGTCTTCCTATTTACCAAGAGCTTTAAATCTTCCTATTACTAGGACAATTCCTATTCTTCTAAGTGCTAGTAGTTTTCGATTAGGAGTATTTGCGTTGTACAAGCTTGGAGTATAAAAGCTTTCTTCAGAACGGTGTTGAAGTTTGTTCGTGGGATTCAGATAAAAATACGACGGTGTTGAAGTTAACGTGTTCTTCGGAGCAAAACACGTGGTGTAATCTCTATTTCAAATAGTGGATTCAATATCGGGTTGAGTACTCGAGACTAGACTAGCCCTCTCAGTGGGAAACCAGTATAAACCTTAGTGTTTGCATTTGCTCTTCTCAACTCATTTACTTTACACATTTACTTATATACTGCATGCTCCATATTTGTTTAGTCACTGCCATAAATATTTTTAAGTGGTGATTATTATTTCGATGCACACACGCACTCTATTCATACCCTTCTAGAAGTGCTCAACGGTCCTACAATTGATATCAGAGCAAGAACTCTATTATCGGGCTTAACATCCTTAGAGTAGATCCTTATTATCAATTGTTAACCTCTGATTCCAATTGCCTACAATTGGTATCAGAGCGGGTGCTTGTTATATAGATATTACTGCTTATACCAATTGCTCCTACAATTGGTATCAAAGCAGGTTATATTCAAATATAACACTCTAGAGAGTATACATATGGCAGTCGTGAATTTAATATTCATAGGTGAAGGGTAATCCACAAATAGACTCCCTTTATTTGATGGAATGAACTATACATCTTGGAAGACACGGATGAGCTTCTATCTGAAGTCTCTAGATTTTGACTTCTGGTCAATTGTTTACAATGGCTACAAAAAGCCTACTATCACCTCTATTCTTACTTCCTCTATTATTAACAAGCCTTACTATAGTTACACATAGGAAGAGAAGATGTTAGCTAGCCTTGATGCAGAAGCAATGCATGCTTTCTATTGTGTTATAGACTTTAATGTATTCAATCTCATTTCTACTTGCACTACATATTATAAAATTTGGAAACTTCTTGAAGCTACTTATGAGTGCAGGTACGAAAGCAAAACTAGCAACTCCAGAGAAGAGGATAGTCATCAAAATGATGCAAAAGTGTGCATGATGGCATCAAGATTTAAGATTCAACATAACCCTATATATGAAGAAAATCTTGTATGTGACAACTTCAAAAAGATATGCCATATCAAAGAAGATTGTACTACTGCTAGAAAGAAAAGTCACTATAAACGATCAAACGAAGGAAGATCATCATCTCACAAGTATGCTACTACGAGCATATGGTGCAAAAGTGAAGCAGGCGACTTTGAAGAAGAAGATAGACCTCGTCAAGATGCAAATATATGCACAATAGCATTATCTAGCGAGGTACAGAATAATCCCCTTCTTGAAGAGAATAAATTCTCTTATGATGAATTATTTAATGCTTTCCATAATTTATTTACTGATTACAAGAAGGTTCTAGATAAGTATAAGCAAGCTAGAAAGGATATTATATCCTATAAGCGTGAGAATGAAAAGCTTACTTGCTTATTGAATGATGCTGAAAATACTTCTCCTTCTGATAATTCTACTGAGATTTCCACACTTAAGTCTAGATTGCATGAAGCACTTGATTTTATTGATAAAAGCACTCAAAAAAATGCTAAACTTAAGGAGGAATTAGAATCAGAAAAGAAGAACTAATCTATTGATTCATGTAGAATTTGAAGAACAGTTTGGCAACTCTAGAGGGGGGTGAATAGAGTATATATAGAAAAATAACCAATAAAAAATAACTCTTTCACCAATAATAAATAATCAGAGTAAAGTGCGGAAAATAAAAGGAGATCAAAAGAGCATACGCAAACACAGCGAATTTAACCTGGTTTCCCTCGTGGAGGACTAGTCCAGGCCTGAGAACTCTAGCTCAGGATTCAAATCCACTATTTGTGAAATAGTAGTTTACAACCGTGCCTTTACTTTAGAAGAGCACGTCAACTTCTAACAGAGGATCGCAGTGGCGATTTGCTTGGAATTGTCCAAGCGACTTCTTCGACTCTTGCACAAGAATCCTAACTGAGAGATGCTGAGCACTCGAGACTTAGGAGGCTTGTGGCTAGTAGATGGGAAGGATATGGCTTATTTGAGCTTATAAGAGAGAAGAGAAGAGAAGATTGGATGGATTGGAATGAGAGAATTCATGCCCTATTTATAGTATTTTTATAGGCAGAATTCGGCCAGAATTCGGGTAGGAAAATTCAAATATTTGGCCGTTGGACAACTAGCAACCAGCTAACCCTAAAATTAGGGTTCCTGATTTCTAGGGGACAGAGTTCGGCCCGAACTCTGTGTGGAGGCAGAGTTCGGCCCGAACTCTGTCTCCAAAGCACAGAGTGGTTCAAAGGGGACCATTTGGGAATTTCTGGTTTGGTGGAGCTTTGGGATTTTTGGGTAGGCTATAGTCTAAGTTTCAAGAGCTCAGCATGACTCAGATTACATTAGTCTAGACTCAAAGAAAGTGTAAAATACAGACTCGAATCAACTGAGACACGAAAGCTGAGCTGTCTTCTGTCTTGAGCTTAATGCAGACGTCGTATGTCGTATTGAATTATTACAGATATTATTTTGTCAATATTGTCAATATTTGGTTGACTGTGACTTTGTGTCAACAATCTCCCCCATATTGATAATTGACAAAATAATATATGTATATTCAACATTCATACCTGGACACAGTTGATCATAGCAACATAGCTCCCCCATAATCGATGCCGAGCTAGAAATAAGAGCTCCCCCGTGATCAGTGAACGGTGCTGAGCTAGAAGAGATAGCTCCCCCGTAAAGAATGCATTGAACCTGTATAATATCTCCAAAAAGCACAAACAAGCACAGATATACGAAAGCGAAAGATATGATACTAAATATATCTAGCCAGAATATACATAGTTCTCCCCCTTTTGGCAGTTAGCAATAGAGACTGCATATGAATGAAAGATCATATAAACTGCAGTATAGACAATGAAGAGTGATGCAACCACACCAAGCAGAGAAGAAACAGTGTATGACTAAACAAAATGAGTCACTAGCATAAAGTAAAACTATGATAATGAGCATAAAATGTCATCCACAAAACCAAGTGTCAAACACACAACCAGAGTTTGAGTACATAAAACCAAGTACTTAAATCCATAAGAAACTAAATAACTGAAATAAAAAAGCATCAACTAAGATCATCATCAGTAGCAGCAGCAGATCTAGCCAATCTCCATCACGGAGCACGAGAAGGTCCTGGAGGGTCTGAAGGACCAGGGAAGGAGCGACGGGGGTCCAGAAATGCAGCATCCGGATCCATGTAACGCATGACCCATGGATCATCAATGCGATGGCCCGCGCGCTCAGGATCCCGCTCCATGGGAATGTGCAGATGATAAGACATGGAGTACCGTATATCATGCAGGGAGTTACCGAGGGCACTCATCTGTAGAGTAGTACGATAATCCAGCTGGGTCCAGCGCTCGTCCTCAAGGTCAAAACGATCCCGGAGCATAGTCTGAATAGACTCAAGAGTGGCAGGTGGAAGTGGTGCATCCTGACCGAGTGGAGGGGCGTCAGGCTCCTCATCAGCGGACTGCTCAGAAGTCTCAGGAGAGGCGACGACTGCCTGAGAACGTCGTGCCTTGGACAGGAAAGCAGGAGCAGGCAAGAACTGACAGTCATGAATAGGAATAATGAACGCACGAAAAACCATAGGAAGATATAAAGGATAAACCAATGCTCTTGGTTTCTTCCTATAATTTATCATCCAGTCCATCATTGTCCTAGAAAGATTGAAGGGGATACGATAATGAAGGTGATACAAAGCAGATATCTCAAAGTAGGTAACTTCATCAGTGGAGCCAGCTTTTGGCAAGATAGTGTTAAAAATGATTCGATGAAGTTCATAGAAATATGGGTTGAGGTGCTTGGCCATAAGTTTGCGAGGACTTATGTTAGGAGCACATAATTCCTTCTTGAAACCTTCAAGAGAAGTATCGCCAACAAATTGAAATTGACGAGCTTCCACAAGTTTATCCCAAGCATCGAGATTAAAAAGATCAAGAAAATCCCCCAACTCAGAATCATTGAAAGCAATGTCAATACCGACAACCCGGGAATAGATGTGGGTTGCATCGAAAGTTAAATTGCAATAAAACATTTGGATTGCGCTACGGTAAATGACAAAGTTTGAGGCAACTAACGCATCCAAACATAGATCACGAAATAATGATTCATATTGAGAAAAGATTGTAAAATTTATCGGATGTCCCCCGAACACCGGACGAGTCCGAAAGTTGCTAAACCATGCATTAGACGCGTCTAGCGACACAAATAATCGCTCGTCATATGTATTCGGATCATGGGGACAAGGCGGGTTGAACAACGGATGAATGGGTTGTTGTTCAACTACTTGCTCAATTGGAGGAGAAGGATTCGAAGAGGAAGCTCCCTCAGTTCGAGTCCTTTTCCCACGATTGGGCAAGCGAGGAGCCATTTGCAAGAAAATAGAGAACTTGAAATGGAGAGAAAGTAGGGGATATACCTGAAAGCAACAACAAACAGTGGATGAGAATGATGATAAACCCCTTTTCCTTGATTTTTAGGAGCAATTGAGCACTCTAGATCAAAAACTAGGGTTAGGGTTTGTAGGAGAAAGTTTGGAGAAGTGGAGAAGAAGGAAATAGTGAAGGAGAGAGAAGAAAACCCGAAATATAAGAGGGGGTTTTCTTTGGTCGGAAGAAATTCTGACCGTATGATCTAAACTGATCCAACGGTAGAGGCTGATCCCGACGCTGGACCAATAGGGACCGAACTCGGCCCGAACTCTGTTAGGGGCAGAGTTCGGCCCGAGTTCTGGATTAGTGGTCCAGAACTTAAAACAGGCTGAAGAGATGAAAAAATGGTTAAGTATTGAAGAAAAAAGATAGAGAGGATAAAAGTATGATGAATGCATTGAAGTACATAGAGAGGTACACAAAAGTCAGAATGAACTTTAGAAAAATCAATTAGGCAATATTAAATCGAAACAAACAAGGAAATATATTGTAATTCAATATTTCAAATTTGCCATGGGTTAGCTGCAGGGGCCGGATCCCAGCTAGCGGTAGTCCTGAGGACTAGTGCACCGTGTCGCTTAGGCTTTTACGCCTTGTTGTCAGAAGGACCCTTTCGGCTTGTACCCATACCAAATTCGTCGTAAAAGAATCAAAATATACTCGATATTTACGCAGGTGAGTCTCAACTTATAACTGCTTCATCCAAAATTCCGAGTTCACGACAAAGGAAATTGAAGCGCTCTTCGGATAATGGCTTAGTAAAGAAATCTGCTAGCTGATGATCAGTGTCAATAAATTCTAAGTTAATCGTGCCATTTTGCTGATGATCATGCAAAAAGTGGTGTCTGATCTCAATATGTTTAGTGCGTGAGTGACAGACAGGGTTCCTAGTCAAATTAATAGCACTAGTGTTGTCACAGAATATAGGAATATGCATGAAAGATAACTTATAGTCTTCAAGGGTTTGCTTCATCCACAGAATTTGTGCACAACAACGCCGAGCTGCTATGTATTCAGCTTCTGCTGTGGATAGTGCTACAGAGTTCTGCTTTTTGCTAAACCAGGAGACTAAAGCTTTTCCTAATAAATGACACGTGCCGCTCGTACTTTTACGGTCGACCTTGCATCCAGCGAAGTCAGCATCAGAGTAATCAATAAGGTCAAATGATGTGGACTTGGGATACCATAGGCCCACTGTAACCGTACCCTTAAGGTATCGAAAGATACGCTTAACCGCGGTCATGTGTGATTCCTTAGGATTAGCTTGATATCTAGCACATAGGCAAATACTGAACATGATATCGGGACGACTAGCAGTTAAATAAAGTAAGCTGCCTATCATACCTCGATACTTACGTTGATCAACAGGTTTGCCGCTCTCATCTGGTTCGAGTTTGGTTGAAGTAGCCATTGGAGTGCTGATTGGTTTGACGTTGTCAAGATCGAACTTCTTCAGCATGTCCTTCGTATACTTCGATTGAAACATGAAAGTTCCATTAGCCATTTGTTTCACTTGCAGGCCAAAAAAGTAGTTGAGCTCTCCCATCATGCTCATCTCAAATTCCGTCTGCATACACTTGGCAAATTCTTGACAGAGGGTTTCATCAGTAGACCCAAAAATGATATCATCAATATAGATTTGAATCAACAGAATAGTATCTTTAAAAGATTTTATAAACAGTGTAGTATCAATTTTCCCTTTTGAAAAACCTTTCTCCAGTAAGAAGCTATTTAGCCTTTCATACCAAGCTCTGGGGGCTTGTTTGAGGCCATAAAGCGCTTTCTTTAGCTTGAACACGTGGTCGGGAAATTTATGATTTTCAAAGCCAGGAGGTTGTTTCACATAAACTTCCTCCTTAATAAAACCATTCAAGAAAGCACTTTTCACATCCATTTGAAATAATTTAAAGTTTTGAAAATTAGCAAAAGCACAAAGCATCCGAATGGATTCTAGTCTAGCAACAGGAGCATACGTCTCATCGTAGTCGATACCTTCCTCTTGGTTGTATCCTTGAGCTACTAGACGCGCTTTGTTATGTGTGACTGAACCATCTTCATTTACTTTGTTTCTAAAAACCCATTTAGTACCAATTATCGAGTGATTAACCGGTTTAGGAACGAGTTTCCATACTTGGCTTCTCTCGAATTGGTTGAGTTCTTCTTGCATAGCAGAAATCTAAAATTCATCATTAAAAGCTTCAGAAATGTTTTTAGGCTCTACTTGTGAAATGAAGGCAGTGCTAGCAACGGAGTCCCTTAGTGATGATCTAGTAGTTACTCCACGTGAAACTTCTCCTATTACTAAATTTTCTGGATGAGAAGGTTTGAAAGAGAATTTCTTAGGCAAACCCTCCAGAGAATCAGTTTCAGTTGAAGTATTCATTGGAGTAGAAGTTGATGGCTCAACGTCATCATCAAGAGTACTTACTGTACTGTTATCTTCATCAAAAGTCACATTTGTTGATTCTTCCACAATAAGTGAGCGTTTATTAAAAACTCTATATCCCTTACTCTTGGCGGCATAACCAAGAAAGATACCATCGTCAGCTTTGGCATCAAATTTGCCTAAGTTGTCTTTGGTGTTAAGGATAAAACATCTACAACCAAAAACTTTAAAATAAGAAACATTGGGGGTTCTCCCAAACCAAAGCTCATAGGGTATTTTCTTCGTAATGGGACAAATCAGCACCCTATTCAAAATGTGGCATGCTGTACTGACAGCTTCTGCCCAAAAGTATTTCGGAAGTAAAAATTTATTCAACATGACTCTGGCCATATTGCCGAGAGTTCTATTCTTCCGCTCCACAACACCATTTTGTTGAGGAGTTCTAGGACAAGAAAATTCATGATCAAAACCATTTGCATTGCAAAAATTTTCAAAATCATAATTTACGAATTCGCCCTCCATGATCACTTCGGATTCGAGTAATCATGTAGCCTTTTTTGTTTTGAACTTTCTTTACAAAAACTTTAAAAACAGAAATAGCATCGCTCTTATTAGCGAGAAAGAAAACCCAAGTAAATCTCGAAAAATCATCAACAATAACAAATGCATAAAGTTTGCCACCAAGGCTAGCTATTCTACTAGGACCAAATAAATCCATATGAAGTAGTTGCAAGGGTCTAGTAGTACTTACAGAGTTGATGGAATGAAATGAGGATTTAGTTGCCTTGTTTAGTTCACATTCGGCACATACCGTGTCCTTTTTGAATGTGATGTCAAGCAATCCTCTCACTAGCTTCTTGGTAGACAGCCTGGATATAGCATCCATGTTGGCATGACCAAGACGCTGGTGCCAAAGTAGTCGTTCGTCTTTGTGGGCATATAGACATCTACCTGCATTGTTAGTATTTATAGACAGATAGAAAATATATATGTTGTCCTCTCTTTTCCCTTCAAAAGCAATGTCTCCTGTTGACCTATCATAGATGTAGCAACTGTTTTGTCCAAAGTTAATATCATATCCATGATCAGCAAGATGACTGATGCTGAGCAGGTTATGCTTTAACTCGGTCACTAGGCAGACATCCTTTATTACAGGAGAAGGAGGATGACCAATGATACCATTATCTATTATGTGCCCTTTGAGATTATTACCGAAGGATACATATCCTTCTCTCTTCATCGATAGTGATGCAAAAAGATTTGCGTCTCCCGTCATATGTCGCGAGCATCCACTATCGAGAATCCACTTACTTTCAGTTGAGGAGGGAAGGTCCACCTACATCAAGAGTAGATGTGACCTTTGGTACCCGAGTTCTTGAGGGTCCTGAAAAGTTAGTCTTTGGAAACCAAGCATATATCTTTTTATCTACCAGTCTTCTAACTCTGCACTGTGGTGAGATGTGTCCATGTGATCCACAGTAGGTACAGATAGCATTCTTATTTATACTAGGAGCATGAGAATAATATCTATAAGCAACAGGATGAGGATGAACATGATGTGAAGAGTTAGCATGGTGATGATGATTATGCATAGAATGAGTGGCATGGTGATGGTGTATATGAGGCATATCATGATGGTATTGTCTATGATGTGTGACATGCTGATATTGTCTATATGGCATGGCATGATGATTTTGTCTATATGGCATATGATGATCTTGTCTATATGGCATTGCATGATGATCTTGTCTATATGGCATGGCATGATGATTCCTATGTGTGGAGTGATGTTGATGGTGTCTTTGTGCATGATGATTGTGTACTGAGAGAGAATTATTCTTACGTGCACGTGGTTTGTGAAAGTTTGTGTATATAAAAGCATGGTTATGTGCTGCATGAGAATGATGTGGTTGACTAGCATGAGTAGTGTTGTGCCCATGTGATTGAGTTTGAGGTTGAACAACCTGTTTACCCAATTTGGTTTCTAATCTTTTAGAAACAGCTTGCAGTTCATCAACCTTAATATTTAAGCCATATATCTTAGTCATGGAAATCTTGTGTCTACTCTTTTCTTCAGCAAGCAACGTGTTGAGTATAGTGATTTCTTGAGTTTGTTGCTCAATACGTGCTTCAGCATCATGTAAGCTTAATTTAAGCTTGGATACTTCATCAGTGTCATTAGTGGGTGTCGTGTTTCTAACATTATCAAGAAGTAAGGAAATTCTTTGTATCTCACTTCAAGACTTTTGATTTTGTCCTTGGCATGTTTGTATTTACCGATGACCTTTTTGTGATCATCGAGTAAATCAGTGAAAGCATCACCAAGTTCATCAAAAGAGAAGTCATCTAGAGTTTCGTTATATACCTTGTTGGAAGTTGCCATTAGGCACACATTTGTTGTATCTTGAGGAGAGTCCTTTTCTTCCTCGGAGTCACTCGCTTCACTTTCATGCCAAATTCCTGTGTTGGCATATTTCTTTGATGAGTTCTTTTTGTATGGCTTCTCATAGCGGTTGCTCTTCTTCAAGAATGGGCAGTCTTTTCGGACATGTCCAGTCTTCTTGCAACCGTAACAGGTTGGCTCTTCTTTATCATCTTCTTGTGAATCCTTCTTCCTTCGATTGAAGCGAAGGAATTTTTTGAAGTTGCGAACCATGAGAGCTTGGTCTTCATCATCCGAGTTATCGTCTTCGGTCTCATCGTGATCAGCCCTTCGTCGATGAGCTTTGAGTGCGATCTCCCTGGTCTTCAGAGCAGGCTCTTCGAAGTCCTTGAGGTCAAGCTCGTGAGTCATGAGCTTACCCATTAAGGTCTCCATTGACATTGATGTGAGATCGTTTCCTTCTATGATGGCCGTCACCTTAGGGTTCCAAATCTTTGGCAACCCTCTGAGTAACTTACGAATCTTCTCGTGGTTTGAGTACTGCTTACCAAGCGAGGATAGAGGATTGATGATGTTGAGGAATCTTGTAAACATTTGAGTGATCGTCTCATTTGGCTTCATCTTGAAGGCTTCGTATTCTTGAGTGAGACGGCTTATTTTAGATTCCTTGACTTGTGTGGTTCCCTTATGCGTCACTTCTAGAAGTCTCCATACTTCATGAGCAGTGGTGCATGTGGAGACCCTGTTGAATTCATTCCTGTCTATAGCACAGAATAAAGCATTAATAGCCCTAGCATCTAGACTTGCCTGTTTCTTCTCCTCGACAGAATATTTGTCGTGTGGTTTCTCAATGAGGTCACCATTGACAACTATCCTGACGGGCTTTTTGTAACCGTCAGTGACGACAGTCCACAGGTCAAAGTCTAGAGACTTAAGATAGAAGCTCATCCTTGTTTTCTAATATGTATAGTTAGTTCCATCAAATAGGGGAGGCCTATGAGTGGACTGACCTTCACCATGATTGGAAATCAAGGATTGTGTGGTTGCCATGGATCAGCTCTTAGGATGTTAGTCCTTATAAAGAGAACAGAGCTCTGATACCAATTGAAGAACAGTTTGGCAACTCTAGAGGGGGTGAATAGAGTATATATAGAAAAATGACCAATAAAAAATAACTCTTTCACCAATAATAAATAATCAGAGTAAAGTGCGGAAAATAAAAGGAGATCAAAAGAGCATACGCAAACACAGCGATTTTAACCTGGTTTCTCTCGTGGAGGACTAGTCCAGGCCTGAGAACTCTAGCTCAGGATTCAAATTCACTATTTGTGAAATAGTAGTTTACAACCGTGTCTTTACTTCAGAAGAGCACGTCAACTTCTAACAGAGGATCGCAGTGGCGATTTGCTTGGAATTGTCCAAGCGACTTCTTCGACTCTTGCACAAGAATTCTAACTGAGAGATGCTGAGCACTCGAGACTTAGGAGGCTTGTGGCTAGTAGATGGGAAGGATATGGCTTATTTGAGCTTATAAGAGAGAAGAGAAGAGAAGATTGGATGGATTGGAATGAGAGAATTCATGCCCTATTTATAGTGTTTTTATAGGCAGAATTCGGCCAGAATTCGGGTAGAAAAATTCAAATATTTGGCCGTTGGACAACTAGCAACCAGCTAACCCTAAAATTAGGGTTCCTGATTTCTAGGGGACAGAGTGGTTCAAAGGGGACCATTTGGGAATTTCTGGTTTGGTGGAGCTTTGGGATTTTTGGGTAGGCTATAGTCTAAGTTTCAAGAGCTCAGCATGACTCAGATTACATTAGTCTAGACTCAAAGAAAGTGTAAAATACAGACTCGAATCAACTGAGACACGGAAGCTGAGTTGTCTTCTGTCTTGAGCTTAATGCAGACGTCGTGTGTCGTATTGAATTATTACAGATATTATTTTGTCAATATTGTCAATATTTGGTTGACTGTGACTTTGTGTCAACAGAATTGATGCTCTTACTGCTAAATATGATGAGATCTGTGCTAACTCTAAAAAGTTAGCGATTAGACTAGAAAAGCAGGTAGCACAACCTACGACTCAGTCTAACACAAGACACATGCACATCACAAAGTCATACATGTCAGATCATCTAGAAAGGAAGCAAGCAAAGCTAAAGCTTCACATTACCATGCTTTCTATTACAAGCATCCACATACATCATATCACACCACTGTACGTTCTCATACTTGCTGTACATAGCACTATTAATACTTTCTGTCATTATTGTGGTATGAATGGACACGTTTCTAATCATTGTCAGATTAGAAAACTAGTTGATATGAACTTGTGCAAATAGGTTCCCAAAGCTAACAAATGTGGATCCAAGTATTGGATACCAAAGTTTTCACCTAATATTTCAGGTGGGGCTACTTATTCTGAACCATAGAACCATGGAATGTGTTGGTGATTGCAAAGCTACAAAGGTCATCTTTCATGCAATTGCACCAACATAAGTGTGGTCACTAGAACCACTTCGGTAACATGCTTTATAAATATTTTTTAATATCTAGCATGTTCTGACTGATGTCTTGCTATCAACTTTTATTGATATCTTTTAAATTATTTATTGAGATTTAATCCTAGCATGACTAGATGTTTAGCTTAAATGTTTAGTTCACACTAAATATTCTTACTCACTTTTCATTAGTGTGACACGTTTGACTATGTATGCTCTTTACTATTAGTCTTTATTCTTGAAGCATGCATACCACTCTAGTCCATTGGAACTTAATTTTTGGTTAATATATTTTTGACTCTTCGTCGTTAATATTCTTTTATGGTCATTTCTTACTGATTTGTCTTTAACATGGCATATTTACTTTGACCAGTATTTTGTGACTATGTTTAGAACAAGTCCTCTATTTACTTGAAAAAAAAATTTACATATACTTTTATGTTAACCTTATGCTTGCATAATATATTCACTATTGATTCTCATACTTTATTTTGATTAACTTCTTATGAATCAATTACATCGTTGTCTGATAAAGCATATTTATGCATTTTTTATCACATGATACTTATTAATGATACATGAATAATTCATTGTCATTCATATATTGCTCATATGTTTCTTATATTAATATATATTTTTCTTTAAGGGATATATGAGTTAAAGTTCAAGTTCTAAATTATTTTAAAAAGTTGTTTCAAACTTGTGCTTATCTCATACTTTAGCTATTGATTACTTTGAACAAATATATGTTCTTCTGTTTATTAGCTTCTTCCTTAAAGCCTCTTTTAATGATGTTTTTCTTGGATTTTTGGTTGACAGTTTGGATATATGACTCTTATTTAAATTATTTTTTAGTATCTTGATCTTGATAAACCATTATTTTGGTATTTACTTCTTTTATATTTAGGGATTCTAGATTTTGATGTTATTTGATGATAATGTATATATTCCTTTAAATCTAAGTTCTTAAGAGTAGAGATCAATTTGGGAACAAGCCGAAAGGGTTCTTCTGTCATACATATGTAAATAGCCTGAAGCGACACGATGTACTAGTCTTCGGGCTACCGCTAGCTGGGAAGCGGCCCCTATAGCTAACCCGAAGTGATCAATACTTTGTAGGCTTAAGATTTATTAAGGTCTATTTGCAACTATCGTCTAGTTCTGGATCCAAGGTACTGAACCCAGTCCCCCAGATTCCAGAATACATTAGCATATCTACTCCCTAAATTTTGACTTACAAATATTTTATATTTTATTTTGTAGCGTATATGGATAAATGTAATTGATATATCTTAAACCGTATGTAACATTGTTCTAAGACTTCTTTTTAGTCCATAGAATATAATTTATTTCATATTGCACTAATTTTTTTAAATCCTCGGTTATTAAAGAAGAGATTTATTTTTGCTACAAGACTACAAAGGGTGTGTCTGTCACCATGGCTATGGCCAAAGCGAAGCAGTACTTAATTGTTCCTCGGTAAACTCCCGTTAGCTGGGACAGTACCCATACAGCTAATCCAAGATTAATCAACGATTTATAACCTAAAGATTTGTTGAGATCTAGTTGCAATTGTTATCTGATGGTTTTTGGATTTTAGCTTTGATGGACAATATTTTATTTAAAAAAAGGTAACATATATTGATCTTCCATAGGTTAATATTAGTCATCTTTTGATATATTCAATATTTCTATCTTTTGATATTCAGACTTTATGAACTTTTGACTACTCATTGAATATTATATGGTCTTTTGATTTTTTCTTTAGCTTGTGTAATATTCATGATATTAAGCTTTATATTATTACTTCTTATTCAAGTTATTTACTATCTACAACAGTAACTCTTTCAGGGGGAGAAGTCGGTGAATTTCTCCTTCTCAAAGCGTTTCTTCTCTTCTCTTTAACCCTACGGTTATCTCATGGATACCGTGCGAAGATTTAAAAGGGAAGAAATGAACATTGATAAAAAGATCGAATATTTTGGAATTAGTTTTCTACTTTTGAAAATATTCCTCTGTTTTTTAAATTTTGTTAATACTATTTTTTTGGATATAGCCATGTAAAGGTGGAGTAATTAATTTTTTTCAACTCAATTATCCCCTTGACATGCCATATATCTAGAATACATTTTTCTTTAGACTTTTAAATAGTCCTGCTTTATTTGTTCAAATAGACTATCTATGATCTATGGATTCTTTTATTAAAACTGTTTTCATAATATAAAAATTCGAATCGTCAGCTGTCAGTCTGAAGACTAAATAGACGCATTCGAACTTTTATTAAGACAATTTTTTTCATAATAAAATCTGCATTTCAAAAGTCTTTTTGAATTGTTCCTGATTTGTTGAATCTGTCTGTTTGCATTGAAACAGTTTTCATAAATCCTTTATTGTCTTGAATTTTTAGAGACGTATTTTATTTGGAGACATATTTTGTATGTTCATCTTTAAGCATTTATTTATTGGATTTTTCTTTTAGTTGTCTAACGATAATATTTTGTTTTAAGTTTTGAACTTTATATGCATTTGATCAAAGGAAAGAAAGATGCATATCTTGGATATTCCTTAGATCTTATGATTATTGTTTTTCTTGCATTTAAATTACTTCAGAACTAGAATACACATAATTTAAGGGGGAGCAAATTAATTGTTATAATTTTTTTATGCCCTTAATATGGGGTATACCTAGTTCATCATGGACATATATTCTTTTACTTTAATATCTTGTTTAGTTGTACATGATATTTGAATTTGTATTGGATTTATGAGAGAATATATTATTATTATTATTTTTTTTATTCTCTCATTCTATTTGAGTTTTAAATGTCATTTTTGGATTTCTAGTTGGTAAACTATTTATTAATTGATTTTAGGTTCAACAAACTACATTATGTTTTGCTAAGTTTTTTATACTTTAATTATGCTAATTTCTAAACTTGTCGGTATACTGTTCTCCTAAATCCTTAATCATGATTATTTTTGCCTTCCTCATTTACTTATGCTTGATTTTTTGTTTTATTTCTTCATCAATTAACTTAGGAGTATGAGTAGTTTTAGTTGCTAGTATAATCCTTTGAATAACTTCTTTTGATATAATTCCTTCTTAATATAATGAATTGATGATTTGTGTTAGGCCTTTTGTCTTAGAATTGATAGTGTAGCTCTGACTTTAGAATGGTAACCCTTGTAGCCAGTTCTCTGTTGATTAAATATTCCAATTTTATATAGGATGATATATTGCCTTACAGCCCTGATTGATTTATTGTTTTCCTTATCTTCCCAGTATGGCACCCATGACCAGAGTCTGTCACCAGTGCATACTTGTAATTACGGATGAGACCGAGATTGTGCTTCCCCCGTCCATTACTTAGGAGGTGTTAGCATCCTCACCGGATAGTTTTCCACCATCTTCTATCCTTCAGGAAAGATCTGCAGTTCAGCCTGAGACCGATGGCCTCTCTTTGCCTCCTAGGGTGGTACCCCATGCCATTCCTGATGGAGCTCAGATTTATAGACTTCTCCAGGATGTGTGGGAGGTACAGAGACTTCAACTGAGCTTATGAGAGAGCTGCTAAGTTTTTATACTTTAATTATGCTAATTTCTAAACTTGTCGGTATACTGTTCTCCTAAATCCTTAATCATGATTATTTTTGCCTTCCTCATTTACTTATGCTTGATTTTTTGTTTTATTTCTTCATCAATTAACTTAGGAGTATGAGTAGTTTTAGTTGCTAGTATAATCCTTTGAATAACTTCTTTTGATATAATTCCTTCTTAATATAATGAATTGATGATTTGTGTTAGGCCTTTTGTCTTAGAATTGATAGTGTAGCTCTGACTTTAGAATGGTAACCCTTGTAGCCAGTTCTCTGTTGATTAAATATTCCAATTTTATATAGGATGATATATTGCCTTACAGCCCTGATTGATTTATTGTTTTCCTTATCTTCCCAGTTTGGCACCCATGACCAGAGTCTGTCACCAGTGCATACTTGCAATTCCGGATGAGACCGAGATTGTGCTTCCCCCGTCCATTACTCAGGAGGTGTTAGCATCCTCACCGGATAGTTTTCCACCATCTCCTATCCTTCAGGAAAGATCTGCAGTTCAGCCTGAGACCGATGGCCTCTCTTTGCCTCCTAGGGTGGTACCCCATGCCATTCCTGATGGAGCTCAGATTTATAGACTTCTCCAGGATGTGTGGGAGGTACAGAGACTTCAACTGAGCTTATGAGAGAGCTGAGTCTCAGTATTCAACTGTTGTGGGATTTACATGCATTCGAGGGGATAGCCTAGCCCCAAGAAGGCGAGGAGTAGTGTGTACTCAGAGCCCCAGTAGTACCCAGGCTTCCAAACCAGCCTATCCAATTCAGATTCCTGTCCAGCAGAGGCTAGTTGAGCGAGTACCTACCTGTGCCATCTGTAAGAATCTTGGGCACGTATAGAATAACTGTAAGAAAAGACTAGGGTCGTGTCTGTACTGTGGATCAGCTGGACACAGGATGCTACACTGCCCCACTGTTCCAGCCCCACCCAGGACACTATTTTCTGGAGAGAGATCCAGTCACCAGACCTAGTTGAGGTAAGTTCTTGATCCATACCTTAGCCTGTCTCTGATAATTGTTGTACCCTACCATATTGTTTGTGTGTTTTGATACCTTGTGATTGCTTTGTGCTGTAGTATGACTAAAATGGCTAGATGGGAATCCTAGAGGGAGTATTCTAGATAGACGAATATTTTTCTGTGACTTTGATTTCTGGAACGTCAGAGATGTAAATCTTTGGAAACTTCCTTCATGATTTTGTAGTAGACAAGACTATCTTCACTTTGATATATTATGTCCCACTCAAACTTGTTCCCTTGTACTACTTTTGCATCACAACTTTCGGTCCAATTTAGGCCATTTGACCAATCCCACTTTAATTATGATCATCATATGCACATTGCCATGACTTTTAATTTAGGAGCACAAGATTAGTTGTTTTCTCAAAACCAACTTCACATGCATGACCTATACATGACACCCTACACCTATGACCTTCGTGTCCTACTCGGACACGCCATCTTGTGCTTCATCATTATCACACGACTTTCCTGACACAAGACCCCATCTTGATTTACCCTACGGAGTCGCTTTTATTTTCGACTCGAATTGGGAACACCTTTTCGACCCAAACCTGCCGACCCAAATTTGGGATATGACCCATTTTAAGCCTACTCCCCGTATTTTACTTGTTGCCCTTGTGTGCTGCTAGGTAGAAGCTTCGACCTTGATTGTTGGGGGTTTGACCTAGAGAAGAATACATCCAACTTAAATTTCGAGGACAAAATTTTCTAAGGGGAGAGATTTGTAACTACCACTTTTCTAGGACAAGGATATTTTAGTCATTTCACAATTTGGTGTACGTTTTTTCCTTTTAATATGATGTTGTATTTATTATTCGTCTAACTATTCATAAGTTATGGTGGGCACCATTTAGATTGACTTGACTAGCTAGTTGGTAAATTAGACTCTAATCATAACCAAGTTAGGTACAAGCCTTAATTAGAGCCAAACCACATAGCCCACTTAAGGACCGACCTAGTACTAAGAGTAATAAAAGGATTAGGGCTAATCTAATGCCTATTTAACCCCCATTTTCCCCAAAATGGCAGCCACCATTAATTTAGGGTTTCCATCTATTTCTCTATTCCAAACTTCCCCAAATTTCTCCTACTTCCCCCATTTGTTGGGAAAAGGCTTGGGGAAGCTCAATGAGGCTAAGAGAAGGCTTTAGCAAGGATTTGAAGGCTCCAACTCCATCCATTTTTCCCAATTTCATAAAATTTTGTGAAGGCTCCTACCTACATAGGTATAACTCTCTAAACCTCCATTTCTATGGTTCAAATTCTTGTATTCATGTAGGAGACCCTACCCATGACTAATAGGAGGTAGATTAGGGTCCTAATGAGTCCTATGGTGATGGTTATCCATAGTTTTGTGTCCATTTGTGTAGGGCTACGAATTTTGACCCATGGGTGTTTGTTAAAATGCCACAAAGGCCATTTAGATTTTGTTTTTAGATTTGTTGGCTTGGGTATAGCTTGGTTCTTCATTGATAGGTATCTGTATGTTCCTATGTTTATTCCTAGATGTATATATATATCTCTATATGTATGGATAGGTAGGTATATATGATTTGGTGATAGAAGTGTGTTTATGCATATATATACATGTGTTAGTGTTGTGTTTTCTATTAGGGACTTTGTGAGAGAGCATGGGGGTCGGGCAGATTTGACAAATTGGTAATTTGCAGGCTGAGATTAAGGAGGACTGATTTGTATAAGCGTGCAGGTATATGACAGTGAGGAGGAGTCGGTCTAGGCAGTTTTGCAATGCCTTGAATGAGAGAGGGCTTCCTTGTGACAGTATGGTATGAGTGTTCAATGTGTCTTTTGAGTATCCTATTTCAGTGGAGTGAACCATATGTCAGTTGGGGTTCTTGTTAGTATCAGAATTGAGTTGTGAGGGAATAGAGAGATAGAAAGTTTGGGCTTGGCTTGCAGCAGGGGATAATCCCCTGGCGTATTGGCCATTTGGCCTATGAATGAGTGAGAGGCTTGGCCATATCCTGGTGAACAGGAACTAGAGAGGGATTCTGAATTTGTGTTTTGATGTAGATGATTACCTAGTGGCAAGAAAGGGGATTTAGGTAGTAATGAGTGTATGTAGTTGGCATGTACGTACATATATAGATGATATGTATTGGATAGACTAGTGTAGGTAGTATGCAAAGTATTCATTTTTGGAGGCATGAGGAGAACTGGGGCAGGCCCTGTGCTTGCTAGGCAAGTACAGAGGACAGGCTTTGGCCTACAGTTTAGTAGGACCATAGCCAGGGATGGTAGGTGCAGGTACTCGAGTTGGGCTAATGCCTAACTGAACTCAGAGTAACCTGTGCACTTTTTGAGGTTTAGGTAATAGGCTACTTGTCCTGTTCAAACCAGGGAGGGTACAGCATGCACTCGACCATAAGGCAATGAAGGCCATGTAGGCCAGTGCCTTGGGTGTTGGCCTTAGGCTATGAGCATGTGTAGGTAAGTATGAGGACCCTAAGAGGGCAGGGTTCTCTTATAGCAATAGGGGATCCTTTTCCCCCCTGTTTGTGCTATGTAGACCATTGGCATTTGGCCAATATAGGTAGGTGTGTTGCATTAAGGTATATATGATATAGGAAGATGTGAGTGTCAGTTAGAGGCTTAGCAGTTGGCTCCACTACAACTACACAGTATGCAGGGACATTTGGACCCTGTGGACAGAGAGGGCAGAGTTCCTATTTGAGCCAAGCAGGGCCAGTAGCTGGTAGGACAGGGCAGGGCTTTGCCCTAGCAGCATTGGTGTCCATGTGTAATTATGTGTCAAGTGAGTGAGTCACTTGGTTAGAGAGTGAATGTTAGGATGAGTTGGTTAGGATAAATTAGTTAGTAATGTGAGGGTGTGTTGGTTAGGGTTCAATGATATTAAAAATTTTAAAGGATAATTCAAGGATATAGAATAAGTCAATTTCCTCCTTTGATAGGGAAAACAAAAGACAAGGTTTTGTAGGAAAGTCAAGTCAATCATCTCTCTGTTACCATCAAGTTTATCTAATCATCATTTGCCAATCATATCTTTATCTCATAAATCCAATTGTGAAAATCAACCTTTATATGACTACCACCAAGAATTTATACCCTTTTGTTATGAAGATTGGACCTTGTCATGATCATCATAGGCTCAATTCCTAAATTCCAAAACATTACTCATGAAGCATACCCCTTTATTTATTATCACTCAATACTTACCACTTAATCATCTTTAAATCCAAATTCTTCCACCTTGTCTCAAATTAGATCCGAAACCTCTAAATCAAGTTTTATGAAATCCTTGAACTTGTTCAAATTACTCTCCTCGTGTTATTCAATCTGAAACTACTAGGCCTTACAAAACTTATTCTCCATTAAAATCAACCTTCATATTTCCTTCAACGTACACCCTCAAATATTATTCTCCTTAAAATTTAAAATTTTCTCCAAAAATATCTCTATATTTTCTTTAACTCAAAAATCCTTGTGTTCCTTCTGTTCTTAGCCATTTTCTTGCAATATCTTATTCAATTCCATATTGCCATTGATTACAGTTAAAATCTCTTCTCCATTACTAAGTCCCTATATTTAACATCATAGCCTTAAAGTAAACGTCTCAAGAATTAATAACCAAAATTTATCCAAGTCCTCAAAACTACATTGACCTCGAATATCCTCGTCAGTTAGGAAATACATCTATGAATTTGTTTTTCCAAAATATTTCTCAATGTGTGATTGTTTCTCAATTGATAGTATAAATCTTTTGATTTCATTCTCAACTTTTACCACATCTCTATCTCAAAAATTTATATCAAGGTCCATCATATTATATTCCTACCTAGATTGTCATGAGATAACAAATTACGTCCTTTCCGAGCTAGATGATTTACGTCACTTCCTCGACCTTTCCAAGGTAAAAGGTATGGAGATTCAAAGGTTTCAAAGTATAGATGACAGAATTAGATACGAGATGGTGATTGATGTAATTGAGACAGAGTTAACTAAGATAAGGAAAAATGGGAATACAAGAAATAATGGCAAGAAAGAAATAATGATAAAACCTGTTCTTTCTAATTTGCTCAAAGGAATGAACGAATTTTGAGATATAATCTGATAACCATACACGTCTTCCTGAAATTATGTTGCTAGAATTTTGCTACGCCAATAAGCATAGATGCAATAAACAATAGAGTCTGTAACTGAGGTATACACCCTATAATCATGTTATTTAGAATTCTTACCTCGCCAACCGGTATGGCTGCAAGAAAATCTAGATTCCATAACTAGGATACGTATATCTAAATCAGGCTCTACGTCCTTGTCATGCTAGCCAGTATGACAGCGATAAATCCTAACTCCATAATTAAAGTAGACATTTACCTTTCTCACTGTCCTTATCAAGTATGTTATCAGGTTATACTCTAAATTCCAAAAATAAAATAAAAATAAAAATAAATATATTTAAATACCAACTCAAAGTTAACAACTAATAATCAAGATTCAAAATTCAACAATGGATCCATCAAAATCAAATTCAATAAAAAGGAGCAATGGGTGAATCAATGAGTAATGGGTGAATCAAATGAGTAAAGGGTGAATCAAATTAGTAATGGGTGAATCAAATTAAGGGAAAAGATTTCAAATCGAAGTTAAAATAAGATTCTCAATGGTCGTCCCAGGAATCTCTCAAGGAATCCTAACAGTGATTGAGTACCTCAAAACTATATCCTATATCCTACTGCAGGTTGTAGTGATACTCTAGTTCGAATACTACTATAATTCTAGACCTGCATGGGCCACCACTAAAAACGTGTCACGACCCGCACCCGGTGTAAGGGCACGAGACATCGGTACGTCCAGTCTACGCCGCAGTATCGGTAGTAGAACGCTGTCCTAGGTCCAACATCTAACACAATCTAGAATATGCTCCAATTGGAGAATAATACATATATGGTACAACTCAATCACAATAACTAAGACGGAATAGAAGAAGGATAATCTCAACAGAGAGTCACAATATGAATAATAACCCCGGTGTAAACCACACCATAATAAAATCTCAATACAAATACAGTATCTCAACAACTAGATAAAGATATAAGTCTAAGCCAACTTATGGCAAGTCCTCAGCGACTACTGGATCCTGCTGAGGGTCCAGGTCACCGGTGTCAACTAGGCCTTCTTCATAGTAAACGTCGCAGCAATCCTCATCATCTGTAATATTTTCAACGGGTCCAGTCAAGACAGGAACGAATACATATCTCTCATACAGTTCATAACATGAAAGAAAATATGAAACAAGCTATAGAATAATATACATGAACTACTGATAAAGAAATAGTAGAGATATTGTAAAAAGAAGAACATGATATAGTGGAAATAGATATACAGATATACATAAGAAAACTGAGCTAACTACGTGATTCAGAGCACATGTCTGGTTATGTAAACAGGCTTAGGTTATACATGACTTAAATCTAATTTGGAGTCATACATGAAATGATGTAGATCACATAACCAAATAAATACTCCCCCGGCCCTAATCAGTACACAAGGATCTGTCCAGGTTATGTTATTTCACATGAAAGTAGTGTGTCACATAGATAGCTAGTCCACATGCACACTGGATTATACATGAAGGCTCACATGATCATGAGTGTACATGAATGTCACATGAATATAGATGAATAAATATGAATACAATGAGTAGACGATGCACATGATAAAGCACATGAACACAATATACCAGATGTATCCGAGGGGATAATATTGCATAAAAAGATCCATATAGTACCAATCTGTGATAATATCGTGACAGCAACAAGTAAACTAGTCTATAACAAGTAAATATGTCCAAGCAAGAATGAAACGGTCAGAGAATGTACTCGCCTGACAATCCGAGCTGCTGATTGTTGGCCCATTGGTCATATGGTCAACCTAATTTTAATAATTGATCAAACTTTATCTGGATATACGAAGCTAGTCAGGACATCTCGGACTCTTGGACATGATCAAGAATGGTAATCCACTGAATTCAAGACCGAAGATCTGTTTGCCTACTCGAGTCTGTAATTCCTTATGTAATATATTTTTCATTTTATTTGAGTCTAGGAATATGTTGTACACCGAGTCGTACTGGCAAATAGGCTACCCTTAAATGAGTTCAAAATTTTTTTAAAATGTCCTTTCAAAAAGGTTTACAAAAAGGTTTTCAAGAAGGTTTTCAAAAATCACCAAAAAGCTTTTTAAAACCCTAACTAAACCCTGACTAAACCCTGAGAACTCGGACCGAGTTCGGCCAGAGTTCGGTTGGTGGCCGTTGTGATTTTGAATCCTTGTTACATGGTCCTCCTGCAGTTGCGGATTTGACCGAGATTTGCTCATAGAGTTCTGCCCGAATTCTGCCCGAATTCTGTCAGAAGTGCCTTTGGAACACCTATAAATAGAGAAGGATTTCGATCATTTCAACTCACTCATTCACTTTCAATCTTCTCTCTATCTAAAGCTTTCAGTCTTCCAAAGAGTTTTCTAGAGCTTTCAATTTCAGATCCCAAGCCAGTTACAATCTTCTAGTCGATTTGCCAGTGCGGTACGGTCTAGAAGTTTCTGAGAGATTGTAATCAGAAGGCTTGATTGAAGAATACCTCTTCACATTTGAAGTTGGACGAGTTCTTTGTATCAAAGCTCGCGTTGTAGAAGTTGCAAGGACTTCGTAAGAAAACTTGCAATTTTTCTAATAGTGGATTCAACTGGTAGCAAGAGTTCTACCGACTGGATTAGTCCTCAACAGAGGGAAACCAGTATACATCGCTGTCTTTGTGTTTGCCCTCTTAACTCTGTCTTTACTTTATTTCAGTTGTGATTAATATTCTGTGATTGTGCTGCTAACATTTTTTAATTAGCATTATTCCGCTGCCAACTCTATTCACCCCCCCCCCTCTAGAGTATTATGCTTTACTATTTCGTTCCTATAATTGGTATCAGAGCAGGTGTTACAGGTAAAGCAAAGGTAACAGTGCAATTATTTATTTATTTTAATTAACTGTTATATAGATCACAGCACAACACATGGCAACTGTGAAATTCATAAGTGAAGGCCAGGCCACAAACAGTCCTCCACTGTTTGATGGTACGAATTATACATATTGGAAAACACGGATGAGTTTCTTCTTGAAATCACTTGACTTTGATTTATGGTCCATTGTTCTTGATGGCTAACAAAAGCCACCTCGTATAAATGTTGATAGAGTTTTAGTTGAAAAACCCCATAGCAGATATACAGAAGAAGAAAAGAAAAGGGCCAGTCTTGACGCACGTGCCATTAATGCTCTTTTTTGTGCTTTAGACAGAACTGAATTTAACAGGGTGTCTATCTGCACAACGGCTAATGAAGTGTGGAAGCTACTTGAAGTCACACATGAAGGCACGACTCAAGTCAAAGAATCTAAAGTCAGCAGACTTACTCAAGAGTACGAGGCGTTCAAGATGAAGCCCAACGAAACAGTTACACAAATATTCGAGAGATTCTTGGATATTGTAAATCCTTTGTCCTCCTTAGGCAAAGATTACAGTAACCATGAAAAGATTCGCAAACTCCTGTGAGCTTTCACCAAGAACTGGATTCCAAAGGCTACTGCTATTATTGAAGGAAACGACCTCACTACGATGACACTCAAAGTACTCATGGGTAAGCTACTCACTCATGAACTGGAGCTACAAGATTTTGAACAGCCTGCACCAAAGGAGAAGACGATCGCTTTCAAGGCTCAGCACAGAAAAGCTGCTGAAGGTGATTCAGACAGCAGTGGATCTGACACTGAAGATCAAGCACTCCTAGCAAGGAAGTTCAAAAGATTCATGAGACATGAGAAGAGAGTCAAAGAAAACAACAGCAACAACTGGTATCAAGAAGATGCTGTCTGCTATGGTTGCAAGAAGAAGGGACACATGAAGAAGGATTGTCCCACAAACTCATCATCAAGCAAGAAGAGCAACAGGTATGAAAAAGGGAACCTGAAGAAATCAACATCTAGGAGATATGCCAATACCAACATATTGCATGAAAGTGAAGCCAGCGACTCAGAAGATGAACAATCAGAAGACGCTACAAACGTATGCTTTATGGCATCCGATCAGGTACCTACTGAACCTGTAGTTGATACTTATGATGACTTCACCTTTGAGCAATTAGGAGATGCCTTCAGTGACATGATGACTGATTACAGAAAACTGCGTAGCAAGTATCATACCTCTAAGAAGGTACTCAAAGAGTACAAAGGTGAAATAGGTAGACTTACCGACCTACTAGTGAGGTTAAAAATAATGTTAGCGAGTCTGGTGAGCTTGCTTCAACAAAGCTCTTATTACACCAGACTACCAAGTCATCTGAAGAGAAAGACAAAATTATTGACCAACTCAAGGAAGAACTTTCTATAGAGAAGAAAAGTCTTCGATGTGCACAAATCAGAATGGAATCACTCACTTCTGATTATACTAAGTTGTATGACACTTCCAAAAGATTGGAAATTAGGTTAGGAAAATAGCCTGAGCCTGCTGCTTCCTACCCTAACATGTGTCACTTACCGAAAATTCGGAACATTCCCAAGCCAAACATTGTCAGACCTAACCCTATCAAACCTTTACCCTAAAAGGTTAAGCCCAAACAGGATTATATGTATGCTTTCTTCTATACTAGAAAACCTAAACCTACCAACCATACACACCACTCAGCTTTCAACACTCGACATGCACAATGTCATTATTGTGGCCTCATTGGTCATATTTCATCTGCATGTAGAATGAGAAAGCTTGTTGATTTAAATGTTTATGCTTGGATACCAAAAGCTAACAATTTCGGACCCTACAAGAAATGTGTACCAAAAGTTTCATCTGCAAACTATTTTGTAGGTGGAACACCCTTCACATGCTAGAAGCAAATGGATCCTCGACAGCGGTTGCTCACGACATATGACCGGTGACGCTACACTATTTGCAACACTGTCGAAGAAAAAGAAGGAAGGCTATGTCTCCTTCGGTAATAACTTGAAAGGGTATATTATTGGTATCGATGATGTTGGTAAGTCTCTCTATCCTGTGATTAAGGATGTCTGTCTGGTTACCGAGTTGAAACATAATCTACTCAGCATAAGTCACCTAGCTGATCATGGTTATGGAATCAACTTTGGCAAAGACAAATGTACTATAGTTGATAGCTCAACTGGTAGTACTATCTTTGAAGGTATCAGGGAAGACAATATATATGTTTTCTATTTGTTAGAAGAAACTAACATTTCAGGTAGATGCTTAATGGCCAAGAGTGATGAGAGTCATTTGTGGCATATGAGACTCGGTCACGCTAATATGGATACAATCTCAAGATTATCCACAAAGAAGCTAGTACGCAGTTTACTGGATATTACATTTAAGAAGGATTCGGTATGCAGCCAATGTGAAAAGAACAAAGCTACCAGATCTACATTCAAGTTAGTAAACACAGTATGTACTACTAGACCTCAACAATTGCTTCATATGGACTTATTTGGTCCTAGCAGAGTTGCTAGCCTCGAAGGTAAGCTTTATGCCTTCGTAATTGTAGATGATTTCTCTAGATACACGTGGGTATACTTCTTGACACGCAAGAATGATGCATTATCCGAATTTATCGTCTTTTACAAGAAAGTTCAGAATGAAAAAGGTTATATGATCACTCGTATAAGAAGCGATCATGGAGGCGAATTCGAGAATGCTGATTTTGAGCAATTTTGTGACACACGCGTTTTTGTACACGAGTTCTCCTGCCCTAGGACTCCATAACAAAATGGAGTTGTAGAACGTAAGAACAGAACTCTAACCGAAATGGCCAGAGTGATGTTAAACCAGTTTAGTCTATCCAAATATTTCTGGGCTGAAGCTGTCAATACAGCTTGCTTTGTTCTCAATAGAGTTCTAATTCGACCCAAATCGAAGAAGACTACATTTGAGTTATGGTTTGATAGAATTCCATCTATTTTATACTTTAGAATATTTGGTTGTAAATGCTTTATTCTTAATACAAAAGACAATTTGGGAAAATTTGATGAAAAGGTCGATGAAGGTATATTTTTAGGTTATACGGCCAAGAGTAAAGGATACATAGTCTTCAACAAACGAACCATGATCATCGAAGAGTCAATCAACGTCACTTTTGATGAACTAAATCAAATGACTATCGATGACAGTGATGAAGATCTGACTGCATCAAGCTCAACATCAGCTGATCCTTAACCAAGCTCTGCACTAGCTGAACCTTCTAGAGAAGATCCAGGAACCAGCTACCTTCAGAATCTACCGAAAAGATTGAAATTTATAGCTGATCATCCAAAAGATTTGGTAATTGGTGATATTACCAAAGAAGTAAGTACTCGTACATCCAGTAGAGATATTGTTTCTAGTGTTGCTTTTATTTCACAGCTAGAACCTAAAACTATTGATGAAGCATGTAGTAATAATTTTTGGATAGATGCTATGCAAGAGGAATTAAACCAATTTGAACGGAATCAAGTTTGGAAACTTGTTCCCAGGCCTATCGATCATCTGGTCATTGGCACCCGTTGGGTATTCCGAAATAAACTAAATGAGAATGGTTTAGTGACTCGTAATAAGGCTCGACTCGTAGCTCAAGGATACAATCAAGAAAAAGGTATCGACTACGATGAGACTTATGCCCCAGTTGCGAGATTAGAATCCATTCGCATATTATGTGCATTTGCATGTTTTCATGATTTTAAACTATTTCAAGTGGATGTCAAGAGTTCTTTTTTAAATGGTTTTATAAAAGAAGAAGTTTTTGTAGCACAACCTCCAGGTTTCACGGATTTTAAAAACCCTGATCATGTTTTCAAGTTGAAGAAAGCCTTATACGGTTTAAAACAAGCCCCTCGTGCTTGGTATGATCGTCTAAGCTCTTTTCTACTTGACAACAATTTTTCAAAAGGCAAGGTTGACACTACACTGTTTATTAAGTCTTTTAATGGCAAACTTCTTTTAATTCAAATCTATATTGATGATATTATATTTGGATCTACTGATGAATCTCTGTGTCAAGAATTTTCTAAGTGTATGCAGAATGAGTTTGAGATGAGCATGATGGGAGAGCTAAAATTCTTTCTCGGATTGCAAATCAAACAAATTGATAATGGGACATTTATAAATCAAGCCAAGTACACAAAAGACTTGCTAAAGAAGTTTGATCTGGACAATGTCAAACCTATTGGCACTCCAATGGCAACTTTAACAAAGCTTGATTCAGATGAACAAGGCAAGCCAGTCGACACACGTAAGTATCGAGGTATGATTGGTAGTTTACTTTATTTAACTGCTAGTCGTCCAGATATAATGTTTAGTGTTTGCCTGTGTGCACGTTTTCAAGCTAACCCAAAGGAATCACATCTGTCCGCAGTTAAGCGTATCTTTCGATACCTTAAGGGCACTTCTTCTATTGGCTTGTGGTATCCCAAAACTAAGTCCTTTGACCTTATTGGTTATTCGGATGCAGATTTTGCTGGATGCAAATTTGATAGAAAAAGTACCAGTGGCATATGTCATTTCTTAGGCAAGGCTTTAGTCTCATTGTTTAGTAAAAAGCAAAATTCTGTAGCCCTATCAACAACAGAGGCTAAGTACATCGCCGCAGGACGTTGTTGTGCTCAGATTTTATGGATAAAACAAATCCTAGAAGACTATAATTTATTTTACACACATATTCCCATTTTCTGTGATAACACGAGCACTATTAATTTGACTAAGAATCTTGTATGTCACTCTCGTACTAAAAATATCGAGATTTGACATCACTTTCTTAGAGATTATCATCAAAATGGAGATATAAATCTTATGTACATAGATACTGAAAATCAACTAGCTGAAATCTTCACTAAACCTCTAGCGGAAGATCGTTTCAATTATTTACGTCGAGAATTAAGAATTTTGGACGTCAATAATATTAATTAATTTTGTTTTATGATTATATATCATTATACAAAAACTGTGTTAGAGATAAGCCAATAAAGAGTCTGTCTGTCACCACAACTACGGTTGAAGCGAAGCGGTACTTAAGAGTTCCCCGGTGAACCTCCGCCAGCTGGGACAGTACTCCTACAGCTAATCTGAAACAGTCGCTGTGTAACGACATTTAATCAATAAAATAATATTAATTATGTTAATTGAAGTTGAAATGACTAATCTTTGAATTAAATATTTGAAATGAGACAATGAAAAAGAATTGCAAAAATCAACTATAAAGAACCCTAGGCGAATTCGGCCAGAGCTCTGATCGAATTCGGCCCGAGTTCGGTTGAGGGTGTCAGGTTATATATATAGAACCCGAGAAGCCTTTCTTCTTCGTTGCTTCCAAACCACATCATAACAGCAGCAGTAGCCGCGAAAGAGCCCCGAACCCTAGCTTTTCACCACCCTCCTTCTTCCAATCCAAGTGGTGAAATCAATCCAAAATTTGGATTCGTGCGGAGTTCGTCGTTCTCTTCGACATACTTTGATTTCGGAAGGTATAACTCCATCTTTGTCCACTTTTCAATTAGTGTATTTTTAATTCAATTTGCACAAATGGCACCCAAATTCAATCCTTCAAAGAGGAAGAAGACGAACCCCAATGAGGAAGGGTCATCTTCGCATCCGCATATGGATTCCCTCTTCTCGTCGGTCTAAACGAGCGATGGCGCGTTCGACGGGTTTTTCTTTCAAACCCTAGACCAAGCCCTACTGTGGTATGGAGACTTCTCCATGAGATCCATATGCACAGGCGCTCCAGTCAAATGGACTGTATTTCCTGATCATCACCATTTCTTTGAGGCATTAGGGTTACATCTTTTTTGTTAAAATCTGCTTCCCTATAGCAACTAATGCCATTAGATTATTTTATTACAATCTCATATTAAACACTTTTGATGTGAGCACTCGTGTTGGAGGTATTGATATCAATTTCAATGATGACCTCTTAGCAGAGATCCTTGGTATCCCTAACGAAGGTGAACCGCTAGTTGACATCACTGAATTTGATTTTCCCGAAGGCACGACACTCGCCAGTTTCAAAGCGGAACTCTGTGCACCTGATAGAGTACGCTCTGGAAAGTTCAAGGCTAACAACCTGAACTTGTTTAACTATGAATTGTATCGCATCATCTATTCCACTATCCTTCCAAAATCTACTTCAAAGGATGATGTGACTTCTCTTGAGCTGTCCGCCATGTACCATATTCTTAAGGGAATTCCATTTTCTGCCCCTAAGACCATGATTCAGATGATGGGTAGTTGTCGTACAAGAGATAGAAATCTCTCTTACGTGATGATTCTCCCACGCATCTTTCAGCGCTTCGACATCGATCTGTCGACTTGTACTCAGGACCCTGAGCCCAAGTTTCTACAGTTATTTCATCGTAGCATGACTGCTTCAGCTCCACCTCCTACTCCTCCTACTGCACCTCCTCCACCACCTCATCAGTATGCCATGATATTTGAGGGTATACATCAGCATTTATCTGTTTTGCACGTCTCAATGACGGACATGGCTCACGAATGTGAGTTTCGTGACGTCACTCGTTATCAGGAGCTTGCAAATTCCTTAGCTGATCTTCGTTTCGCCCAGACTGGTCATTCAGCCGGTTCTATCCCTAGAGATCCAGCTTTCTCTGGTTACCGATGTGAGGATGAGGCTGTTCATGCCTACTTCCAGCCCGGTAACGCCTATGATTGGTACCGTCCTGATCGAGCTCCACCTCGTGACTTTGTTGGTGAGTTCTATGCTGGCGCCATTCCTCATCCTTCTGGCGCTGGTACCTCTGGAGCTGGTACTTCAGGACATGCTGGTCGAGCTGATGATGATGATGAGGAGATGTGACTATATGATTTTGAGTGATATTTTATTGTGCACTTGGAAATGCTCCGACATTCCAAGTTATTATCAGTACTTTTTGATTATTATTAGCACTTTCTAGTTTGCTTCAGTACTCTTTTATTTTCATGGACATGTTTATTTTGCCTCAGTTTATGGCATTCCAGTTTATTTCAGCACTATGTTTCAGTTTCAGTTTATGATAGCACTATCTCTTATATTGCTTCATTCTTTATAACTGCCTGTGAAATTACATGCATGTGATGATTTTTTTTGCGACAATACATGCCTGTGATATTTTCTCTAGTTTTATGCCTTATTTCTTTTATATGTGTTTTCTCACTATTTTTTACTTATGCATTGATTGTGGGGGAGCTTTATCTTTTGCAATTATTTTACTAAGTGACAAAGGGGGAGAAAAATTAAAAGATCTAACATTTTTTTTGAGATAATACAGGATTTGAACAATTTTACTTTTTGATATTTTGAACAAGCTTAATGTTATATCATTCATAGTTTGTCAATTATCAAAATGGGGGAGATTGTTGGCCCATTGGTCATATGGTCAACCTAATTTTAATAATTGATCAAACTCTGTCTGCATATACGAAGCTAGTCGGGACATCTCGGACTCTTGGACATGATCAAGAATGGCTATCCACTGAATTCAAGGCCGAAGATCTGTTTACCTACTCGAGTCTGTAATTCCTTATGCAATATATTTTTTATTTTATTTGAGTCTAAGAATGTTGTACACTGAGTCGTACTGGCAAATAGGCTACCCTTAAATGAGTTCAAAATGTTTTTAAAATGTCCTTTCAAAAAGGTTTACAAAAAGGTTTTCAAAAAGGTTTTCAAAAATCACCAAAAAGCTTTTTAAAACCCTAAATAAACCCTGACAGAACTCGGACCGAGTTCGGCCAGAGTTCGGTTGCTGGCCGTTGTGATTTTGAATCCTTTTTACTTGGTCCTCCTGCAGTTGCGGATTTGACCGAGATTTGCTCATAGAGTTCTACCCGAATTCTGCCCGAATTCTGTCAGAAGTCTGCCTTTGGAACACCTATAAATAGAGAAGGATTTCGATCATTTCAACTCACTCATTCACTTTCAATCTTCTCTCTATCTAAAGCTTTCAGTCTTCCAAAGAGTTTTCTAGAGCTTTTAATTTCAGATCCCAAGCCAGTTACAATCCTCTAATCGATTTGCCAGTGCGGTACGGTCTAGAAGTTTCTGAGAGATTGTAATCAGAAGGCTTGA
The DNA here is from genome assembly GCA_029216955.1 of Iris pallida. Lineage (NCBI taxonomy): Eukaryota > Viridiplantae > Streptophyta > Magnoliopsida > Asparagales > Iridaceae > Iris > Iris pallida. The sequence goes on along the minus strand of JANAVB010031669.1, from coordinate 51,980 downwards.
TTGAAGAATACCTCTTCACATTTGAAGTTGGACGAGTTCTTCGTATCAAAGCTCGCGTTGTAGAAGTTGCAAGGACTTCGTAAGAAAACTTGCGGTTTTTCCAATAGTGGATTCAACTGGTAGCAAGAACTCTACCGACTGGATTAGTCCTCAACAGAGGGAAACCAGTATACATCGCTGTCTTTGTGTTTGCCCTCTTAACTCTATCTTTACTTTATTTCAGTTGTGATTAATATTTTGTGATTATGCTGCTAACATTTTTTAATTAGCATTATTCCGCTGCCAACTCTATTCACCCCCCCTCTATAGTATTACGCTTTACTATTTCGTTCCTACACTGATGAGGATGTGAAACTGAACTGGAGTGATGTAAACCTATTTAAAGTAACTACAAGTCACAACATGGTCTAACATATTATAAGAAAGTGCTACAATACAATTCTACATGCTTCTAAGTCCTTTTAGGTCAAAGTCAACCCTTGGTCAGCTCTGGTCAAACCTGGTCAACTCTAAGTTATCTAGTCCGTTTACTAATTTTTAGGTCACGCACAAGTTTACAAGTCATTCCGAGTTCGTTTGAGTTGATTTGGATCAAATTTGACCCAAAGTTGACTTTTATCAACTTGGTCAACTTGCCAGTCAACTCGACTAAACTAGGCTCATTGGGTCGATCCTAATCTGTCCAAATACTCCCTATGGTTACATCACAACCAAACATTACATATATATACATATATCATAATGTATTATATATATATATATATATATATATATATATATATATATATATATATATATATATATATATACATATAAATATATATAACCTATAACTTGAAAAAGGTTGTGTGTGTCTCGATAAGGGGACTGCTGTGTATGATACAAATCTGAGAATAAGAGGTTTAAGATACAACTATATGGATATATTATATAATTATATATATACACAAGTCTCATGAAAGGAAAACTATATATATATATATATATATATATATATATATATATATATATATATATATATATATATATATATATATAAAAATATATATATATATATATATATATATATATATATATATATATATATATATATATATATACATACACATATAAATATATATAACCTATAACTTGAAAAAGGTTGTGTGTGTCTCGATAAGGGGACTGCTGTGTATGATACAAATCTGAGAATAAGAGGTTTAAGATACAACTATATGGATATATTATATAATTATATATATACACAAGTCTCATGAAAGGAAAACTATATATATATATATATATATATATATATATATATTTTATATATATATATATATATATATATATATATATATATATATATATATATATATATATATATATATATATATATATATATATATAAATATATATATATATATATATATATATATATATATATATATAAAGACATTTACATACATACACATATATATATTCCATAGGTAAAAAGGAAAAAATAATTTTGAAGAGGGAAAGGAATATGAAATCTGAGAATAAGTTTAGCTCTTACAAAACTCATCAACACATATTTATATACATATAGCTTATAGGTTGAAATATATATATATATATATATATATATATATATATATATATATATATATATATATATATATATATATATATATTGCCTTATGTGTGTATATATATATATATAAATATAAATATAAATATATATATATATATATATATATATATATATATATATATATATATATATATATATATATATATATATATATATATATATATATATATATATATAAGGCAAAAAGCTATATATATACACAAATGATAGAATATTAGGAAATAAAAACCAACGATCAATTTTATATTTATATTTATATATAAATATAAATATAAATATATATATATATATATATATATATATATATATATATATATATATATATATATATATATATATATATATATATAAGGCAAAAAGCTATATATATACACAAATGATAGAATATTAGGAAATAAAAACCAACGATCAATTCTCGTATGTCCAGAATTCCATATTGCTGATATGAACTCAGGAATTATCAGTTAAAACTCAAGAAATCGAAATATCACAAATTCGTTCAAAATATTGAATTGAAGGAAAAACCCGAAATCTACGTTAAGACCCAAAACACAAAATATACAACTATAATTCACGAAACTTGGACAATACGTTGGTCTCAACATGTGGGATGTGCTCAGGTACTCACGGAGTCGAAATCGTGTCCATGTTGAGCCCACAGAATGCGTATCGGAAAATCGATTTCGCGTGTCGAAGAGTTCGTTCCTCGCTCGATTGAGCACATGACATAACACCAGGTCGCGCCAACGCGACGCAGCGACCCGCGAACAGCCGCGCGGCCTGCTCGCGCACGCTTGCGTGCGAGTCGAGCCTCGTGGCTCGCGATCTGAGCCTCGCCGCGACTCAGGATCGGGTCCATAGGTAGTCTAAGTATAGGACTACGTGCTCGTGCTCCAGGATCGGGTCCTCGATGTGCCGTGTTCGCGTACAAATGCCATGTCAGCGACAAATTTCAGCTTTAGTACACAGTTCAGCCGACCAGTACACGTCAGATTTCTCCACGCTCGCTCGACAAAACTTCATGAAATTTTACGAGCATTTGGACAGAGGTTGTCCCTACGTGCTAGTAAAATTTCATACGAGACGGAGCTCTGTACTTCGAGTTATGACGCACAAACAACAGGGCGACCACGGGACCGTGTACGGGATCTCATGCACGCGTGTCCGTGTCCGTTCGAATGCCGAAATCGTGTCGATTTTTGATCCGTCTTCCTGAAAGTTGTTTCAAATCATATAGGGAAGGATTTTTTAAAAATAGAATAAAAAATTAACACTTTTCAGATCTATGTGGCATTTTGCCGAACACGTGCAACGTGAGACCGATAAGTGTCTGATACCGCTATCAAACGAAACCAAAATCCTATCAAACTTTATACACAGATCAAGGGTGCCTATATGGATGCAATAATGAAGAAAATTCAGGAGAAACAAAGGTAGATCGGGATTTACCAATTGAGAGTCGGAATCTCAATAAATGGAATTCCCCGAGCGCTTTGTCGGCCGATTTCTCCCGAGCAAATGCCTCCAACTCCTTGCTAGCAGCACTCCAGCAAGTTTTTCTCTTCCCAACGAGCACAACAGAATTCGATTGAGGTAAAACGGACTCCGGATGAGGAAATTAGGGTTTTGGAGAAAAGGAACTAGGGTTTGCTCTTTGGAGGCTATGTGTTTCTCTACAGAATGAGGAAGGGGGCTGCTTATAGCCGGCCAGGGGTAAGGGGTATTAGGGTTAGGGTTTGCATATGGGCCAAACACTCCATGAGTTGCTAAAAAGGCCCGTGTCAAAAAGGCTAAAAAAGGCTTTAAGAGAAAATAGCTTTAAAATAAAATAAAAGATTCTAAAAATAAACAATAATTCTAAGTTAAATTTTAAAAGGCCAATAATACTTCTAATTACATTATTAGGCTTCTAGTCAAGGCTGACTAAGGTTATACAATCTTGGTCCTACCAAAACACCAATCCAAACCACACAACAATCAATTTAATTAATAAATTAATAAAATTCAAAGTAATGTACAATGACTAAATTATCCTTAGATAGGTAATTAGCCAATCCAGTCACATGGTCGATTCTCCTTGGCCGTGATTAGTCTCTAAGTCAAGCAGTCTCTAGGGTTAAGCTAGCAACAACCAAAAATCACAATTCACCAATCTAAATAATATAAAATAAATAATAAAAATCACCAAAAATCATAATATGATTAAATATTATTATTAAATAAAAAAATTACAAAAGTTCAAAATTATCCTCATTTCAGAAAAGTGGTGGTTACAAGTGAAGTCTCTTTCAATTAGCCTTGCCTAATTTCCTATAGGAAGGAGTTAGTATCCTGGTATCATGATAGTGAGGCAATCAAATTGGAAGGTGGATTTGGTATGTGTTTGGACAAGTATTGATATGAAAGTGAGAGGAGTAGCAGCAACAACAAGCCACTGTGATAGCAGCAGAGGGGTCGGGTTCTGCTCCCTGCAGAACAGTAGCTTTGGGTTGAGTTGAGGGGTCAGGCTATTTTGGACTTGGCATTGGCACATGGCCATTGGCCTTAGGCTTAGATATAAATTTTGGTTAGAGTATCATAGATTAGAAGAGTGTGAGGTTAGTGTCAGTTTTAATCTTGAGGTATCCTAGAGTGTAGAGGACAGTATAGGGTGGTGTTAAAGATGGAGAGGGTATATGAGTAGCAAGAGAGCTTAGCCTTGCATAAGCATGTAGCAGCAACTCATTGTAGAGCATATGTAATAGAATAGATGGTTTGGGCCAGTGGGTATGTTAGTTAAAGAATTTGGATAGTTAGTGTATTAGGATTTTGTGATTTTCAGATGTTAGTTTTTGATAGAAGTTAGGATATTCTAAGTATCCTAAGGTGGAGTATAAGTATCAGTTGTTGGTGTCTTGACCATTCCTAGTATGTTAGTGTATTAGATTATTAGAAATACCTTAGATATGATACCTTAGAGTGTTAGCTCAGTTGAGTGAAGGGCTTGGTTAGAAGTTAATTCTGGGTTGTTAGAATCATGTGATAGGTTAGTTAGGATGTTGGTTTAAGGTTAGCATCTCGAATGGGGATTTGGAAGTTAGTATATGTTTTACCTAATGGCTATTGTATAGGTTGGTGCCTACATTAGCTAAGTTACAGGTTTAGCTTTAGCCTAGGCTAAGTTAGAGTTTCACCACTATAGAATATAGATAGTGTATTACCAAATATATGGGGTATATCCTATATATATATATATATATATATATATATATATATATATATATATATATATATATATATATATATATATATATATATATAAAATATATATATATATATATATATATATATATATATATATATATATATATATATAGAGAGAGAGAGAGAGAGAGAGTAATCTTGGGTATGAGAATACCTAGATTAGAGTATCTAAGTAGGTTTGACTTGTTTTGACTCAACATGACCATGATTTACCAAGGTTGACTATTTTGACTGAAAGTCAACTATAAGTCAATATTGGACCTAGATTGGACTAGGAGTTGACCAGAGTTGACCAATTGACAAATAGTCAACTGTAAGTCAACTGTAAGTCAACTATTGACCTAATTTAACCTAGTTTGACCTAGTTTGACTTAGTGTGACCTAGTTTGACGTAGTTTGACTGAGTTAGACCTAGATTAGTTTGAGTTGACCTAGTTTGACTTTACAGTTGACCAGAGTTGACCAAGTGTTGACTTTGGCCTAGATTGACTTAGAATCATGTAAAAGCATTGTCAATTTCAGTTCTTATATCTTTGGATACATCATAACCTGTGTGCTCTATTTAGGACTCATTTACATCAGTTCAGACATCTATTTTTACAGACACTCAGGATCTCAGGCGAGTACATTCTCTGATCATTTCATACTTGCTAGGACTTATATTCTTGCTCTAGATTACTTTACTTGATGTTGTCACGTTGGTAACACGGATTGGTACTCTATGGATCTTTTTATGAGATATTATCCCCCTCGGGAGCATCGGGTACATCATGTCATGTGCGTTTCACTTTCATCATGTACTTCTATGCTTTCACTATTCATGTATACTCTTGTGATTCATGTACTCTCATATTCACAGAGCCCTCATGTATAACTTCATGTGGACTCATTTATGAGCCCCCATGTGAAATCATGTACAATAACATAACCTGTCTAGATCCTTATGTATTGATTGGGGTACGGGGGGAGTAGAAGCAGTTATGTGAACAATTCCAAAGTAGTATAGTCATGTAGAAACTCAGTAGTGTAATCATGTATAAATTCAAGCCGTTCACATGTCTTTCTTGTACTCTATATCACTAGTTACTTGTAGTTCTTTACTTATAGTAGATATTTTTAGTACAATTAACTCTCTCTATTTTCATGTACATTTCTTTCAGCGCTTCATGTATCTTACTCTATTGCATGCTTTATATTCCTGTCATAATATAAATTGTTGAGATTGTGTGCTCGTTCCTATCCTGACTGGACATGTTGAAATATTATAGATGACACTGATGAGGAGTTTTCTCCGACCTACTACGGATCAGGCCTAGTAGACACCTGTGAGCTGGACTCCCGGGAGGACCCAGTCCTTGCAGAGGACATTACCCCAGTAGTCTAGGCTAGTTAGCTAGACTAGTTATCTTACTTTATTGTCTTTTCTCATTTGGATACATTGATATATGTATTTGGGATCTTGTTGTTATTATGGATATTTTGTAGCGATGTTATCTTAGACACTTAGACTCCTTCTCCTATTTGTATTTCATTTGGTGATTTTCATATCATATCTATCTTACCGTACTTCTACCTTAGTTGTGATTGAGTTGTACATTTCTGTATTGTCCTCCGTTTGGAGAGTATATACTGTACAGGTACCTTCTAATTATTAGATGCATGTGACCTAGGACAGCGTTCTACCGCCGACACTGCGACGTAGGCTGGATGCACCCACTTCTCGTGCCCCTACACTGGGTGCGGGTCGTGGCACATTTTTAGTGGTGGCCCATACAGGTCGAGATTCGCATTAATGCGAAGTCATGGTATTATGGTGATTAGTTGGACTACTGCACACCTACAATTGGAGTATAGGAAGTAAGGTATTAGAATAAGAGGATACCCGATCACAGTTATAATTTCTTGAGAGATTCCTGGAATGACCCTTGAGAATCTCTTTATAACCATCTCAAAATTCGATTCCAATAGACTTTGTTTATCATCCTTGTTCGCAGATGAATTTGATTCTTGGTATTTATTGTTGATTTAATTTTCTACCAAGATAAATTTATGTGGGTTACGTTATCTCAGTTATGGAATCTAGTCTTCTACAGTCACATTAGCTAGCATGGTGAGGATATATAGTCTGATTTTGGATATATTTTTCGGATGTGGAAATTTAAGGTTTTCGCAGCCAAGCTAGCGGCAAAGCAAATATTTTAAATACCATTATTCTAGAGGTATGTATCTTAGTTGTGGACTCTATGGTTATCATAGCCCTGCTTACTAGTATGACAAAGATTTTGAGTACCACGATTTTGGACAGATGCATATGATTATCAGATTGTATCTCAAAAAGCTTTTTGAACATATCATCTCTACTTTTCGTTTCAGTATTTAAAAAAAAATGTTTTGTTTCTTCATCAATTAACTTAGGAGTAGGAGTAGTTTTAGTTGCTTGTATAATCCTTTGAATAACTTCTTTTGATATAATTCCTTCTTAGTATAACGAATTGATGATTTGTGTTAGGCTTTTTATCTTAGAATTGATAGTGTGTAAAACCCCTAAATTTCTACTATTTTTTTTATTATTAAATTTGGTACCGATTTAAAATTTTGTATTGTACGTCGTGCACGACGTTTTATTTTTTGTTTTGCTCGACGAGTGCGAATATGTGCGAGCGTACATATTTATGAAAAACATTTTTTATGGTTTCAAAATAATATATGTAATATTTAATTTAGCTATCAAAATTTATGATTTTATTTATGAAAAGCCTTTTGTTTAGAATAAATAATATCTTAGTACATGCACATATTTCATAAATATTTTTGCTAGTTGCTTTAAATAAAAATATAATTTTTCGAAATTTATTTATAATAATATTTTATTATTCAAAAAAAAGATATTTATAAATATTTAGTATTTTTGAAATTAATTATTATAGTATTTTTGGACAAAATATTTTTGAAATATTTGTGACAATTTAAATTTTGATTTGATCCCATAGATACATTTAAATAGATTTAATTAGTATCCATATTTGGAATTTGATTTATCCTATTGATTTTAAACTAAAAATTTAATTTGAATTAATTAGATTTAATTAGATTTGGATTGGATTGGATTTGATTGATTTAATTTAAATAGATGATTTATCTAATTTGGGTTTAAACAATCCTAATCATTATCTAATTGGGAATTCCCACATCCTATATAAATAGGCAGGTACTCCTCCAACTTTTTATTCTTCCACAAAATTCTACCATACACAAGTGCAGTGTCTCGTGTCCGTGTTCGTGTCCGTGTCCGCTTCCCATTCTTATTCCATGATATTTTTACATATACATTTATGTTCTCGTGTCGGACACTTCCCCGACACAATAAAAATATCTAACCCTATCCCTAAACTCTAAGCCCGGTCTCCTGCCCCGACTCACCCCTCCTCTCGACGTAGGTCAACCCTTCTCCGACACCACCATCAGAGACCAAGCCCGACCATTGCTGCCAACACCAACTCCGTCCTACCGAGCACCTCTTCCAGCACCTCCGAGTCCACAGCAACCCAATTCCGGCCAAAACCCCACACGATACCACCGCCACAGCCTACACCCCCTGCCACCGTCGCCACCGTCTTCATCACCACCTTCATCAACAGCCCATCACCGTCTGTCCGCACCCCGACCAGCCCACCGGCCGCCTCTCCTCGGCCAACCATCGGACCACCGCCAAACCAGCCTATACCCAAACCATCGCCACCCCCACGGCGATCGTCGGCACCACCACGACAACAGAGGAGGAAATAAAAAAAATAAATAAAAAGAAAACCCTAACCCTAACCTCACCTGAAGTCGCCGAGCCGCCGCATAGCCTTGATCGCCCGGCCGCCTGGACTCCAGCTGCTCTGCTACCCTTCGCCGCTCGTGTCCGACGATCCCGTCGACTTCGTCCCTTCCGCGCCTCGCCTCCGATTTCACCGACCGCCACGATCAGCTGTGCCGCCGTCCCCCCGACGACCCGTACCTCCCTTCCGCCGTGAGCTCCGTCCGTAGCCCCAAAACCCCTCTCGCCCGCTCCGCCGCGCCAGCACGAGCGCGCCGCCCGCACGCAGCTCCGCGCGACGCCGCCCCAAAACCCTCGCCGAGATTCGCCGCTCACCTCCCCGCGGATCCGCCCAGCCTCCGCCTCGCCGAGCTACTCCGACGAGCTTGGTCCCTCTCTCTCTCTTTCTCTCACTCCACTTTCCTCTCTCTCTCTCTCTCAGCTCTTTCCTTCTTCCCACTTCTTTTCGTACTCTCTCTCTCTCCCTCCTTTCTGTCTAAAAACGAAGGAACAGCAGCAGTCGATTGACTGCTGCATTATTAGTCGCTTTTTTTTACTTAGTTTTTATTTTATTTTTATTATTTCTATTCTTCTGTGTCCCATTGTATTGAATAAATTATTATATTTATTATTATTATTATTATTATTATTATTATTATTATATTTAACCATTGATTTAGCATAGAAGAAAGGAGCAAGTTGCTGGTAATTTTTGATGTTTTGTTTGTGTTTTTGTCTCCTTCTGCTTAGTATTTACTATCATTATTATTATTATTATTATTATTATTATTATTATTATTATTATTATTATTATTATTATTATTATTGTTATTTTCAAACAGTATGTATTATAGTATATAGGTAGAATAAGTATTGTTATGTATAAATTAATATTGGTAGTTCTGTTCTCACTAGTTATTATTTATAAATATTTATAAATAAATATATAGTATTAAGCTTGAGCTCTATATTGATTTTCAAATTTGGTTTCTAACTAGCGGTATAGATTAGTTTTCATAACAAGAATATTTATACGTATTTTCTAAAAATGCTTAATCTTGACTTTATTTCTATGTATATAAAATTTTAAAAAGGATTTTAAGTATAGTTGAAAATATTATAAATAAATTTTATGTCTCCATAATATTTAGTTAAAAAGTATTTTCATATGGTTTCCAAAATTTTATATCTACTTTCAAGTATTTATAGAAAATATTTTTGTAAGTTGCAGTTTTGACTTAAAACGATTTACTACTTATAAAATATTTTGAGATATAGTTTTACAAGGATTATAAATGGTTTTCTAAAAATGTATATATTTTAATTATCTAATTTTTTTCCTCGACTATCTTTCCGTCCATGACTAAAGCCTATTATTCATGTTCTCTCACCAATTCAAGCCTACCTTATGTCCGCCCTAACCAATTCGACCCTTCTGGACCCAATGGAACTGTCCGTGCCATCATCAGAGGTCCCCATGCGTAGTTGTTGCACCGAAGTTGCAGATCGTGCCACATTGATCATCGCAGCACACCAGGTGCCCTATCAGGCAAGACACCTTGCCATTAGCTGTTTACTTATTTTAGCTCATATTTCATGCATGTCTATTATTTTCTTTATGCAAAATAAACTGTGATACATAGCATAACTGTTAGAACTTACTGTTCATTTATATTTCCTGCTGTGTATTATTTTTCTTACAAATTAAACCTAGATTTAAGGGACCACCTTGTGTGTTGCATTCATTGGCCTTGACACGTTGTAAACACGAAGTTGTGTGTCGTATGTAGGATACGAAAGTACGTGATTGGCTGGCCACCAGTACGTACAAGCCGTGCGATAGGAATAACCGCAAATAGAGATTGCATGCTAGTTTGACTTAGCGGTTATAGTAGTTTGTGTTGTGGATACAACACAGTAGGCATTGGGCGGGGAGGACAATTCCTTAGCGTATGGGCTTCGATGCACTTCCCTTGTGACCCGGACTCTCCGCTGGAGATACGGGGTTGATGACCCAAGATTACTAATGGCCACTGACGATTCTGCGGAACGTCATGCTCTTCCTGATGGGGCCTCTGGTACCCAAAAGGGGACTACGCCGATCCTATTTAGCCAGGGCCCATGCGTAGGAAGGATTGTTCTTAACAACAGTTTACTTAGAATAGTAGGCTACCCTATCCGTTAGGTACGAGTACTTTTGGTTTGGGTACTTGTATCTGACCCTGACTTGGAACAATAACTTGTCGCGGATTAGTTCGTCACATCTTGTCCTTGTTTGGTTGTAGGTGTGACTTACTACTTCGATGAGAAGGTATTGAACCTTGTTGGGGTCCGGATACCATATTGGATTCTTAGCATGGGAAGATACGTCGTCGTGAATTAGTTTACCAACTCCTGTCCTTGTTTGGTTGGGGGGATGGTATGCTCTTTCAGTAGGTGCGTATTGGACCATGTTATAAATTCGATTGACTTATTTATTGAGCAATATTTATTCAGTTTATATGGCATACTATTATGTGTCTTGTTACGTCCCTCTGAGGACCTGGTTGTCTTGCCAGGTGTGTGCTATTGTCTTTCGCAGGTGCTTTCGCTCTAGCCGTGATCTTCGCTATTTCTTCGAGGATGATTGCATTTGGATCGTCTTCGCTTCGCTCGCCGCTTATTTCATTTCCCATGTATTTTATTTTCCTTATTTTGTTGGTAGTGGATTTGTCTCCGCCCAACATATTGTATCAAGACAAATTCATAGTGATTATATAATATCTTTTATTCTTGTGGATGAGATTAGTTATGGTTCTACTGCATTTTACAGCTTATGTATTTATACGAGGCTTCCATATATTGGAGTATACTTCGTATAAATACAGCTGGCATGTCTACGTTCCAAGTCCTACGTATTTTGGGACTGGGGCGTTACATAGTGGAGCTCTGACTTTAGAATGGTAACCCTTGTAGCCAGTTCTCTGCTGATTAAATATTCCAGTTTCATAAAGGATGATATACTGCCTTACAGCCCTGATTGATTTATTGTTTTCCTTATCTTTCCAGTATGACACCCATGACCAGAGTCTGTCCCCAGTGCACAGTTGCAGTTCCGGATGAGACCGAGATTGTGCTTCCCCCTTCCATTGCTCAGGAGGTGTTAGCAGCCTCACTAGAGATTTTTCTACCATCTCCTATCCTTCAGGAGAGAGCTGCTGTTCAGCCTGAGACCGAGGGCCTCCATTTGCCTCCTAGGGTGGTACCCCATGCCATTCCTGATGGAGCTCAGATTTACAGACTCCTCCAGGATGTGTGGGAGATACAGAGACTTCAGATTGAGCATATGAGAGAGCAGAGTCTCAGTATTCAACTATTGTGGGATTACATGCATTCGAGGGGAGAGCCTTGCCCCAAGAGGGTGAGGAGTAGTGTGTAAGTATCCAGGCTTTTAGCCCAGACCAGCCTATCCATTTCAGATTTATGCCCAGCGGAGGCCAGTTGAGCGAGTACCTACCTGTGCCTTCTGTAAGAAGCTTGGGCACGTATGGAATGACTGTAGGAAGAGACTAGGGTTGTGTCTGTACTGTGGATCAGCTGGACACAGGATGCTACACTGTCCTACTTTTCCAGCCCCATCCAGGACCTTATTTCCTGGAGAGAGATCCAGCCACCAGACCTAGTTGAGGTAAGTTCTTGATCCATACCTTAGCCTGTCTCTGATAATTGATGTACCCTACCATATTGTTTATGTCTTTTGATACCTTGTGATTGCTTTGTGTTATAGTATGACTAGAATGGCTAGATGGGAACCCTAGAGAGAGTATTCTAGATAGACGAATATTCTTTTTATGACTTTGATTTCTGGAATGTCAGTGATGTAAATCTTTAGAAACTTCCTTCACGAGTTTGTAGTAAACAAGATTATCTTTACTTTGATATATTATGTCCCACTCAAATTTGTTCCCTTGTACTACTTTTGTATCGCAACTTTTGGTCCAATTTAGACCATTTGACCATTACCACTTTAATTATGATTATCATATGCACATTGCTATGACATTTAATTTAGGAGCACAAGATTAGTTATTTTTTCAAAACCAACTTCACATGCATGACCTATACATGACACCCTACACCCATGACCTTCATATTCTACTCGGATACGCCATCTTATGCTTCATCATTATCACACGACTTTTCTGACACAAGACCCCATCTTGATTTACCCCACGGAGTCATTTTTATTTCTGACTCGAATTGGGGACACCTTTTCAACCCAAACCTGTCGACCCAAATTTGCGATATGACCCATTTTTTGTCTACTACCCGTATTTTACTTGTTGACCTTGTGTGCTGCTTGGTAGAAGCTTCGACCTTGATTGTTGGAGGTTTGACCTAGAGAAGAGTGCGACCAACTTAAATTTCGAGGACAAAATTTTCTAAGGGGGAGAGATTTGTAACCACCACTTTTCTAGGACAAGGATATTTTAGTCATTTCATAATTTGGTGTATATTTTTTCTTTTAATATGATGTTGTATTTATTAGTCGTCTAACTATTCATTAGTCATGGTAGGCACCATTTAGATTGACTTAACTAACTAGTTGGTAAATTAGACTCTAGTCATGACCAAGTTAGGTACAAGCCTTAATTAGAGCCAAACCACTTAGCCCACTTAAGGAACCACCTAATACTAAGTGTAATAAAAGGATTAGTGCTAATCTAATGCCTATTTAACCCCCATTCTCCCAAAATGGCAGCCACCATTAATTTAGGGTTTTCATCCATTCCTCCATTCCAAACTTTCCCAATTTCTTATCCTTCCTCCATTTGTTGGCAAAGGCTTGGGGAAGCTTAAGGAGGATAAGAGAAGGCTTTAGCAAGGATTTGAAGGCACCAACTCCATCCATTTTTCCTAATTTCGTGTAACATTGTGAAGGCTCCTACCTATATAGGTATAACTCTCTAAACTTCCATTTCTATGGTTCAAATTCTTGCATTCATGTAGGAGACCCCACCCATGACTAATAGGAGGTAGATTGGGGTCCTAATAAGTCCTATGGTGATGGTTATCCATAGTTTTTTGTCTTTTTGTGTAGGGCTACGAATTTTGACCCATGGGTGTTTGTTAAAATGCCACAAAGGCCATTTATATTCTGTTTTCAGATTTATTGGCTTGGGTATATCATGATTCTTCATTGATAGGTATTTGTATGGATAGGTAGGTATATATGATTTGGTGATGGAAGTGTGTTTATACATATTTATACATGTGTTAGTGTAGTGTTCTCTGTTAGGGACTTTATGAGAGAGCATGGGGGTTGAGCAGATTTGGCAAATTGGTAATTTGCAGGCTGAGATTAAGGAGGACTGATTTGTGTAAGCGTGCAGGTATGTGACGGTAAGGAGGAGTCGATCTAGGCAGTTTGGCCATGCCTTTAATGAGAGGGCTTCCCTGTGACAGTATGGTATGAGTGTTCAATGTGTCTTTTGAGTATCCTATTTCAGTGGAGTGAACCACGTGTCAGTTGGGGTTCTTGTTAGTATCAGAATTGAGTTATGAGGGAATAGAGAGATGGAAAGTTTGGGCTTGGCTTGCAGCCGGGGATAATCCTCCGGCGTATTGGCCATTTGGCCTATGAGTGAGTGAGAGGCTTGGCCATATCCTGGTGAACAGGAACTAGAGAGGGATTCTGAATTTATGTTGTGATATAGGTGAAAACCTAGCGGAAAGAAAGGGAATTTAGGTATTAATGAGTGTATGTAGTTGGCATATACGTACATATATAGATGGTATGTATTGGATAGACTAGTGTAGGTTGCATGCAGAGTGTTCATTGTTGGAGGCATAAGGAGAACTAGGGCAAGCCCTGTGCTTGCTAGGCAAGTGCAGAGGACAGGCTTTGGCCTACAGTTTAGTAGGACCATGGCCAGGGATGGTAGGTACAGGTACTCGAGTTGGGCTAATGCCTAACTGAACTCAGAGTAACCTGTGCACTTTTTGAGGTTTAGGCAATAGGCCATTTGGCCTGTTCAAGCCAGAAAGGATGCAGCAGGCACTCGACCATAAGGTAGTAAAGGCCATGTAGGCCAGTGCCTTGGGCGTTGGCCTTAGGCTATGAGCATGTGTATGTAAGTAGGAGGACCCTAAGAGAGCAGGGTTCTCTTGCAATAGCAGGGGATCCTTTTCCTCTGCTTGTGCTCTGTAGACCATTGGCATTTGGCCAATGTAGGTAGGTATGTTGCATTAAGGCATATATGATATAGGAAGATGTGAGTGTCAGTTAGAGGCTTAGCAGTTGGCTCCACTACAACAGCACAGTGTACAGGGGCATTTGGACCCTGTGCACAGAGAGGGGAGAGTTCTTGTTTGAGCCAAGCAGGGCCAGTAGCTGGTAGGACCGGGAAGGGCTTCGACCTAGCCGCATTAGTGTCCATGTGAGTTAATTATGTGTCAAGTGAGTGAGTCACTTGGTTAGAGAGTGAATATTAGGATGAGTTGGTTAGGATAAATTAGTTAGTAATGTGAGGGTGTGTGTTAGTTAGTAGTTCACCTAGGTATCAGAGATTTGTATGTTGGTATCAGATATTTTAAGTTAAAGTACTTAATGTATCTTAGAGAGTTGAGTGTTAGTATCTAGATTAGGAGATTGGTTAGTATCTTGGCTAGAATGTGAGTATTCAGGTGTTAGTTTCATGTTATCTTGATTATGGTTAATGTCAGTCTGAGATCAGAGGTGGTGATGTGATATTTGTAAATATCTAATATATTAACGAGAGAGATTTGTTAGTGTGTGTCAATAGTTATAGTTGAGGTATCAGATGTGTGAGTTGAGCATGTGCTGGAGAGAGTGAAGTCTCTTTCAGTTAGCTTTGCCTAATTACCTATAGGAAGGAGTTAGTATCCTGGTATCATGATAGTGAGGCTATCAAATGGGAAGGGGGATTTGATATGTGTTTAGGCAAGTATTAACATGAGAGTGAGAGAAGTAGCAGCAGCAACATGCCACTATGACAGCAACAGAGGGGTCGGGTTCTGCTCCCTGCAGAACAGTAGCTTTGGGTTGAGTTAAGGGTCAGGCTATTTTGTCCTTGGCATTGGAACATGGCCATTGGCCTTATGCTTAGATATAAATTTTGGTTAGAGTATCATAGATTTGAAGAGTGTAAGATTAGTGTCAGTTGTAATCTTGAGGTATCCTAGAGTGTAGAGGACAGTATAGGGTAGTGTTAAAGAAGGAGAGGGTATATGAGTAGCAAGTGAGCTTGGCCTTGCATGAGCATGTAGCAGCAACTCATTGCAGAGCATATGCAATGGAATAGATGGTTTGGGCCAGTGGGTATGTTAGCTAGAGGATTTGGATAGTTAGTATATTAGGATTTTTGTGATTTTTAGATGTTAGTTTTTGGTAGAAGTTAGGATATCCTAAGTATCCTAAGGTGGAGTATTAGTATCAGTTGTTGGTGTCTTGGCCATTCCTAGTATGTTAGTGTATTAGATTATTAGAAATACCTTAGATAGGATAACTTAGAGTGTTAGCTCAGTTGAGTGAAGGGCTTGGTTAGAAGTTAATTCTAGGTTGTTAGAATAATGTGATAGGCTAGTTAGGATGTTGGTTTAAGGTTAGCATCTCGAATGGGGATTTGGAAGCTAGTATATATTTTACCTAATGGCCAGTGTATAGGATGTTACCTATATTAGCTAAGGTATAGGATTAGCTTTAGCCTAGGCTAAGTTAGAGTTTCACCACTATAGAATATAGATAGTGTATTACCAAATATATGCGGTATATCCTATATATATATATATATATATATATGTGTGTGTGTGTGTGTGTGTGTGAAATATATATATATATATATATATATATATATATATATATATATATATATATAAAATATATATATATATATATATATATGTGTGTGTGTGTGTGTGTGTGTGTGTGTGTGTGTGTGTGAATATACATGTACAGAGTAATCTTCGGTATGAGAATACCTAGATTAGAGTATCTAAGTAGGTTTGACTTATTTTGACTCAACATGGCCATGGTTGACCAAGGTTGACTATTTTGACTGAAAATCAACTGTAAGTCAACATTGGACCTAGATTGGACTAAGAGTTGACCAGAGTTGACCAATTGACAAAAAGTCAACTGTAAGTCAACCATTGTCTTAATTTGACCAAGTTTGTCCTACTTTGCCTTAGTGTGACATAGTTTGACGTATTTTGACTGAGTTAGACCTAGATTGGTTTGAGTTGACCTAGTTTGACTTTACAGTTGACCAGAGTTGACCCAGTGTTGACTTTGGCCTAGATTGACTTAGAATCATGTAGAAGCATTGTCAATTTCAGTTCTTACATCTTTGGATACATCATAACCTGTGTTCTCTATTTAGGACTCATTTACATCAGTTCAGACATCTATTTTTACAGTCACTCAGGATCTCAGGCGAGTACATTCATTGATCATTTCATACTTGCTAGGGTTATATTCTTGCTCTAGATTACTTTACTTGATGCTGTCATGTTGGTAACACGGATTGGTACTATATGGATCTTTTCATGAGATGTTATCCCCTCGGGAGCATCGGGTACATCATGTCATGTGTGTTTTACTTTCATCATGTACTCTTGTGCTTTTACTATTCATGTATACTCTTGTGATTCATGTACTCTCATATTCACAGCGCCCTCATATATAACTTTATGTGCACTCATTTATGAGCCCCCATATGAAATCATGTACAATAACATAACATGTCTAGATCTTTGTGTATTGATTGGGGTACGGGGGGAGTAGAAGCAGTCATGTGAACAATTCTAAAGTAGTATAGTCATGCACAAAGTCAGTAGTATAATCATGTATAAATTCAAGCCGTTCACATGTCTTTCTTGTACTCTACATCACTAGTCACATGTATTTCTTTACTTATAGTAGATATTTCCAGTACAATTATCTCTCTCTCTTTTTATGTACATTTCTTTCAGCACTTCATGTATCTTACTCTATTGCATACTTTATATTCCTGTCATAATATAAACTGTTGAGATTGTGTGCTCGTTCCTGTCCTGACTAGACCTGATGAAACATTACAGATGAAACTGATGAGGAGTTTTGCCCGACCTACTACGGAGCAGGCCTAGTAGACACCTGTGAGCTGGACTCCCAGGAGGACCCAGTCCTTGCAGAGAACATTACCCCAGTAGTCTAGGCTAGTTAGCTAGACTAGTTATCTTACTTTATTGTCTTGTCTCATTTGGATACATTGATATATGTATTTGGCATCTTGTTGTTATTCTTGATGTTTTGTAGCAATGTTATCTTAGACACTTAGACTTCTTCTCCTGTTTGTATTTTATTTGGTGATTTTCATATAATATCTATCTTACCGTACTTCTACCTTAGTTGTGATTGAGCTGTACATTTCTGTATTGTCCTCCGTTTGGAGAATATATACTGTACAGGTACCTTATAATTATTTGATGCATGTGACCTAGGACAGCGTTCTACTACCGACACTGCGACATAGGCTGGACATACCCACTTTTCGTGCCCCTACACTGGGTACGGGTCGTGGCACGTTTTTAGTGTGACCCATACAGGTCGAGATTCGCATTAATGTGAAGTCGTGGTATTACGGTGATTAGTTGTACTACTGTGCACCTACAATTGGAGTATAGGATGTAAGGTATTAGAATAAGAGGATACTCAATCACAGTTAGAATTTCTTAAGAGATTCTGGAATGACCCTTGAGAATCTCTTTATAAGCATCTCGAAATTCGATTCCAATAGTCTCTGTTTATCATCCTTATTCTTAGATGAATTTGATTCTTGGTATTCATTGTTGATTTAATTTTCTACCAAGATAAAATTATATGGGTTAGGTCGTCTCAGTTATGGAATCTAGTCTTCTACAGTCATATTAACTAGAATGGTGAGGAAATATATTCTGATTTTGGATATATTTCTCGGATGTGAGAATTTAAGGTTTTTGCAGCCAAGCTAGCGGTAAAACAAAATTTTTAAATACCATTATTCTAGAGGTATGTATCTTAGTTGTGGACTCTATGGTTATTATAGCCCTGCTTACTAGTATGACAAAGATTTTGAGTACCATGATTTTGGACAAACGCATATGATTATCAGATTGTATCTCAAAAAACTTTTTGAACATATCATCTTTACTTTTCGTTTCAGTATTTTAAAAAAATGGTTTTGTTTCTTCATCAATTAACTTAGGAGTAGAAGTAGTTTTAGTTGCTAGTATAATCCTTTGAATAACTTCTTTTGATATAATTCCTTCTTAATATAACGAATTGATGATTTGTGTTAGGCCTTTTGTCTTAGAATTGATAGTGTAGCTCTGACTTTAGAATGGTAACCCTTGTAGCCAGTTCTCTGCTGATTAAATATTCCAGTTTCATATAGGATGACATACTACCTTACAGCCCTGATTGATTTATTATTTTCCTTATCTTTCCAGTATGGCACCCATGACCAGAGTCTGTCCCCAGTACATAGTTGCAGTTCCGGATGAGACCGAGATTGTGCTTCCCCCTTCCATTACTCAGGAGGTGTTAGCAGCCTCACCGGAGAGTTTTCTACCATCTTCTATCCTTCAGGAGAGAGCTGCATTTCAGCTTGAGACCGAGGGCCTCCCTTTGCCTCCAAGGGTGGTACCCCATGCCATTCCTGATGGAGCTCAGATTTACAGACTCCTCCAGGATGTATGGGAGGTACAGAGACTTCAGGCTGAGCTTATGAGAGAGCAGAGTCTCAGTATTCAACTATTGTGGGATTATATGCATTCGAGGGGAGAGCCTAGCCCCAAGAGGGTGAGGAGTAGTGTGTACTCAGAGCCCAGGAGTACCCAGGCTTCCAGCCCAGGCCAGCCTATCCAGTTTAGATTCCTGTCCAGCAGAGGCCAGTTGAGCGAGTACCTACCTATGCCTTCTGTAAGAAGCTTGGGCACGAATGGAATGACTGTAGAAAGAGACTAGGGTCGTGTCTGTACTGTAGATCAGCTGGACACAGGATGCTACACTGTCCTATTGTTCCAGCCCCACCCAGGACCCTGTTTCCTGGAGAGAGATCCAGCCACCAGACCTAGTTGAGGTAAGTTCTTGATCCATACCTTATCCTATCTCTGATAATTGATGTACCCTACCATATTGTTTGTGTGTTTTGATACCTTGTGATTTCTTTGTGTTGTAGTATGACTAGAATGGCTAGATGGGAACCCTAGAGAGAGTATTCTAGATAGACAAATATTCTTTCTGTGACTTTGATTTCTGGAACGTCAGAGATGTAAATCTTTGGAAACTTTCTTCATGAGTTTGTAGTAGACAAGATTATCTTCACTTTGATATATTATGTCCCACTCAAACTTGTTCCCTTGTACTACTTTTGCATCTCAACTTTTGGTCCAATTTAGACCATTTGACCATTTCCACTTTAATTATGATTATCATATGCACATTGCCATGACTTTTAATTTAGGAGCACAAGATTAGTCATTTTCTCAAAACCAACTTCACATGCATGACCTATACATGACACCCTACACCCATGACCTTCATGTCCTACTCGGATACGCCATCTTATGCTTCATCATTATCACACGACTTTCCTGACACAAGACCCTATCTTGATTTACCCCACGACTTTCCTGACAGAAGACCCCATCTTGATTTACCCCACGGAGTCACTTTTATTTCCGACTCGAATTGGGAACACCTTTTCAACCCAAACCTGTCGACCTAAATTTGGGATATGACCTATTTTAAGCCTACTACCCGTATTTTACTTGTTGACCTTGTGTGCTGCTTGGTAGATGCTTCGACCTTGATTGTTGGGGGTTTCACCTTGAGAAGAGTGCGACCAACTTAAATTTCGAGGATGAAATTTTCTAAGGGGGAGAGATTTGTAACCACCACTTTTCTAGGACATGGATATTTTAGTCATTTCATAATTTGGTGTATATTTTTTCTTTTAATATGATATTGTATTTATTAGTCGTCTAACTATTCATTAGTCATGGTAGGCACCATTTAGATTGACTTGACTAACTAGTTGGTAAATTAGACTCTAGTCATGACCAAGTTAGGTACAAGCCTTAATTAGAGCCAAACCACTTAGCCCACTTAAAGACCCACCTAATACTAAGTGTAATGAAAGGATTAGGGCTAATCTAATGCCTATTTAACCCCAATTTTCCCCAAAATGGCAGCCACCATTAATTTAGGGTTTATATCCATTCCTCCATTCCAAACTTCCCCAAATTTCTCCTCCTTCCTCCATTTGTTGGGCAGAGGCTTGGGGAAGCTCAAGGAGGCTAAGGGATTGCTTTAGCAAGGATTTGAAGGCTCCAACTCCATCAATTTTTCCCAATTTCGTGCAACTTTGTGAAGGCTCCTACCTACATAGGTATAACTCTCTAAACTTCCATTTCTATGGTTCAAATTCTTGCATTAATGTAGGAGACCCTACCCATGACTAATAGAAGGTAGATTGGGGTCCTAATGATTCCTATGGTGGTGGTTATCCATAGTTTTGTGTCTATTTGTGTAGGGCTACGAATTTTGACCCATGGGTGTTTGTTAAAATGCTACAAAGGCCATTTAGATTCTGTTTTCAGATTTGTTGGCTTAGGTATAGCTTGATTCTTCATTGATAGGAGATGGTCTTTTGACTACTCTTCCTTCTGGACATTCTATGTCTCAAAATCTGAATGAGTCTAAGAAGAAATATTCCTATATCTTCTCCTATGACTTCTTCAAATTGGGCACAAAATCTGTCCATTAAAGAGGGTCTGTTACCAACTCCTAATCAAAGGAGTGGTTCAACTCTTCCTTCTCTGCAAATATCCAGATCAATGGAAGGAAAACTCCATGTTTCCAAAATTAATGTGTTACCTTCCACTGATTTAAGAACAAAACTCAGCACTTCTGGTGTTAAGAAACCATACCAATTGGATATGAAGATAAAAGATCCAGATGCAAAGTATGCAAGAAATTATGTGGCTCACATTTATCACTCTTTGTATAATCAAGAGCCATCAAGACCCAAGAACAGGAAGTATACTCCTCAATCTTCACAAACAGATTTACGGGAATATCTTCAACAGAAGAGAAGGAGTAATTCTATGTCAAAGGAACATGCTGAATGTGACTTCTATCCAAGAGTCATAATTCAGTACAGATGTCAATCAACGGTTCAAGACCATGGTGATCATGAATGTGACTTCCAGCCAAGAGCCACAATGCAATACAGATGTCAAACTAAACGACAGTCTGTCTTCAATAGGATTCAGTATGAACCTATGCCTGATGAAGATGAGCCTTTGTTTGCCTCTGTCAACATGACTTCTCGGGACACCGGAGGTAGAGTTGATAGTCCAGATGGAGTATATAGAAACACCAGAGCAAGAGTCCTGGCTTCTAGTCAAAGAAATTTGATCCCTGAAATTGATTCTGAATTCCTTGGAGAATCTAACTTCCCACCTCTTCCTACTGGGGGTAATTCTCCTATAGTTGACATTGATGCACGAAGCAATGATTCAGAGCATACAACATCCACTAGTTCATCAATAATCCCTCATGCAGTCACGACTTACATGGTTGATGGGAATACTGATGAACCTTCTTCTTCCTTGACTCCTCAAGATCAAAGAATTGCTTCTTTGGAACAGCAAATGAAGTCTATGACTGACACAATGAAGTCGATGTATGAACTCATGACAGCTCAGTTGCAAAATCGACAGACCGTACCATATGCCATACCAGTTGATACTGATATTAGTCCAGCACAAGTTCCTCCAGCAGTACAATCCAATACTCCTGGACCATCTCAACCAAATCCTAGTCTCTCTGGAGCTGGGGGTACTGCTTACAATGCTGTTCCTCCTTCCAACTATTCTCTACAAGCCACAACTCCATAATCTTCGGGAGTTGTCTCTGAAGAATTGAAGAATCTCAAAACTCAATTCGAGGCATTCAAACAGAAGGATGGTTTACAAAGGTTAGGCATCAAGCAGCCTTATCCGATAGAATGGAAGCAAGTATCATATCCTTCTAAATACAAGCCTCCTACTATCTCATTCTATGATGGAACCACTTCTCCAAGTCAGTTTATTAATCACTTTGAAGTGATGACTGATCAACTGCAACCAAGTGATGCCCTCCTTACTCGGGTATTTATTGGATGTCTCAAGGGAACGGCTTATGAATGGTATAGAAGTCTCCCAGATGGGAGCATTACCTCATTTGCTGGTTTCAAATAGATGTTTCTTGAAAGGTTCTATGAAGGGCTTAATGACATGACTATGTCTGCTCTTATTAGAATCAAGCAGAAAAATAATGAATCTACAGAGGAATACATTGAACTGTTTTGAAGAGAAGCTCTGAAGATGCCTCTTGGAACTCCTGATGCTGTCACCATTGGCACGTGCAAATCAAACTTGTTGCCAATCATCAGTATGTGGACAGGGTCCACTCAATTTCAAGATTGGCCTTCCTTCATAGTCAGTGCCAAAGCTGCAGAAATCAGTGCTGAAACCTTCAAAGGTTTAGGAGTGCAGATGACTCCTAAAGAAATAGGACAAGGTGCTAACAATAAAAATAATGCTCGCAAAGGAAAAGAAACTCTTGAAGTTAATCTTCAGAGCAATGATGCATCAAATGTTCAAACTCCTGCCTCTACAACTCAACAATCAAGAACACCTCGCCCCAAAGAAGAATATTCTTTTGATGACGACGATGTCCTTGGTATCTTTGAATGTCTGCTGAAAGGTAATAAAATACAATTACCTGAGATCAAGAAACCTGATGAAGCTGGTAAGACAGATCATCCTAAATACTGTCCATACCACAGAATGCTGGGTCACACAATTCGTACATGTTATGTACTGAAAGGAAAGATCCAAGAAATGATTAAGTCTGGAGCTATCTCTCTTACTCCAAAAGAGAAGACTGTCACTTCTAATGTCGTCTCTATGCAATTTGGAGACTTCCCTCCTCAATTTCTTGAAAGCGGAATTATTCCTATTCCCAAGGCAACTCTTAAAATAGTAAATATTCCTCCTCCATAGTCTGAAGGATTAGCACCAATCACTTTGGAGACTGGAGAAATCATGTGGATTCATCCTGATCTAATAATAGACTTTGAATCTCCTTCTCCTTAAAAGATTTCTTCTCGAAAGTCCAAGAAGGCTGGAAAGATCAAGTCATGTCATATGACTTCTCTTGGGTCTACCTCTGACACAGAGCCAAAAGACAAAGAAGAAGCACTTGTTAGTGCTACTCGAACGGGGAAACCTTACCTAAAGGATTATTCTAAAAATCCTGAAGATCCTACTGATATCCCTTCAGCTGCTAAAGATGCTCCTAATGTTCCTCCTGAAGAAGAATCATCTACTGCACCTGTTCCTTCAACTACACGAGTTGAACCTGTTCCTCCCAAACCTACAACTCTTGAGAAAGGCAAGCAACAAGCTCAGTTTGATAAACCAATCAAGAAGTCTCTCCCTCTTGGACTTCAGAAGCCTTACAACTTTGACATTTTGGCTCAACTTGCTAATAGTCCAGCTAGAATGTCCCTCTTTGAACTTCTACGTCTTTCTAAAGAAACTCGGGAGACGTTAAGTGAAGTACTTCTACAAGCTGACTCTTGTCTTGCACAATTGAAGAAGCCAGATGCGAAACCTGCCACTTGCTTATATTGCAACAGTGAACTGGAGATTATCCCAAATATCACCTTTACACAAGATGACATGCTACTGGAGGATAATCGATATGACCGACCTCTCTACTACACTGGTTATATTGATACGATGAAGATAGATCGTATCCTCATTGACCCAGGGTCTGCTATAAGCATAATGCCAAAGAGTTTGTTGGATGAACTAAAAATCCCTCTTCACAAGCTCTCCAAGACGGTTACTACTATCTTGGGATTCAATCAAAGCCGAAGTGAGCCTTTGGGAAAGATTCATCTGAAGCTTCAGATAGGCGATTTCAGATCTAAAGTCACTTTCTATGTGATCAAGATCGCGGGATCCTATAATCTTCTTATGGGGAGGCCCTTTCTTCATGAAAATAATGTGGTGCCCTCTACTCTTCATCAATGTTTTAAATACATTGATAGCAATGGAAGAGTACAAAAAGAAGTTGCTGATATAAATCTCTTCCATGGGGTTGAAGCTTATTTCAACAATTTCCGAATATACAAAGAAGAGTATACAAGGATCATACAAGCTATGGAGAAAGAAGATGCACAAAGTGAGACTTTAATAATCCCTGTTAAAGGTCGAACTACTGAGCAACAATCTCCTAAACCCTCTGGAGAAGATTCTTTCATCATTCCAGTGAGTGGACGGATCTCTCCGTTACCTCAGTCATCTACTCAAAATACACTGATCATTTCTGTCAGTGAGCGTACTACAGTTCCTGTATCTTCACAAGATACTCTGCTAATTCCAGTTGGAGGGCGGACTACTCTTCCTACTCAAACTTCAAGGGAGCTCACCTCTTCTGAGCCATTTGTTATCGATCTTAATCGAAACAAAGCTTCTTCTTCTTCTCCCCCTTTAGTCATTGACTTGGCTAAAATCTCTAAGGCTCAGCCTTCTCCCAATATAAATATTGCTGCTTTTACATTTAATGAAAAGTCTCCACCTTTGCAGTACGTTGATGTGTGTAATTATGTTCATAGTTATTTACATCTGTTAGATGACTTGAACACAATAACCATAGGAGTTGTACAGACTGTTCATACAGATGTATCTCTAGAACCTGTACAATCTTCATACTTTCTAGTTCCCAGCAGAAAGCCAGGAGACATTCCAATATTCTTCTACAAAGGGCCTCAAAATCCTTCTGATCTTGAAGATGATGACAAAAATGATGATACTGGAAGATTACAACTACGTCGTTATAGTCAGTAATCTAGAGACATCATTAAAAATATGGGCTATGACTTCATGACTGGCCTCAATGATGGAAAAGGAAGAAAAATACATGTCCGGATTCCTCCTTTGAAATATGGAAGGACAAAATGCGGATTGGGTTATACTGCTCCTACTCCTTTTATCAATATTATCCATGAAGATCCCGAGTCTGACGAAGATAAGAGATCTGATTCTTCTAGTACCACTTCTTGGGATTCCGATACGAGTATCGGTGACTTCTACTGCAACATTTTGTCTTCCAACATGGTTTCCATTGACCATTCTGAAGAAAGTGATGAAGACGAAGAAGAGTTTGAAATCTCACCTGAATCAGAACAGTGGGCCCAAAGATTAGATAATCAATGGGAGTTCCGTTTCGAGCAAAAAGAACCTCCGACTGATGATAAACTTGTTCAAATAGATGTTGGTGAAGAGGGATCTCCCAAACCAATATTCATCAGTGAAAGTCTTTCAGAAACTGATAAGAAAGACATGATCAAACTCATTCGTGATTACATCGATGTCTTTGCTTGGAGTTATGAAGATATGCCAGGGTTTGATCCTCAAATTGCAACTCACAAGCTCAATATCTTACCGAATGCTAAACCGGTCAAACAACAACAGCGACGATTTCGTCCAGACATCATGGATGTAATTGAAGCTGAAGTCAATAAACTCATTACCTCTGGGTTTATTAGAGAGGAACAACATCCCGATTGGGTGGCTAATATTGTTCCTGTTCTTAAAAAGACTGGCAAGATCAGAGTATGTATAGACTTTCGCGATCTCAATGCGGCATGTCCTAAAGACGAATTCCCTCTACCAATCACTGATGTCATGGTTGATAATACCTGTGGATTTGAACGAATGTCATTCATGGACGGGTATTCTGGGTACAATCAGATCAAAATATTTCCAGAGGACGAGAAGCATACTTCTTTCAGAACGCCGATTGGTACATACTGTTATACAGTTATGCCATTCGGTCTCAAGAATGCAGGAGCAACTTATCAACGAGCTATGAGCACTATATTCCGTAAACATTTGCGGAAAATAGTCGAATGCTATATTGATGATATTGCAGTCAAAAGTCGACAAAAGGAGGATCATATCCAAGATTTGAACACTATATTTGATCTAATGCGTAAGCATCAATTAAAGATGAACCCTACTAAGTCCTTCTTAGGCGTCTCTAGTGGTAAATTTCTTGGCTTCGTCATTACCTCTAAAGGTATACACGTGGATCCCGAGAAGATCAAAGCCATCCAAGAGATGCGTCCTCCACGCACCTTAAAAGAGCTACGAGGATTTCAAGGAAGAATCGCTTATATCAGGAGATTCATCTCTAATTTATCAGGACGCTGCAGACCATTCAACAAACTTATGAAGAAAGGTGTCTCTTTTGTCTGGAATGATGAATGTCAGAAAGCATTCGATGATATAAAACAATATCTAATGAGCCCTCCAGTATTGGTACCTCCCGTCTCAGGAATACCGTTCCTCCTCTATACTCGAGCAATGAGTCATTCATTGGGTGCATTACTCGCTCAAAAAAATCAAAATGGCCATGAACAAGCCATTTATTATCTCAGCCGCACTATGACCGGAGCTGAACCTCGATATTCACCGGTTGAAAAAGAATGTCTAGCCTTGATGTTTGCTGTCCAAAAGACACGTCATTATATCATTGGCCAGACTATTCATGTCATCTCCAGGATCAATCCTATACGGATCATGATGAAGAAATCCAGTATTTTGAATTCTCGATTGGCTAACTGGGGAATCCTACTTGCTCAGTATGACATGCACTATATTCCTCAGAAATCAGTCAAAGGACAAGCTTTAGCTGATTTTCTGGCTGCTCACTCAATTCCAGAAAATTCAAAACTCTATGATGAAATCCCAGATGAAGTCCTAGATTCAAATCAAATTGCTGAAGAAGATCCTACTTGGCGTCTATTCTTTGATGGAGCATCAAGAATTGGTCCTAATGGCGATATTGTCGCTGGAGTTGGAATTGTTCTTGTATCGCCAGAAGGTCTTGCTATCCAAAGAGCTTATTCTCTCGATCAGTCGTGTTCAAACAATGTAGCTGAGTACAACGCATTACTTATTGGTCTTCAACTCGCTAAACATCTGAATATTCAACATTTGGAGGCGTATGGAGACTCTAAACTCATTGTCAATCAGATCAGGGGTACTTATGAAGTTTGCCATCAAGATCTGGTTCCTTATCATAAAACAGCTATATCTATGGCTTCTTCGTTTGAAGAATTCTTCGTTGAACATGTTAGGCGAGCATGTAACACAGAAGCTGATGCCCTTGCTAATCTTGCAGCGGTGCTGGCTATTCCAATCAGACGGCAACAAATGATTATTGTTCGTAATCGAGAATTATTTTATCTTGAAAATAACTTGACTCTAGGACTTCCAGTTGACATTGAAGAATCAACATCTTATGACGTCAACACAACAAGAGGATTTGGATTCAGTCGTAAATCGATGTCATCTTCATCCGATTCCAGCATGGAATTCATCTTCAGTAACTCGACTGAGAATCAAAATACGGATAAAGATTGGAGACTTCCTTTCTTCGATCTCGTATTATATGATATTCTTCCGGATGATCCGAGTGAGGCAGCATCTATCAGACGACGATCACTCAGATTCTACTACAATCATACAACAAAGACCTTCTATCGTCGAGCTTATGATGGTTTACTCCTTCGATGTGTTGCCGGTGACGAGGCTCAACAAATCATTCGCGAAGCACATGATGGAATTTATGGAGCACATCAGCCAGGACCAAAACTTCAAGACCGTATTCGACGTAAGGGTTATTATTGGCCCACCATGGTATCTGATGCCATCGAATATGCAAAGAAGTGTAAAGCTTGTCAAATCCATATGGATTTTATTCATCAACCCTCGGAATTTCTACATCCGACGGCAGCATCATGGCCCTTCGAAGCTTGGGGCATGGACATTGTCGGCCCGATCAATCCACCGTCATCTAAAGGTCATCGGTTCATTCTCGCTATAACCGATTACTTCTCCAAATGGGCCGAAGCCATTCCTTTATCTGAAGTTAAGACATCTAATGTCATCAGCTTTATTAAGCACCACGTTATCTACATATTTGGTGTTCCTCGACGCATTGTTCATGATAACGGACCACAGTTCGTCATTCAGAAATTTACTCGATTCTGTGACGATCACCGGATCAATAATGTGGCTTCTACCGTATATAATCCAGCAGCTAACGGATTAGCAGAAGCTTTCAACAAGACTATCATCAAACTCCTAAAGAAGTTTGTCTCCACTAACAAACGAAATTGGAGTGAGAAGCTCGGTGAATGTTTGTGGGCTTATCGCACTACAGTTCGTAATGCTACTAAATGTACACCCTTCTCTCTGGTGTATGGTTGCGAAGCTGTTCTTCCATTAGAGATTCAAATTCCTTCTTTAAGGATAGCAATCGCTAATGAACTCACTGCAGAAAATAATGATCGTCTTCGACTTCAAGAATTAGAAGCTCTGGATGAAAAGCGATTATCTGCTCAACAGAATATTGAATTCTATCAAGCTAGAATTTCAAGAGCTTTTAATAAAAAAGTCAGAGTTCGATCATATCAAAAAGGAGAACTTGTTCTAACAGTCAGACGCCCTATGACTATGACTCATATGAGTAAGGGCAAATTTGACGCAAAGTGGGAAGGTCCCTATATTGTGAGCAAAGTTTTCTCAAATGGAGCTTATCAACTCTCAGAATTGGATGGTTGAAAAGTTTTGATGCCTATTAATGGCAAATTCCTTAAAAAGTACTATGTATAAATGTAAATACTTGTAATCATCAGACAAATTCATGTTTAAAAATAAAATTTTTATTTTATTTTCATGAATGATGATACATGATATTAAGGAAGATCACTATCATCCTTCTCTACTTTTGGACGTGGGCCACTACCGTCCTTCTCGAAGACGTGATCAGCAAAAGAGCCGAGAACCTCCTTGCTAGAACCCACGAGGAATTTGCAAGCGGCCATCCTCATGGCTTCCTCTTCTTCAGTCCTTCCTGGTCCGAGCAGATAATCCAGAATGTCCTTTGGTGGCTTGGGTGCAGACGAACCTTCGCCTGCTTCCGTCTTCTTCATTTTGACTGGACCAGCAGGGCGTTCTTCAGTGCCTTTCTGAACCTTTGAGGCTATCTCAGTCTTCTTGGATGCTTTTCCAGATGACATTTTTATGTTGAGGAGTAGAAGTATTCGTTCTCGCCAGATTTCTGCTATATTTATAGGCAGAAGTTCCTCATTCATCCGATGTTTCACATATTCATTAATGCTTAACGGTTCATCCATTTATTTCTCACATTCATCAGACGGTTCGCCTGTTCATTAATACTTGACGGTTCATCCGTTCATTTATTACATTCACTCGACAGTTCATCTGTTCATCATTTCCTAACGGTTCATCCGTTCATAATCTTCTATCAATTTATTAAGTGGGGATTCGTTATTTATCATGTTTTTATAACCTCTGAATCAATTCCGAATCTACTTACTCATTTGTCATGTTTTGACCTCTGCATAGAAATCAATCTATTTTCTTTTGAGTTCCTATATATTATCACGTCCATAATACCTCTGATAATATCATATACTCTAAAACAGAAAAGATAATTTTATTATCTATCATGTCCACAATTCATCCACAAATACAAATCATTGAGCATAGAAGAATTGTTATTTCCATTCTCATTTTACCATAAAAAGTCTATTACATTTTCTTAGACTTTCTTATAAATCATAATGGAAATCTATTATAATTTTGGATTTTCATTCTATACCACAACGATAACCTAATAGAGATCTATCTTCTTCTTTGGATCTTCTCCGTCGGACCTTCTCCGTCAGGTTCGTTGTTGGTGGCAGTTCCTGACTGTCTGGGTCCCAGTACGACCAGATCAGTAGGAATCAAACTCTGGTCTTCTCTCTCAGACGAGAGGAGAACCACAGAGTATGGCAGCCCGAAGTCGTGGTGCTGCCAATACAACTGGTGGATTAGGAGCGACCTTTCAGAGGAGACAGGAATGTATCCAACCTTGGGATACAATTTCTAGTTCCCCCGCGAAAGGAACTCTACTACCCGATTTCTCGGTAGTAGAGTTGACTCCACCATCCAACTCTCGTGTATAAAGGCTCTTCCTACCATCTAAGGAAGACCCTTCTATCCCACGAAGAGTTCTGAGTTGTCTGATTTACGCGTCAAAAGCGTATGAGCTCCCTGATGTAGATGTCAGCAGGATATTCTCCACAGCATCCACATCCCCAATGCCAGTTCTGAAGAAAATTTTCAGCCAAGTTTTTGCAGAAAGCATTAAGAAGAAAAAAAATTTTAGATCAACAGAAATTATTCAGTATGCATTTATCAAACAGAGACAGGCGTGTATTGTTCAAATCAGAAACAAAAAACAGAAAGCCTATCTTCAACAGCAAAAATAAGTGCACGAATTACACTGATTTACCTTCAAGTTTGTTGCTAAGGATTGGCAAACTCATGTTTGATACAGTACGCAGAAGTCGAACATTAGAAAACATTGCTTTCCTGTTTGAGAGTGAAATCTCCCAAAAATTTCATTCTCAGAGAAGAAAAAGAGGAATGGGAGATGAGTATCTACAAAACTCTTCCATCTATTTAAAGGGCAAAGTACATGTCTATTCTTGGAAAAGATCCGCATAAATAGCGCTCGTAAACTGTGGAATGAGTGTCACATGAGCTTTGGAAGACAGAGCAACATTGGAAACAATCAAAGACTGCTGATTAATATTTCTCATTAAGGCACGCAGATCAAACACAAAAGTTGTACTTCATTTCTTAAGACAGGCACTGATGGCCTTACAAAAGACAAAACAAAAAGTGCAACAAAAGCATAAAAGTCACGCTCTATTTCTCAGAGCGACTGAGCTTGGTGCCTAGTTCTTCTACGCTCCTAACTCCCAGACAGTGCAACAGAGCTTTAAACATTTCACGCTGCTCTATGAGGCTGCGCCCATCGGAAGAGGACGAGCCATCCAAGCCAAAATAGCTCAAGAAATTCTTGGCTAGTTGCAAGGGATCATCTTTGAGCTCGAAGACAAGGGGCTCTGGCTCTTCACCCCCAAAAGTGGGGTCACCATGAGAACAAAAGCCCAACTTGCGTACTTCTTCCTCAGCTTTCTCCTTTGGTGTCATATTGACGTAAGATGAAGATTAAAAATGAAACTTCTTCCTGTTTATATAACTGAGTTTTGCCGGCGGTTCATATTCCACCATAAATTGGATACAATCAGTCTCAGAGAATGAAGAGTCTTTATGACATTTAATAAGTTTATTTGGATGTTTTTTAAAGAACTTCGAAGTCTTTTCGACTTCCGAAAAATTTTGAAGTCATCTCAGCGTGACTAAATCCATTTTATCATCTCTATTTTCAAAGTATTTCGAAATAATTTATCATTTTTTGAAAACTTTGAAGGGGGTTTTGTAGGCCTTTAAAAAATGACAGTCACGCTGAGTTGATCAAGACAGAGTCAAAAGTCACGCTCAGTTGATCCAGACAATATAAACAAATCACGCTGGGAGACAGCTCATCATTTGTCAAAAAGTAATTATGACTGACAACACGACAGTCGAAGAATATCTCTTCGTATGCCATGTATACACAGAATTCGAGAGATCATCGCCGTCTATTGCATGATTTTCGAAATCTTCTTCAGCAAGACTCAGCCTTCGTCGAGTTGGCGTACCAAAAGGGTTTCTTGTCATTTAATGCGACTGACAAAACAATCACTGTCAGAGATTTTGTGTCAGTCAAGACACGCCGAATCAAGACAGCTGGCAGTTCTATCTCAAGTCTGCGTGTATTTGTGATCTTCATCTCAAGTTTGCGTGGATTCTAAAGTTTTCTTCCTCAAGTTTGCATAGATTTTCGAGTTCTTTGCCTCGAAGTCTGCTTGGATCCTGAAGCATCCTGCCCCAAGTTTGCATGGATTTTGAAGCTTTCTACACCGAGTTCGCATGGATTTCGTCTTCAACAAGTCTGCGTGGATTTCATCAAATTAGAGTACGTGGCAGCCATGCCACTGATCTCTCGCCTGCGTGTCCTGTAACTTGCACACGACTCATGCATGATTGCCATGTGTCCAACGGTTACAGGCCACGTCCAGTAACTGTTCACAGTCTTGCGTATGTTAAATCCTGTGTGATTTTCAACTAAGCACAGACTGTGAAGACAGTTATCTTTTCAGTTATTATTTTCGACTCTATAAATAGAGTTCTTTTTCTCATTCATTGTACAGATACATTGATATCTACTGTCAAAATTTTGAGAGCTTTTCTTCTTCGCATAGTCCAAGGGATAAAGCGATCGTCTTCTAGATCGGATTCCCACAGTTGTAATTTTCCCAGAAACACAACAAATAAAGAGAATTTCTTTATGGAAAACAAATGTGTCTTTTGAGTATCCTATTTCAGTGGTGTGAACCATGTGTCAGTTGGGGTTCTTGTTAGTATCAGAATTGAGTTGTGAGGGAATAGAAAGATGGAAGGTTTGGGCTTGGCTTACAGCAGGGGATAATCTTCTGGCATATTGGCCATTTGGCCTATGAGTGAGTGAGAGGCTTGGCCATATCCTGGTGAACATGAACTAGATAGGTATTCTTAATTTGGGTTCTGATGAAGGTGATTACCTAGTGGCAAGAAAGGGAATTTAGGTATTAATGAGTGTATGTAGTTGGCATGTACGTACATATATAGGTGGTATGTATTGGATAGACTAGTGTAGGTAGCATGCAGAGTGTTCATTGTCGGAGGCATGAGAAGGACTGGGGCAGGCCCTGTGCTAGCTAGGGAAGTACAGAGGACAGGCTTTGGCCTAGAGTTTAGTAGGACCATGGCCAGGGATGGTAGGTGCAGGTACTCGAGTTGGGCTAATGCCTAACTGAACTCAGAGTAACCTGTGCACTTTTTGAGGTTTAGGTAATTGGCCACTTGGCCTGTTCAAGCTAGGGTGGGTGCAGCAGGCACTCGACCATAAGGCAGTGAAGGCCATGTAGGCCAGTGCCTTGGGTGTTGGCCTTAGGCTATGAGCATGTGTAGGTAAGTAGGAGGACCCTAAGAGAGCAGGGTTCTCTTGCAACAGCAGTGGATCCTTTTCCCCCTACTTGTGCTCTGTAGACTATTGGCATTTGGATAATGTAGGTAGGTGTGTTGCATTAAGGCATATATGATATTGGAAGATGTGAGTGTCAGTTAGAGGCTTAGCAGTTGGCTCCACTACAACTGCACAGTGTGCAGGGGCATTTGGACCTTGTGCACAGAGAGGGGAGAGTTCCTGTTTGAGCCAGGTAGGGCCAGTAGCTGGTAGGAGCAGGAAGGCCTTCGACCTAGCAGCATTGGTGTCCATGTGTGTTAATTATGTGCCAAGTGAGTGAGTCACTTGGTTTGAGAGTGAATGTTAGGATGAGTTGGTTTGGATAAATTAGTTAGTAATGTGAGGGTGTGTGTTAGTGAGTAGTTCACCTAGGTATCAGAGATTTGTATGTTGGTATCAGATATTTTAAGTTAAAGTACTTAATGTATCTTAGAGAGTTGTGTTAGTATCTAGATTAGGAGATTGGTTAGTATCTTGGCTAGAATGTGAGTATTCAGGTGTTAGTTTCATGTTGCCTTGATTATGGGTTAATGTCAGTTTGAGATCAGAGGTGGTGATGTGATATTTGTAAATATCTAATATGTTAACGAGAGTGATTTGTTAGTATGTGTCAATAGTTATTGTTGAGGTATCAGATGTATGAGTTGAGCATGTGCTCGAGAGAGTGAAGTCTCTTTCAATTAGACTTGCCTAATTTTCTATAGGAAGGAGTTAGTATCCTAGTATCATGATAGTGAGGCTATCAAATAGGAAGGAGGATTTGGTATGTGTTCAGACAAGTATTGGCATGAGAGTGAGAGGAATAGCAGCAGCAACATGCCTCTATGACAGCAGCAGAGGGGTCGGGTTCTTCTCCCTGCAGAACAGTAGCTTTGGGTTGAGTTGAGGGGTCAGGCTATTTTGGCCTTGGCATTGGCACATGGCCATTGGCCTTAGGCTTAGATATAAATTTTGGTTAGAGTATCATAGATTAGAAGAGTGTAAGGTTAGTGTCAGTTGTAATCTTGAGGTATCCTAGAGTGTAGAGGACAGTATAGGGTAGTGTTAAAGATGGAGAGGGTATATGAGTAGCAAGAGAGCTTGGCCTTGCATGAGCATGTAGCAGCAACTCATTGCAGAGCATATACAATGGAATAGATGGTTTGGGCCAGTAGGTATGTTAGCTAGAGGATTTGGATAGTTAGTGTATTAGGATTTTATGATTTTTAGATGTTAGTTTTTGATAGAAGTTAGGATATCCTAACTATCCTAAGGTGGAGTGTAAGTATCAGTTGTTGGTGTCTTGGCCATTCCTAGTATATATGTTAGTGTATTAGATTATTAGAGATACCTTAGATAGGATACCTAAGAGTGTTAGCTCAGTTGAGTGAAGGGCTTGGTTAGAAGTTAATTCTGGGTTGTTAGAATCATGTGATAGGTTAGTTAGGATGTTGGTTTAAGGTTAGCATCTCGAATGGGGATTTGGAAGTTAGTATATATTTCACCTAATGGCTAGTGTATAGGATGTTGCCTACATTAGCTAAGGTACAGGTTTAGCTTTAGCCTAGGCTAAGTTAGAGTTTTACCACTATAGAATATAGATAGTGTATTACCAAATATATCGGGTTTATCTTATATATATATATATATATATATATATATATATATATATATTTATATATATATATGTGTGTGTGTGTGTGTGTGTGTGTGTGTGTGTGTGTGTGTGTCTGTGTGTGTGTGTGTGTGTGTGTGTGTGAATATACATGTATAGAGTAATCTTGGGTATGTGAATACCTAGATTAGAGTATCTAAGTAGGTTTGACTTGTTTTGACTCAACATGACCATGGTTGACGAAGGTTGACTATTTTGACTAAAAGTCAACTGTAAGTCAACATTGGACCTAGATTGGACTAGGAGTTGACCAGAGTTGACCAGTTGACCAACAGTCAACTGTAAGTCAACTATTGACCCAATTTGGCCTAGTTTGACTTATTGTGACCTAGTTTGACTTAGTTTGACTGAGTTAGAGCTAGATTGGTTTGAGTTGACCTAGGTTAACTTTATAGTTGACCAGAGTGGACTAAGTGTTGACTTGGCCTAGATTGACTTAGAATCATGTAGAAGTATTGTCAATTTCAGTTCATACATCTTTGAATACATCATAACCTGTGTGCTCTATTTAGGACTCATTTACATCAGTTCAGACATTTATTTTCACAGTCACTCAGGATTTCAGGCGAGTATATTCTATGATCATTTTGTACACTTTAGAACTTATATTCTTGCTCTAGATAACTTTACTTGATGTTGTCACGTTGGTAACTCAGATTGGTACTATATGGATCTTTTTATGAGATGTTATCCCCCTTGGCAGCATCGGGTACATCATATCATGTGTGTTTCACTTTCATTATGTACTCCTTTACTTTTACTATTCATGTATACTCTTGTGATTCATGAACTCTCATGTTCACAGAGCCCTCTTGTATAACTTCATGTGTACTCATTTATGAGCCCTCATGTGAAATTATGTATAATAACATAACATGTCTAGATCCTTGTATATTGATTGGGGTACAGGGGAGTAGAAGCAGTCATGTGAACAATTCCAAAGTAGTATAGTCATGTACAAACTCAGTAGTATAATCATGTATAAATTCAAGCCATTCACATGTCTTTCTTGTACTCTACATCACTAGTCGCTTGTAGTTCTTTACTTATAGTAGATATTTCCAGTACAGTTATCTTTCTCTCTTTTTATGTACATTTCTTTCAGCTCTTCATGTATCTTACTCTATTGCATACTTTATATTTTTGTCATGATATGAACTGTTGAGATTGTGTGCTCGTTTCTGTCCTGACTGGACCTGTTGAAATATTACAGATGACACTGATGAGGAGTTTTGCCCGACCTACTACAGAGCAGGCCTAGTAGACACCTATGAGCTGGACTCCCAGGAGGACCCAATCCTTGTAGAGAATATTACCCCAGTAGTCTCGGCTAGTTAGCTAGACTAGTTATCTTACTTTATTGTCTTGTCTCATTTGGATACATTGATGTATGTATTTAGGATCTTGTTGTTATTCTGGATGTTTTATAGAGATGTTATCTTAGACACTTAGACTTCTTCTCCTGTTTGTATTTCTTTTGGTGATTTTCATATCATATCTATCTATCTTACCATACTTCTACCTTAGTTGTGATTGAGCTATACATTTATATATTGTCCTCCGTGTTTGCCATGAAATATAAAAGAACAAAATAATTATCGGAGGACCGGACTTTTACTTCACGTTACAAACTCGCTTGTACAAAGAAAGCCTAGGGACGAAAACCTAGGTACAGCAGTCTAAGTACAATTGTTTATTTTTGATTCTGGAGGGTAACAATAGAGGCTCGGGAAGGCGACAACAGCCCTGCCTTACTCCTTGGACGATCGGTATGCAGCCTTGACTCCTGTGACGAGATGGTTGGCGTTGATGAAGAAATGCTCTTCGTGCTCTCCTCGTATTGCTCTTCTGACTTCTCTCTTTCTCTGTGTATTTTCTCTCTGATTATTAGGGGGGAAGCTCTCTCTGTCTCTCTCTTTTTTTTCGCAAGGGAATGGCACCTTGCTTATTTATCGGAGTGGGGGCATCATTAGGGTTTGGATGATTGCCCATTCTCAAAGTGGCGGCGGCCTGATGATTAATCAATCTGAACCATTAGACTTAAGCGTGAAGGATCTGGGCCATTAATGTGGATAGTATTGAATCCTGTGAATGATTAATGCTGATTGCTTTAAATCTTCATGATTGGTTGTGTCAAGCTTGGATCTCTCACCACGTGTCCCATTGGCTTGATTATGAATGATATGACCTGATCTCATTAATTATGAGAATAACGTTAAATATGGTTATTGGGATCTGGTAAATCTCTGATTGATTTAATACCATGCATCCCATAATCCCCCCTGCTGCCAGCTGTCAAGTCATGGGGGCAATTGAATCTCTGCCACGTGTCTTAATGGTGGACCCTGCCAGAGCCGCATGATATCCACGAATCGTATGAGACAGCGTCTCAGTGGGCCGCATATGTATAGTACTTGCGAGCCGTATGGGATGGTTTCTTGATGAGCCGCAGGAAGATGATTCCTGCCAGTCGCATGAAGCTGTTCTTCTATTGAGCCGCATGGGAGTAGCTACGTGGCAATCTTAGATCGTATCAGAGATTTTCTTCTGTTCCCGAAGGGTCTGTCATTATGACAGGACCATCATGGCACTTTATGTCAGAGCCGTCAGCTGTCAAATCATGGCAGAGCATTAAATAAGGCCATTACTCGATGGCCAGCTGTGTGAAGGGATCCCACGGGGACACGTGGTATTGATCGAGCCGCATATCTCTGTTGGTCGTATGTGAGCCGCATGTACTTCCGAGCCGCATGAGGCTGGGAGACTCTTTGAACCGCATGGGACTGTCTCTATGTAAGCCGCATGGATTCTCCTGCCCGAGCCGTATGAGACTGAGATTCTCTCAGGACCGCATGGGACTGCCCCTGTATGAGCCGCATGGGGTTCTCCTGTTCCGAGCCGCATAGACCATCATTCTGATATTTTCCATGCTTCTACAAGACCCCCTTCAAAGTTTTCAATTTGCAAAATTGAAATACTTTAAACAAGAAGCATGGCCCTTGCTGACCGCATAGATGGTTCAGCCGCATGGATTTATCTGGCCGTATGAGCTGTTAGGCCGCATAGACTTTTTGTCATGTGTCCCAACCACGTGTACAAATCTTCTGCATTAAATACCCTTGATTCATTTTTTGAATTAATGCCGCCTTTTGGGGGTGGATCCCAAGGGCCAGTTTTGCTTTGACCGAAGCATTTTGCCTTTATTCTTTTAGGCGACGTGTGGATCGAGGCGTTTGTTGATTTACGAGCCTTCTTC
This sequence comes from Iris pallida, assembly GCA_029216955.1. Classification (NCBI taxonomy): domain Eukaryota; kingdom Viridiplantae; phylum Streptophyta; class Magnoliopsida; order Asparagales; family Iridaceae; genus Iris; species Iris pallida. Next base: position 13,293 of record JANAVB010031669.1, on the reverse strand, counting down.
GCCTATAAATAGGAGTAATTTATTTTTTGAGGGTTTCTTTACCTTCTCTCTTTGCTCGAACTCCTTGTTGCCGACTCCCTCTTTGTCTTCTCCTATCAACGATCGGCAATGGCTCCCAAGAAGACTACCGCTGCTACGGGTAAGAAGACCGCATCGTCGTCTGCGGCAATGAAGGGCAAGAAGGCCGCATCTTTATCGACTGCAGTGGCGAATGTGGCGACTCCTCTGCCGGCTGACGTGCCTATTTTTCATCCCGACGTTCACCCGCCTATTGCTGGTAGGACCATCAACATGAACTGTCATGGCCATGCCGTATATCTTATGCACGAGCCTGTATTTCCAAGTATGTTGCATGTCCGACTCATGTTTGAGCCGCATAGGACATGACCCAGGCCTGAGCCGCATGAAAGTTGTTGTTTGCAGCCACATAATTACTTCACCATCGGGGCCGTATAAGCTCATCTGGGCTGGACCGCATGAGCTCTTTCAAACTGAGCCGCATAAGCCTATTTCGAACTGAACCGCATAAGAACATTTGAACTAGGCCGCATAAGCTCATCCGCACTGAACCGTATACGCTCATTTTGAACCAAACCGCATAAGCTCATTCGAACTGAACCACATGAGCTCTTTCAAACTGAGCCGCATAAGGCTATGCTGAACTAAGCCGTATAAGAATATTTGAACTAGGCTGCATAAGCTCATCCGCACTGAACCGCATACGCTCATTTTGAACCAAACCGTATAAGCTCATTCGAACTGAACCACATGAGCTCTTTCAAACTGAGCCGCATAAGGCTTATGCTGAACTAAGCCGCATAAGCATCGAGTAGTTGTGTTTCGGCTGTCTTTTTGACCTTGTTTCTTTTGTCTTTCTTCAGTGAATCTGCTAGTAAATCCTGCGGGGGAACTTCTGGTTGGCTCGAATTAGTTTGCCATGGATGTGCGACAGGACGATTTAGTTCGTCAGGTGTCAGAGCAGATCCTTGTTAATGAGCCTTTGGAGCGACCAAACGCTATCAGGGTTCAATCTTTCCAATTCTTTAGTGACATGATGAGCTCCAGGAGGCCTAATGGGAAGCATCTGAGGCCGGTCTTCCTCTTTGGGGATGCGTTGATCATAAAAAACTCCCGAGTACTGGATGTTTCCGAGAGTTGGGATTTTAACCTGGACGGGATGCCGATTCACATCCCCATTATGAAGCGTCATTTCCCTTTTGCGTGGTTCAACATGATCGTTTTGGACAGGCAGATGCCAGACCCCCTCACTCCAACCAGACCGGGGATGTTTGTTGGTAACATCCGTTACAACAAAACCACTGGGTCAGTGTGCGCGATCAAGGATCCGGCCAGTCGATCCGTGATGGGGTTAGTTCTGGGTACCTTTATCAACACACCCGGTCCTAACTTCTCATTCTCTCAGGCTGATACCTTCCTGAGCCAGCTTGCTCGCAAAGGGTCCTATCATGTTGGCAGATTGGTACTGCCGAGCTGGTTACACCCCATTCTCCCGTGGGCTAACCTGACCTCGTGGATTCTACGAAACTACGAGGAATTTTTGCGAGAAGTCAATCTTTATGATGCTATCCGGGGTACCAGCCACGGGTTGCCCGTTAATAAGTCATTGTTCATGGCCCTTCTGGAGATGTATAATCATCGGACAGGAACTTTCTTCACACCTGCAGAGGAATTGGGGCTCGCTCTTCATGAGATGTATGCTGTCTCCAAGCTCCCCTGGGAAGATGAGCCCTTCGAAGCGTACACTCCGACGAATGAGGAGTTCCAGGATTTAGATCGACGATTCCCAGGCTTCTTCACTGTGTATCAAGAACTGTTGTGTCATCATAGCACCTCTCACTGAACGGCTATCCAGAAAAATGACAGCTCGGAAGGGGACGATCCCCATACCAACTCTTGGGTCTCATACCTTTTCAAATTCAGTGCTGCTGGCCGAGTTACTTCCCGAGATCGTCAAACTCCTAGGGAAGTAGAAGACTTGGTGTCGACTGCTAGGAGGTCGAAGTCTAAGGGTGACAAATTTGGGAGCCAGATTGACTCCTTCAGCTATTTTTATTATAGTACTCGACGGCTATCAGAGAAGGCACTCTTGGCAGGGTTTTTAATGGTATGGCTGCACAATTGTGTGGTCTCAGGAGGGGCAGGTGCTATTGAGAGGATCGAGCGTCACTTCATTCTTTCCGCCGTGAAGTTGGCCTTTGGGGTCCGGCTGGCTCTTCTTTCCGCTATGGTGTACAGTATTCAGCATGGTCTCCGCGCCTTCTCGTCCAAGGTCATCGCTCGTGACATGGCGATGGACTTTGAACGTATAGAGCTGCCTTATCATTACTTGCTGGGATGGCTGTTGTTGCATTATCAGTCTTTGATGAGGCATGGGACGGGAGATGGCGTTACGGACGACGACGCTTTTCTTTTCAGGTATCACCATCAGCCTTGGGAATGTAGTACCATGCCGGCGTGTCGGAGGATATTGGCGAGGGTGGACGGATATGATTTCTTAGTGTCCGTTCCCCGTTTTACCGACCAGGAAGTGAGGAGTGTTCATGTTGATTGTGTTGGACCTCCTCATTTTTTACCTGAGAAGATGCGTTTCTGGCTGCGTAACATTCGCCCGGCGCATTTAGTTTACCGCAATCGCTACACTATGTACTTGGAGCCCTACTTGCCCAGTAGGTTTGCCCGTCAATTTGGGTACAGTCAACTATTCCTCGGGCGTCCCAGTTCCTACCTGGGATTTGAGGGTAGCATTCTTGATGGTATTAGGGCATGGTGCTACTATGACACTTGTCATACTCGAACTAGCTTCTCGGTTCCTGCAGCAAACGTGATAGGGGAAATCTTGCATATGGCGGCCTTGTATCATGTTACGGCAAATCAGCCTCCTCTCGACTTTGACCCGAGGACTAGCTTCATCGTGGGCACTCATCTGGCGGAGAAGGCTACGGTGTCGAGGGCAAAAAAGAAAGGGGCGAATAGAGTTCCTACGCCCGATTTCGAGTCCTTCGACACAATTTTGGAAGACTACGAACGGGACGACGAGGACTCTCTCTCTTCTGGTGGCGAGACAACGGCGGGTCAGCCACCCATCATGACAGATGAGATGATGATGGATCAACCGTCGGTCGTATTAGATGAGGCGGTAGATCAGTTGCCATCTGTACCGGAGGTGGTGCGGGTAGAACTACCGCCTGTCGTGCCTGGTCCCTCGCGTAAGCGAGGCAGGCGTGAGTGTACTGACGGAGGAGTAGCCTTTTCCGTGAAGAGAGCTGTGGTCGGACCTCGTAGACTACTTATTACGGAGAGGGGTGAAGATGCAGACGATGTTCCGGAGGTAAGGCTAAGTCGGAGCCATCTCCTTGTTGTGGTTTTCTTTCTCTTAGGATACGACTTAATCATTTTTCTTTGTAGGTGTCTGATGAACCGGCCTCTCATGAACCGTCTGCCGCCCCTGAGGTTGATCCGGCCCTTGTTGCTTTGATTAGTGGCATGTGTTCCGCGATCCTTTCAGCGGAGGCTCTCCCAGCGGCGGCTGAGGACTCCCAAGCTGCTGAGGCCCCCATCCGGGATGATGAAGGTTCCTTCGAGCCTGCCTCCGAGGTTGCTGAATTTTTGCAAGGTGACCCCGATCTCGTCGCATCCCTTCCCGAGGGTGCTGGGGTGGAGGAGCCTATCATATTCGACTCGAAGGCTGCTGGTGAAGAGGCTGCGGTGGCTGTAGGTAAACCTCAGCCTCCACACTCCTCCACTGGTAAGATAAGCCAAATATTGACTAGTGAGGGGGCTTATTTGCTCTATCAACATGTCCTCCGGGTTAAATCGATTCATGGTTGTCTTGGCACTACAGGTCCTGACCCTTTACTTCCCACCGCAGATGTTCTTGGGGAAGGCTCGGCCCGCCGCGATCTGGAGGAAAGGAGCGTTTCCTCTCCTTTGCCGTCTCATATCGAGGGGCCTTCCACCAGCTCCGGGCAGATGGGAATGGAGCTGGCGATGGTCTCCGCCTCATCCTCTGCTAATTATACGGCTCCGGAGATTGACCACTCGACCCTGCCGAGCATTCAAGTTCTGCGGGCTGCTGAAGAGGAGTTGGCCGCTGTTCATGCGTCCTTCCGTACGAAGTTTGTTTCTCTTATGGCAGGAGCGGCAGATTCTATTGCGTCTTCTTCAGCGTTGCCGGCTATACTCCCGTTGACACCGGCTTCTTCGGAGGCTCTGGACGAAGTGACGCAGGATGTGGTTGACAGCTTCTATCGCCACTTAAAGAGGGGCGTAGATGCTGGTGTAGAACGGGGGACCCCTTTTACTCTGTCTCTGTTGTGCGCTCGGGGCCAGGTTACAACTTTGAAGTCTCTTCCTGGCGGGGTGGGGTTGGCTGCACTCCTGGAGCCTAAGTTGGCAGAGGCTGATCAGCTTGTGACCCAATTGCTGGCGATAGGGCAGGCGGGCTTGCCTGCTGCGATTGAACGGGAGCGGGGCTTCCTCATTGCTGCTCGGGATAGGATCAAGCTTGCTTGAGATACTGCCGGGCCAGTTGTGCAGGGGGACCTTGACAAGTTCTCCGCTTCGTATGATAGGCTGGGTCGTCGAAGTCAGGCTTGTCGGGCTCGGGAAGAGTCTGCTTCTCGTGGAATCGCTGACACGAAGGAGCGGATTCTCGCACTCCAGAGGGAGTTTACCTTCTTAGAGTCAGAGCTGGAGGCTGCTCGTGCGGAACAGGAGTAGATTGCTCGGGAGGCCGGGAGGGTTTCCCGATCTTCTGTCAACCTGGAGCGGGCTTTCAAGAAATTCGAGGACAACTGGCAAGCTCATGCTTATCTGGAGGACGCGGCGGTGCTGAGCCAGGAGGCGGAGCGTCGAGCTAAATAGAGGCTTGAGCGGTCGGTTGCCTTACTGATGGACCGTCTCATGTCGTTATGTGCCCCGGAGCAGAGATCGGCCTTCTGTCTTCTTTTGATGTCTTTTTTTTTCTTTTTTTCTTCATTTTGTAAGGGATAAGATCCCAAATGATGTAGCACTTTGAATTTTAAATAAATGAGCATGTTTTAACTCATCTTCTCTTTCTTGTACTTGTGGTGTTCGTGGATTTGGACCTGCTGGAGGATTATTTGTGGACCTGCACCCTGGGCGTACCTTGGTTTTATGTACGAGTAACAAGTTTTGGAGAGGAATACCTAGAACAACTTCGCGATCAGACAGCTATAGAAGTTTTTGGTATTCAGGAGAACACCAAGGAGCAGTTGGGCTCTCAGGCATGATAGGGAAGGGATGGGCGTGTACTGGAGATCCAGTACAGCATCTGTGGTCGACTGAGGACATTTTTGGTCAACAGAGGACATTTGTGGTCAATAGAGGACGTTTGTGGTCAACAGAGGACATTTGTGGTCAACAGAGGGCATTTGTGGTCAACAGAGGACATTTGTGGACCTATTATCCTTGTCGTACTCTGGTTGTGGATACAGATAATAGGTTGAAAGAGAACCGACATACTTACTCAGAGGTAATGGGGACATGGCAAGCATGAAGGTTTCTTTGACGGAGCCTTCCCACTCAGAGGTAATGAGGACATGGCAGGAGTGGGCTCAATGAAGAGGGGGTACATAGAACGACTCAGAGGTAGGAGAACATGGAAGTTCTATGCGAGGGGGCGGTTTGTTTTTTTGGTGGAAGTAAAAACGACTGAGAGGTAATGAGGACATGGCCGTTTCGGAAATTTGTGGATCGATTACCCTTTTTGTGCACTGGAAGTGCGGGTAATGGATCATGAGGGAGGATCTCTTCCAGGAAGAAAGTTCAGAGGTATAATTATACGTGACTTTCTATCTGAAAGAGTGACCGGAATGTGAGTTCAGAGGCACCAGCGGGCACATAACAAGATAACTTAGAATATTGAGAAAGTATGAGTTCAGCGGTACCAGCGGGTACATGACTCAGTATTCTGAGGTACATATGGGTGTGAGTTCAGCGGTTCCAGCGGGTACATGACTCGATAATCTGAAGGGAATGTGGAGGTGAGTTCAGCGGCACCAGCAGGTACATGACTCGATAATCTGAAATGTTGTGGATGTGAGTTCAGCGGCACCAGTAGGTACATGACTCGATAATCCGGAGAGAATGTCGTTTAGACATAATATTTCTTCAGGAACTTGCCGTTGACGGGCAACATGAGCAAGTCTCCATTTTGTTTTACGAGGCGGTAAGCACCGTTGGAGAATACTGCCTCAATGATAAATGGGCCTTCCCACTTTGGCTGGAATTTGCCGACGGTCTTATGAGTCATGACCATTGGCCTCCAGACTGCCAGAACGAGATCGCCCACTTAGAATATTCTGATTTTGACCTTCTTGTTGAAGGCTCACGAGATGCGTGCTTGGTATAGCTCAATTCGTTGCTGAGCCAAGATACGCTTTTCATCTAGTGCCTCCAATTCCTGTAGTCGACGATGGTGGTTTTCGTCTGTCGTTAATTGATGTATGAGGGCGACACATAGTGAGGGGATCTGAGTCTCCAATGGGAGGACTGCCTCACTCCCGTACACCAGGGAGAATGGTGTATTCCCGACGGCTGTTAGAACTGTGGTGCGATAAGCCCATAAGCATTCGCCGAGCTTCTCGTTCCAGTCGTATTTGTTGGAGGAGATAAACTTCTTAAGGAGTTTGATGATTGTTTTGTTGAATGCCTCTGCCAACCCGTTCGCTGTCGGGTTGTACGGTGTCGAAGCGACATTCCGAATACGGTGCTTATCACAGAACCGGTAGAAGGCATGGCTTGCAAACTGCGGACCATTATCATGGATGATCCTTCGGGGCAGTCCAAAGCGGTAGATGACGTGATGCTTAAGGAAGCTGATCACGTTTGAAGTCTTGACTTTTGCGAGTGGGACAGCTTCCGCCCATTTGGAGAAGTAATCGGTGATCGCAAGTATGAAGCGATGTCCTCGGGAGGAAGGTGGGGTGATTGGACCAATGATATCCATTCCTCATGCTTCGAATGGCCAGGACGCTACTGTCGGATATAGAAATTCAGATGGTTGGTGAATGAAGTCCGCGTGGACTTAGCAGGCTTTGCATTTTCTAGCATAATCTATCGCATCTGCCACCATCGTGGGCCAATAGTAGCCCATTCGTCGAAGACGATCTTGCAATTTAGGACCAGGCTGGTGGGCCCCGCAGACACCGTCATGAGCTTCTCGTACGGCCTCTTTGGCTTCTGCGTTTGACAAGCACCGAAGCAACAACCCGTCATAGGATCATCGATACAGCATTTTTGTCTCTATATCGTAGAAGAATCTAAGAGAACACCGTCTGATGGAGGTGGCTTCCTTTGGATTCTCTGGGAGGATGTCGTAGACGACAAAGTCGATGAATGGCTGTCTCCAGTCTGGTGCTTCGTCGATCGCCTGGGCAGAATAGCTTGCCACGAATTGAACGTTGTTCTTGGGGCGGACCAATTCGTGGCCTATCACGTCAACTGAAAGATGAGTGTGGTTTGGTACTGCTAAGGAAGCGGCAAGGCCCACTAAGGCGTGTCGGCTTCGATATTTTGGAGTCTGGGACGTGCTCGATAAAGAATCCCTCAAACGATGAGATGATGTTGATCGCTATTTGGTGGTAGGGGATCATGTCTTCATGGCGGACTTCGTATGATCCCCGAATCTGATTGACGATTAATTACGAATCGCCGTATGCTTCCAGATATTCTACCCCCAGCTCTTTTGCAAGTTGGAGACCGATGACTAAAGCGTTGTACTCGACCACGTTGTTAGAGTAGGGTTCCGTGAGAGAGTAGGCACGATTGATCACGAGCCCGGTAGGAGAAATCAATACAACCCCGACTCCAACGACGATGTTTCCCTTAGGTCCAGTTCTTGAAGCGCCATCGAAGAACATTCGCCATATGTTATCATGAGTGGTTGTATTCGAGTCGGCGACCTCATCTGGTATCTCTTCATATATTCTGGATGACTCCGACCCTGGGTGGGCTACCAAGAAGTCTGCCAGGGCTTGACCTTTAATAGCCTTCTGCGGGATGAATACCATATGATAGGGAGACAGCAATATTGCCCATGTAGCGAGGTGAGAGCTGAGTGCCCCTGGCTTAGTCATGAGGACTCTGAGAGGGTTGACTCATGAGATCACATGTATGGTTTGTCCTGTGACATAATGTCGCGTCTTCTGAATAGCGAACACCAAGGCGAGGCATTCCTTCTCTACCGCAGTGTATCGGTGCTCCGGTCCAACCATTATTCGGCTGAGGTAGTATATGGCTTGTTCGTGGCCTGCATCGTTGTTTTGTGCCAACAGAGCACCAAGAGAGTGTTCCATTGCTCGTACGTATAGCAGAAATAGTTTTTCGGCAACCGGGGCCACCAAGACTAGAGGATTTGATAAATATTCTTTGATGCTGTCGAAGGCACGCTGACATTCCTCGTCCCAGATGAATGAGACTCCTTTCTTTATGAGGTACGTGAACAGTCGGCATTGCCCAGAGAGGTTAGAAATGAACCTCCTGATGTAAGCTAGCCTCCCTTGGAGGCCTCTGAGTTCGCAGAGATTTCTCGGGGGACCCATCTCCATGATTGCCTTCGTTTTCTCAGGGTCTACATGAATGCCCTGAGCGGTGATGAAGAATCCCAAGAATTTTCTGCTGGATACGCCCAAGAAAGATTTCGTATGGTTCATTTTTAGATTGTGGGCTCGCATCAGGTCGAATACCGTTCTCAAGTCCTGCAGATGATCTTTCTTACAGCGACTCTTGACGGCGATGTCATCGACATAGCATTCCACCGTCTTGTGCAGGTGTTCTCTGAAGATGATACTCATGGCTCGTTGATACGTGGCGCCAGCATTCTTTAAATCGAAAGGCATGACTGTGTAACAGTATGTGCCAATCGGTGTTCGGAATAATGTGTGCTTTTCGTCGTCAGGAGACATCTTGATTTTGTTGTACCCCAAGAATCCATCCATGAATGACATACGTTCGAAGCCGCATGTGTTGTCAATCATGATATCTGTGATAGGGAGGGGGAATTCGTCTTTCGGGCATGCCTCATTCAGATTGCGGAAGTCGATGCAGATTCGAATTTTTCCATTCTTCTTGAGGACCGGAACTATATTGCCGACCCAATCGGGATGTTGCTCCTCACGAATGAAGCCGCTGGCTATCAGTTTGTTGACTTCGGCTTCGATCGCGTCCATGACACCTGGGCGGAAGCGTCGTTGTTGCTGCTTGACTGGCTTTGCATTTGGCCGTATGTTGAGCTTATGAGGAGCAATATCGGGATCTAACCCCGACATGTCTTCATAACTCCATGCGAACACATTAATATATTCTCTGATAAGTTCCAGCAGCGATTCTTGCTCTTCGTGTGTTAAGCTTTTGCTGACAAAGATTGGCTTTGGAGAGGATTCGCTGTCGAGGTCGACCTGCAAAACCTCATCTTCGGTAAGAGGTTCTCTCTGCTCGAACCGCTTTTCCCATTGTGCATCTAGCTGTTGGGCCTACGGCACTAGTTCGAGGATTTCAGGAATGTTTTCGTCTTCTTCGTAAGTGTCGACGAATGCCATATTGGCTGACAGGACTTGTCTGAATATGTCTCCGATGCTGGTATCCGAGTCGAAGGTTGGTGATCCGGTTGAATGTGACTGCCAGTCACACTCCTCATCTGAACTCTCAGGGGTTGTCGTGGGAGTTACATACCCTAGTCCATATCGAGTTTTGCTATAGCAGTCCCGTGGCTTGCCAGCCGGAACTGGTGGCTTCAAAGGTAATCGTCGTCCGGTGCCGTAGTTCAAGCCGGGCGTAGTTTCCAGATCATATCCCTATTTTTGCATAAGATATTTGGACTGAGGGCTATAAAGATACAGAGGCAGTCTCCCGGTATCAGACCCAAGATCGACTTCTTTTATGGTGAAGGGACGCGGATCGTCTTTCCGGCCGAAGATGATCGGATGATCTCCTCCCTCAATTATACGGTACGCGTCTTCTGCTGGAATAAACTGGATTGTGGTGTGCATATTTGTCACATGCGTGTGTAGGTGGGTGCCTATACTATGTTCCATAGCGTACATTGTACAAAGCTTATTAAGCTCAATGTAGTTCAACGATAGCCCTTTATTGATGAAATAAGGTATCTTTTCTAGGGGGATTATATCATCTGCGGAAGGAACATCAGTGTGGGAAGCTACATACTTGGCTAGCTCCGGTTCCTCTTCGACTACCCCCTGTATAAATAAAGACTGAGAGGACGACCTGGTCAACTTGATCTTCAGAGGTTCAACTGGTGGAGCAGAATGTGGAGTTGTTGGCAGACTAGCAACCCCCAGCTTGGTACTCGATGCTGGGCGGGGAGTGGTTGGTTCGCTAAAAGTCCCAGGCCTTGTATCAGGGTGATGACTCTTCTTGGGAAGACGTATCGTCATTATCTTGTCTGAGGGATTGAGCTTCTCCTTTTGCGGCTGACCGATTTTTGGCAGCCAGATTGTTAGTGGCCCCGTTGTAGGTCTCGGCGCTTGGCCCAACTCGGCAGTCGGATTATCATCTGTTCTTCTTGTGCCGAGAGACTGATCGCGTCCTTAAGCAAAGTGGCCGTAAGGGGTGCGGACTTGCCTGGCTTGCGAGCCTGGAGGTGGATCGTCAGAGGTTCATCTGATCCTGTGGCTGTCTTGGCATGAGCTTGCACATCTTCTTCACCCAGGTGCTTCTTTGATTTTTCGTACAGGCAGGAGTCTGAGTAATAAGATTCGACTCCCTTGAAGGGATCGATATCGGCAAATTCTGTCCTTACGAAGCCATGCTTATCGACATATTTGAAGCATTGGTGTAACGTGGAGGGAACGATCATGTAATCATGTATCCAAGGGTGCCCCAGGAGGATGTTGTAAGAAGTGTCGGCATCTATGACGTAGCAGGTGACTTCTGATTGGAGATCGCCAATCTGAAACTTCAGGCAAATCTTTCCAATTGGGTAGCTCCTGCCCGAATTGAAACCGCTGATGGCGGTGCTTGTAGGCGTCAGGCGATGTATTGGAATACGAAGATGATGTAGCAGACCCTTAGGAATGATGCTTATGGATGACCCAGGATCAATGTGCATCCGGTCCACTTTTACGTCGCCGATGTATCCGGTATAGTATAATGGGCGATCGTGGAGGATCGTTTTGATGAGCATGTCCTACGGAGAAAAGACGATATTGGGCATCGCTCCCGTACACGCACTGTCTTGGAGATCTGCAGGCATTTTGGAGTGCGTCGCTCAAGGCTGTACGGACATCCTTCGAGAGCCTCAGGAGTTCATATAAGGAAAATTTGGTCGGTGTATTGGCCAATTGCGCTAGTATATCGAAGTTGTAGGGCCTTTCCAGCCCTTGAGGTGTCTCTTTCCGGAGGGATTTGTCGAAGCGAGTCTCCTTCGGCCTAGGCTTGTCGGTCGTCGGAGGCTGAGGGGGCCCTGGAGCGTCAGCGGTAGATGGAGGATGATCATCAGTCGAGTTCTCAGCCCCAGGTTAGGATTGTACTCCAGATCGAGTAACGACGGCCGTGATTTCTTCCACATCTGCCGAGATGGTACGGCAGGATCTGACTCTTCCACTCCTCTTCTTGTGAATGGGAGGCGGCGTGGACTGAGTCACCTCGTGGACCAGGTCCGGATGGACCCACATGATTTCTCCTCGCGATGTGGTGAGGGGTACTAGACCAGCAGCTTGATCACGAGCAGGCGGAAGATTAGCAATTTCCATCGTCACCAGAGGGATGTGTATGACACCGTCTTGAGTCTCCGTTGGAGGGAAGCTGCCGAATTGTACGGACACCATGTTGGCTGCTACGGTTACCTTCTCGAAATCGATGGCCAGAGCGTTCGAATCGATGAGGTTTTGGATGTATCGTATCAGTTGGTAGTAGTCGTGTGTAGCATGGTGGACGTAGCGGTGGTAGTGGCAGAATTTTGGATTCTCCAGATCTGCCGGCAGAGGCTCTCGTCTCGGTGGAGGAAGCTGAATTCTGTCTCCTTGTATGAGCATGTCCAAGATAGGCTTGACGTGGCCGTCTTCAAAAGAATAAGTAATTTGAGGCCATTGTTTGTCTGCTGGTTGTGACTCAGGCTTCTGGGCTGTATCGGCCACCATGGCTTACTTGCCTCTGTTGTCCCGATTGTTGGAGGGGCTACCCCCATTGTCGTTGTTGGTGTTGGGACGCTTGCCCTTGTTCTCTCCCTCCGAAATGTACAACCCCAGTTGGCGAGCCTTTCTCAACCGTTCTTCTGTACTTGTGGCACTGATGATAAATGCCTTCCAGTCCTTGAATTGACTCTCGCCCATCCAGAGACTAATTGTTGGGAGTAATCTCTTTTGGCAAATTTCAATCAAGGAAGAATTCGGATTACCAGACGGTAACTTCATTGCGGTTTGGCGAAACCGCTCAATATAATTCCTTGTCATCTCTTTCTCCCCTTGGACGACGTCCATGAGGGTAGACATTGTGACGTCCTGTCCTACCTCGTAGAATGTCTCCAAGAACAAACGCTTGAAGCCAGCGAAGGAGTAGATGCAGTTGTCTGGCAGGTTGCAGTACCAGTCGAAGGCGACTCCTTCCAATGTCCCAATGAATAATCACGTAAGGATAGCATCATCATAGGGCAGATGGTCGGTGGTGACCTCGAAGTAAGTGATGTACCGACTTGTTGAGGTCTTGCCATCATACGGGTTGATATTGAATGACTTATATCTTGGTGGGAATGGAACATCCCTCCATTCAGCAGGGTATGGTTGCCGCATTCTGAGGTCTTGAGCGTTTTCTCGGGCATAGAACATGGCTCGGAGCTCCTGAACCTCTCTTCTTACTTCTCGGGCCTCATCTGTCGTGGTAGGGGCTGTTATTTCGGGAGAATTATTGCCCGGGTTCGGTGCCGCTGAGTTTGAGTCCGCATTGACCGCGGGACCCGTGCTTGTTTGGCCAGGCGTCCCTCCTTGCAGAGTTGGAAGAGCGGCTTTGATTTCATCTACCGACTTGACCAAGGCCTGTAGTATAGCCTCCAAAGTGTCGATGCGTTGGCGATCGCTGGAACCACCTTGATTGCTGTCCGTCATGAATACCGTCCTTATATGAGAAGTGATGGAAGGAACGGTGGAAGATGTGCCCTCCGAGTCATACCCGTGCCCCGAGAAGTCATCGGGGTAGGTGGGAATGTTCTCTTCGGGTTCGGACTCGGAGGGAACGGTACCCCCAGCCTCAGAGCTTGCTTCATCTTGAGAGTCATGGATGTCCTCGGGGACATCAGCG
>JANAVB010031668.1:0-21155 GCA_029216955.1 Iris pallida | reverse complement strand
CTGTCGGAATTTGGGCGTGACTCCAAATTCGACAGACGCACTGAGATCTTATCTCTATGCTAATTTCTTGAACTTTTATCGTTTTTAGTAATTATTATTAATATTTTTATTGTACAGTAAATTTTCTGCATATCTAATGGCGATTTTCTAAAGTTGAATTTCAATCTGATAAGGCCATATCCAATGGTAACTTCTACTATTAAATTTTTACAGAGAATTGCTCACAGAGCAATCTAGTTTGAAGAAATTGCTCACAGAGCAATGAAGTTTACAAATTTGCAAGTAGGGTACTAGAACGCCCATAAAAAAGACATTTTGGGACATTAATCTAATGGATTCTTCTATCTGTGTTAAACTTTCACTAGCTAACCTAAAATAATCTTATTAGTATCAAAACGCCCACGACATTTTTAAATTTATTCCAACTTATGCCATATAATGTCTATCTATTCAATTAAATACTCACAAACGTCCATTTAAAGGGCGTTATGTAGCAACGGACACTTTCCAACGGATATATTAACGTTCATCTTCTCCAACGGATACATATTCATTTATATAAATACTTCTATTCGTTTTTTCAATACACACAAATATATTTTCACTTCTTCCATCCTATAGACAGAGGGATTTTCTACTTCTCCCTAATTACACACAGAAGGTCTCTGGAAAGGAGCTCCAATTGAAGCTGTTTCTTTCCTAAAGCTCTTACCAACCAGAGGCGGAGCTATTTTCTTTCCAGGAGTTCCTAGATACAATAGAAAGTATTTTCTTTTCAAATTTTGCCATGGATCAAATACTAACACTGATTGCTACCATGGAGGTACAGTAAATGGATTATCTACGAAGGAGGTACAACTAATCTTATTTCCATGTATCAGAATATTACATTATATAGTTTAAGAAATATTATTATGGAACGTTTTTCTATTACTTATGAATTCATAATAAGGTGGATTTTTACAGATACTTTTTTAATAATAGACAGCGAAGAAGCATAAAATTTTGTTGTTCAAAATAATTTAGGTGCATTGTGTTTAAAAATCTATATTAATCCAACATTACCAAATGTTGACACAAATATTATTTCTAGTAGTCAACCTTATTATAATAGCCAAAAAAATTATCTTGGTAGCTCATCAAACCAAATAGATTTAGTCGAAGATAACCTAGACGATGGAAATAGTGATGACTTAGTCGAAGATTTAGATTATTATTTACCCAATAATGATGATAATTTAGAAGCTAGCACCCGAATTATTTGTTGGAAAAGAGTTGTTTATTCTTATGCATTTAGAAATTTATTATTGATTTAGCAATTCTTCATAATTTTAGTTGTAGAGCCAAATCCAACAATTCTCAAAGAATTATATATACTTGTGACTCTCTGGATTGTTGTTGGAGAGTGTATGCTAAAGCATTTGGTAACAGCGCAAGGTTTGTGATTTGGACATTTGAATCTCGACATCCATGTACAGGTGAATTAACAAGAGGACGTCATCCGCAAGCTACTGCTGCATGGATTCGAGATAAAATAATTGGTAAATTTTGAGATAACAATTCTTATAATGCTTCACATATTGTAAAGATATACTTATAGATCATCGAGTGTATATTACATATTCTAAAGGTTGGAGAGCCAAAGAACTTGCATTATCTGAAATTAATGGGTAGTTATATTGATGCATGTGGTAGTCTTGAAAAATATGGTTTTACTATTATGGAAACAAATCCCGATAGCAAATGTTTTTAAAGACAGTAGAAAATAATGTATTTCAAAGAATATTTATTTGTTTTAAGGCATGTATAGATGGTTTTTTAAGTGGTTGTTTACATATAATTAGTATTGATGCAACTTTTCTTACGTCCAGATATGAAGGTAATTTATTTGTTGCTTGTGCTCATGATCCTAACTACCAAATATATCATATTGTTTATTGTATTGCTGAAAATGAGAATACTGATTCTTGGACATGGTTTTTAAATTGTTTGAAAAATTCTTTTGAACGTTATTTTGATCGATGGGATCGTATTTCATTTATATCAGATAAGTAAAAAGGATTAATTTATGGAATGCGTGATATTTTTCCAAACTCTACTCTTTCTTTTTTGCATTCAACATTTAAACAAAATATGAGAAGTCAATGTTGTGGGACGCCAAAATTTCAAGAATGGCTAGATAAACTTGCTCATCTTATAATGTGGTAGATGCGACAGAATGGTTTGAAATAATTAAATCAGATATTAGTGTATTGAATTGGATTGTTGGTACAAATGATGAAAATCGTTATTTTTTACATTGGATAATGACATATGCACCTTGTCCTAGACTCGATATTAACACATCGAATATTGCTGAAAGTTTCAATAATTGGATTAAGAATTTGTGTGATAAACCAATAACAACATTGCTTGATGATATTAGAGATAAGATTATAACAATTCATGAAAAGCATCGACAAAATGCTGAAAATATGGAAAGTAACTTTTGTCCAAGGATGCTTAAAACTATGGCACGCATCAAAAGAGAGAGACATCATTTTCAAATATTGAGTATTACTGATTTTTTATTTGAAATATTTGATCATGAAACAAGTAAATGCTATGTGGTATATTTAGAAAATAAAACTTGTACATGTTGTCGGTGGTAACATACTCTTTTACCATGTGTACATGCTTACTTTGCATGCCAGTCTAGTAACTTAAATATTGAAAGCTATTATCATGCTCAATTTTCTACTAAAACACTTACAAGTGTATATGCACCATGTATGGAACCAATTCCATCCCCATACACTCCTCAAAGTAAAATGGTAAGAGGTGAAATTGGAGTACCAAATGTTGGACATAGAGCTAGAAGGCCTAAAAAAGAATCGTTTCATGACAAGAGAGTTGGGGACCGAGATCTTCATTGCAGCAATTGTCACGGCCTGGGACATAAAGAAGAAAATGTACAAGACAACCGATGCAGTAAATTTATTGTAATTTTATTTTATTTTTTAATGTACTTAAAGTTGTAATTTTAGTTGCTGAAATTTAGAGAGAAATTGACCATAATTTGATAATGAACATGTCTGAATAGTGGTCGATACATTAAATTTGAGAGAAAAAACCATCATTTGATAATGAACTTGTGCTAAAGTACTAATACATATCGAGTTCAAGTGATACATCCAAAATACAAAATAGAAGTATAAGATACATATCGAATTCATTCTCTTCCTCTAGCCATCCTGTCATAATACCTACGAGGCCTTGGCCTAAGACCGAGTCTATTTCTTATTGCTTCTGTATCCTCTGGTCTTTTCCCTCGCAATGGTTCAAAGTCATCATCCTCAGTATCTTGTGTCTACATCAACGCTGTTGGAGTCATATGTAACTGAATAGCTGGTGATATCGAAGAATTGACCATCTGTATGTAATAGTCCCAATCGAAGTCACCAGCATCAGTCCTCTCGCTCGCCTCTTGGTCCATCTGTGGGGTACGTGCATGTGACATCCCCTCCCCTGCATGTCGGTCAGTCCGTCGACCATATGGCCTACGGGGATGTGCACGTCTCTGCTTGACATGGCCAATAGGATGCTCCTTAGGGATCTCCAACGGAAGTATCGGGGCCCTGTAGGGTTGGCTGAGATATTGTACAGATGCTCCTATCAACTCGTGTCGATCTACACTTGGATCTTGGGATAACTCTTGCAGATTTGATATCTGCAATTATATTCATACTCAATGAATGACATCCGTGTAGATCATAAATTATCAAATGAGAGAGTCTAAAACGTACCATGATATCTACTTGTCTACTCCTCACACGCAAGCTTGCATCATCCATAGCTCAATGCTGGAACCGGGGCTCTTCAAACTGATAGTGGCGGTTTTGCATGCGCGGGGTTCCATACCAACGTACAAACCATTCGCTACCCAACACTGCAGAATTCAAACATAAAGTTATTGGAACATTAAAATAATTAACAATACAAGTTGATTCTATTAATAACTTACAATCTTCCACCATTGTCATCGGTTGACACATGTGTTCCACGCCATGGGTGGTAAATCTGTTCTCCCAACCTAGAACAAGTAAGCGGAGCCGGGCAACGATGGTAGCTCTGCCGTGAGCTAAAGCAATGGCTCATGGGGTATGAACTGTTTCATTTCGAACTGTCGCATAACACGATCAGCAGGATGAAACATGATATTTCTATGTAGATGACATAATATCTATGCTTACTTGCTTCAAGTGTGTAATGACCATTATTCGTATTACGTATTTTAGTATACGTGTACGTATTTAGACCCGTATTGTATGTCTCTTGTTTGGTTCGGCCCGACTTGACTTGGTTCGACATGGTTTTGCATGGTTCAGTTTTGCTTGATTTTATGTGAACCAAACCACTCCACCTACCACCACCCTCTTCATTAAATATCCCACCAAACATTTCTCTCTCCACATTAACTTTCTTCCCCACCATTACTTCTCCACCAACCTGAGAGTGGAAGGTTTAGGCAAGTGCATCTTGCATCATGGAGGAATCCCACTTTTATTGTTCCATTGTCTTCCTCATGTGTTTCTAACCCACTTTAGTACTTAGCATTTTTTATTTCATGGTTAAATTCTTGTAATTCTAGCTTTGTGGTATTTTGGTTTCCAGGAGTTTTAATCTATCAAACTTATATATTTTGCTAGTTGATGGTCCCATGTTACAGAAAATTTTGTTTGGTCCAAATTTGACCTACGGGATTTTGCTGAGCCGCATGGGCCATGCGGATGAGTGCTAAAAATGCCCATGCGGCTCAGCAAAATCCCGTAGGTCAAATTTGGACCAAACAAAATTTTTTGCAACATGGGACCATCAACTAGAAAAAATATGAACTCTCAATATACAACATCTAGAAGTAAAGCTAAACAAATCTAAACCTGTAACCTCTAGCTAAGTCATGCCTCCATCTTGCTTAGCTAAGATCCGGGCTCTGGCCCATAAGGTGAACTAGGTCCTCAAGTATACCTGCAATATATCCAGTCAGGAGCGGAGCAAAGTACAGTTCTAGGTAATGAACAAGTACAACATGAGATGGAAATGAGCACAGGGTACATGAAATGTAAAGTTTAGGAAATAAGAACATGAATGCTGAAATATAAATACAGGAATACAGGGAACATGAAATGAAGCCTGAACATGAAATGTACAAGAAACTTGACATGTGCAATATATCAAAATACATCCAGAATGTGTGACCGGCTTGGGTAGCACAGGGTACAGGGCACATGAATAATGGTATGCCTTAGGTCCTGCGTGCACAATGCGTGGCCTAATCTATTAGCATGAATTTATTTTGGTTTGGTCACACATCTGTAGTATTTTCCCTCCCCAGACACAAGTAAATTACATGGAACATGAAAGTACAAGAGTACATGAAATCGTGTCATGACGTGTCACAAGAAGAGCACAGGATATGAATGTAAATGAACATAAACCATATAATGTACTTGCCTTGCTCAGGGTGATCGTGAATAATGAGTAAATCTGTAGGTCCACCTGGAATAGGTACAAGTTGGTTTAAGATCAATTTACTAGTTGCTAGATTATTGTTGTTTAGTCTATTCATTCCTGGACACTTAATGTCTGACTATATAATTTAACTAGTAACCTCTATTCAAAACACTTAATAGAAAGGATTACTTAATAAGCAAAATATAATGATATTAGATTGTAGTTAAAGCTTAACTACCCGTTAGTAGCTTGCCAAATTAATTCTTGGTCAACAACTACACTAGGCAAAATAAAGTATTTGTATAAACTTAGTAATAAATGACTACCTCTATTAAACTGATACTTCTTATTCATATATAGTTAATTTGAAATTATAGAATATACATTACAATTTTTCTAACTGGCACACAAGCCCTAATCATCCTTCACTTAGAGTTTAGACACACTATTTGTAGTTTGAAAGTTCAACCAGCCACAACACTTTGTTTGAATTTTCCTGAACCAGCTTACTACACAAACGATGGTGCCAATACTTCAAATGGAAAACCTGCCCGCACCCAAAGCCTACCAAGAGTATTTCGAGATGACCAATCTTATGCCATACTTCTTATTATCAAGCTACAGAACTCAAGCATCTTTAACATATGCTGCCTTAGACACAACTGTACTACTAGTCCTAAACTCAAAATTTGAACACACAGGATTTCAAATAAGCTGCTGCCATATTCAATAGAGACCACATCAAATATAACAAATCAAGCCTACCAGTTCATACCTATAAAACCTGACAATGAGAGCATAGTTGCATAAGACTAACCCATGGTTCAAAATGGCTACAGCCGATCAAAATATTAACTACAGAATTATACAACTCTATTGCATTAGTAAAACCTAGCATGTCACGACCCGCACCCATTGTGAGGGTACGAGAACGTAACAACGTCCAGCCTACGCCGCAGTGTCGGCGGTAGAACGCTGTTCTAGGTCATGAACTATAACTAACATAACAAGAAATACTCTCCATAAGGAGGCCAACATAGAGGTACAACTCAATCACAATCTATAGATAGAATATGGCACGATAAAATAGATAAAGAAATCCTCAACTGAGGTATAGCAGAATGAAATAATAAGTTAACAACTACTAGTCTCAACATCTCTAAATATACAACTCTGAAAATAAGGACAACAGCTAAACATGAAAAAGGAAACAATCTAGACTATCTAAACTATGCAATGGGTATCATCCTCAGCAGCTGCCTGAACCTCCCCAGGGGTCCAGGTCGCGAGTGTCATCTAGGCAAGCTCCAAGGTAAGGGGTGCAGGGTTCCTCATCATCCTCTGTAAAATTTTCAACAGGTCCAGTCAGGACGGAAGCGAGTACAATACATCTCACGCAGATCATAACAGGTTAGAGAATATAAACATACAAGAGAGTACGATACATGAAACTGAAAGAAAGTACATAATGTAAACAGAGAGAGAGAGAGAACTGTAATAGAAATATCTACTATAAGTAGAGAGCTACCAGTGACTAGTGATTTAGAGTACAAAATCGACATGTGAACGGCTTGATTTGCACATGGCTATACTAAAGAGGCGTACATGGCTATACTACTATGGAATTGTTCACATGACTATTTATACTCCCCCCATACCCCAATCAATACACAAGGATCCAGACAAGTTATGTTACGTACATGGTTTTCACATGAAGCCCATAAATGGGTACACATAAAGTATAGGTTATACATAAGATACATGGGAAACATGACCGAACATGAGAGCACATGAGAGTACACGAGCATGCATGAACGAGCATGAAGCACATGAGAAACATGAATAACATGAGAGCGAGAAATACATGATGTACATGAAACACATGATGATGTATCCGATGCTCCCGAGGGAGATAACATCTCAATGTAGATCCATATAGTACCAATCCGTGATAATATCGTGACAGCATCAAATAAGGTAAACTAGAGCAGGAATATAATTCTAAGCAAGTTATAAAAAAGAGAATGTACTCGCCTCGTATCTGAATGTCTGAAGTAAATGTACTGTCCGAGATGAGGTACCTGACTCCTATTTAGAGCAACACAAGTCAAGATGTATACATGGGATGACAAACGTAATCTACAATGCATGCATGCTGTCTAGGTTAGGCTAAAGTCGATACTTGGTCAACTCCAGTCAACTATACTAGTCAAACTAGGTCAACTAGGTCAAGTCCTAGCCCAAACAAGTCTAACAAGTCTCACTAGGCCTAACCAAGCCTAGTCTAGCAATCACACACCAATCACAAGGCTATACAAGCCAAACACAAGCCATCACATTCAATATTATACATAAGAAAAAGGAAGCTAGCATGTAAAGCTATGTGTGTGTGTGAACATGGAGGTGCACAACAAAGGGAAATCAAACACTAGTTATATATTACACTAGAACATGGCACAAGTTAACAAGGTTACATCTATTTACATTTTAGAAGTAAACTAGTTTGATATATGTAACATGTATCTTTACTCTACAATTATCTATATACATCATGGCAATCATCAGAGGAGGGTTACATGGCATGGTGGTTTATATATATGAAATCTGAATTTAACTAGCATTCCATAACAAGGTTAAGGGTTAACAATTACATATTAATATTTATATATATAAATTAAGATAGTAACATACATTTCTCACATATACATATTAACGCATATATCTAATTAATATAATACACACATTATAAATAATAGGCCACATGAATATGTGCATCACATATATATATATATATATATATATATAATATATATATATATATAGATATATATATATATATATATATAAGATATATGCATATACATAGAGGATAGCTAGAGGGCAACATGTGCTTGTGTACATGTGAGCATGTGTGTGTACATGGTATCAGTGTCAATAGGAAAACAGTGTGGCATGTGTAAGCCTAGGAAAACAGTGAGCAGTGAGGATCACATGTGAGGTGCACTAGTGATAGGAAGGTGACAGTGTTTAAGGACGTGTGTGGTACAAGGGTATGAGTGATAACCTGGAACAGTGAGGTGAAACATAGGAAAACAGTGAGTGTGATATGGTATATTAGAAACAGTGTGTAACCTGAAAACAGGGAGTGATATAAAGTGTTAGTGAATTAGAAAATAGTGTCTTAGGCTAGCAATGTGTAACATGTGTGTTTGTGTGGGTAGGATGTTAACAGGAATGAGGGTGTGTGTGTTGATGAGAACTTGCGGGTTCATTTCAGTTTAGAAGTAAAAGGGTTAATCATACAAAAATGAATGAAAGTTCAGTCATCTCAGGTTTTTAACTCCTTCAACCCCAATCAATAACCAAATCCCAATTCAGTGTACAGTTACGAACATGTAGGAAAGAAATCCTCAGGTTTTATCAATAGTTCTCAGGTTTTGTTAATTGCATACAATGATCTACATTATTAGATTCATACCCATTTCTCAGGTTTATGATATAGGCCTATACTTGCTCAGTCATATATTTAATGAATTTTGAATACAACACATTCCATTCAATTTCCAGTTATCTACACATCTATCAATGTATTTATAATATGTACAATATGTATTCAACAATTTAAATTCAGTAAAAAAAACATATCAATCCCCACATTCGAACACAATACTCAGGTTACACTGTTTGGGGAAAAATTCTCATTTTTCATATTCAAGCCTCAGGTTTCGAATGGTTCTCAATAACAGTGCAATGCATATGTGTGTGTGTTCTTAGTGTCCTGTGTGTGACAGTTGACAGTAGGAATCAGTGACAGGAAAAACAGAGGGTGGTGTGTATGTGTGAGAGAAAAACCTGTGTGTGTTAAATGACTGGGATTTGGGATGTGTGTGAGTGATGGGAAAAAGTGTGTGAGGAATCTAGGAACAGGTAGGTTCCTGTATTCTCAGGTTATCAAAACCAACTGACAGTCTCAGTTTTGTGACTATGTGCTAATCACCACATCCCAGGAAACCCAAAAATGAATCCACAAACCTATGTAATTATCTGAACATGAGGGAATGGTGGACTGATACAATGTGTTAACATAGGAATGCAATTCAAAAGGGGAATGAATAAAAGAAGGTAAGGGACAACAACTGAACTAAACTATAATCAAAATGATACACAACAACCTCTGTATCACCAAATAGGTATAGGTACTAAACTAACCAAGGAAACTGGGTTTAAATCAAATGGACTCAACATCTAGTGCCTATATAACGATACTTAACCAAACATAATCTCCATCATTCAGTCCTTGCATTCCTTACATTGAAACTTGTCAAAACCCAACATCCCATAGAATCCCAAATCTCATGCATTGCACATAGCTAAACATGCAACCTCGATTCCAGACATGAACATATATAAGTAAACATCTAATGCTCATAAATTCCATGCATATATTACAAAATCTATCATGAATTAGCACAACCCAGTTTTGGTTAACAGTTCAAAATCAGTTTGAAAAACCAATTGACATAGAAAAACCCAAATTTGAATTCAAAACCCTTCGAAGTATGACAGGTGTGTACAGGCATAGGGACATGTCCCTCGTGTCCAGGGAGAGTCCCTCGTGTCCAAGAATTGGGGCACATGTGTCCAAACTAATATCGAAATTTCAGAAAACTGGAAAAGAATACTCATCGTGCAGCCATGTCGAGCCTTCGTGGGCTCGACACAGTGCTCGAGGTGGGTCGAGCTTTTGTATATCGGTTCGCCCATAGTAGGGCTTCGTGATGTGTCTGTATCATGTCCACTTAAGCCGTGTCCAAAGAAATCAACGCGTATCAGATGCGATTTCGCGCGCGCAGTGTCAGTGCAAAACCCGTATGAGCTCGATAACTTCGAGAATACTCCACCAACTCACCCCAAAATTTGGGAGAATGGTGACAGAGGTTGCCCCCTCGTGTCCACCAAAAATTGTGTCACGAGAGGCCGTATCGTATCCTGTGTCGACCCCGATCAGCAGGGCACTGTGTACGGTTCAGTCCCCGCGTGTTTGTGTCCCCGTGTGGACACGACACGACACCAAAATCAGGAAATAATAACACAAATCACTAAGCAGCCCTATAGCTAGGATTCCATTCAAAAACATTTCAAAAATCAGAACAAAATGTTGGTTGAGGCATTACGTCAACCCTAGCCTATCAAATGGATACGTGTCCGATACGGACATCAAACGGACACGAAATTGATCCAAACTTCAGGGACAGCTAGGGGACTCCGAGATCTAGCCCTAAATGCAAAGAAAAATATTAATGCAATTTAAGGGATTTTACCTATAGGTGCAATTAGCAAGAAAAAGTCCCAAAATGAAGTATTCCTCCTTGCTAGCTCGGATCCCCAAATTGCTCAAAATCTGGGATTACTCTCCATCAATAGTAAATAAACACTAATTAGGTCCTAATGCAAGGACTAGAGTTAAAAAGGAGTTGAAATGAAAAAGTTATGGAATGGCTCTTTACCTCTTTCTTCAAAGCTTGAAAAAATAATAAAAGAGGCAAGAACAAGGAGGAGATTATTTATAGGGAAGGGGGAGCCCTAGTGGCTGGTTAAAAAGTGAAAAATTAGGGTTAGGGTTTAGTCTAATGGCTATGGGCCTAGTTGCACTAGTCATGGAATCCATTTCTAAGTCTCAAGTCTATGGACCAAACACCAATCCTCCTATTTCAAACTTGATCCTAAGTGTCCTAACTTGAGTTGACTTAAGTTAGACTAGGGTCCATACCATGTTAACTAGGTCACCAAGTCAAGGTCAAATCTAGGACAGTCTCTTAAGTCACAGCTAGTAAAAGTCAAATCAACAATCGTCAATCCAATAAATAAATAAAATTATAATAAGTCAAAATGACCAAATTACCCCTAGGCTAAAATGATAATTAGATACTCAAAATCACATGGTTAGGCTCTAGGGCAGACAGTCTCTAGGGTTTCACTAGTTGCACATCAAAATCACAAGTCATGATATTTAAATAGTTTTAAATTGATTAAAAATTACCAAAAAATTATATTATTATTTAAATATAATAATTAAATAAATTAAAACACAAAATTTTAAAATTACCCTCATTTTAGAAAACTGGGTGTTATATAGCAGTTAAAGGATCACACAACTCCATTGCGTCAAATAGAATCAATTCATCAACTGGTCTTTCCAGTCTCCTCTACGCCACCCATGGACACGCACACGCCTCCGGACACAAACAATCATTAATCACGAGCAGACACAAACTCATGCCTAACACGAACACACCCGGATACGGACACGAACACAATCTACGAATCCTGGCCAACACTCGTATCAAAAGCTACTAAACAGTAGTTCGACAACATAAAATAGAAGAGTTTACCTGGGATGTAAGGTTGGTTTGAGGGAGTTATCCAATATATCTGACACGATCTTTATTCCTCTGGACACTGACTATCCTGACTTAGACAATTCAACAAACGGTGTGACGTAGCCCAAAATAGGCACTCATAATCACTTCTTGAATCTCGGAAGAATGTAGGAAATCAAGTAGAAGAGTAATTTAAATCAAGGCTCACCCGCAACGCGTCATTCTTGACGGAACTCCAAATCACAATTTGAACTCGACTGGCTCTGACGTGATTTTTCTACTAGAATCAGATCGAAAATAATAGAGAAAGCATTTAATCAGGAAAATTAGCAAGATCAACTCCAAAACTCTGGATCTGAGAATTGACCTAACTTATCGAAAATTCGAACATCTGGATCGGAGAAGACGCAACTCGTGATCGTCGGAGAAGAAGGTCGAGGAGTCATCGACGAATCACCGGAGTTGGTAGATCTGCAGCTGCCACTGCCCACTGCGTGGTCGAGGAGTGAAATGGTGAGACACCACTGCGCGTGTCTGCTCCATTCGACAAACCGTCGGAGGAAGGCACGCTGTCGTTGCCGAAAAGAAAACATCGGAGGAAGCCGCCTGGAGCTTGTCTTGATGATCCGCCGCTCGTCGGGGAAGGTCGCCATCGGTGTTGCAGTGGGATGGACACCTAGCCGTAGGTGCCGAAGATGAGATCGATGGACACTCGTCGACCACCATGATGGAAGATCCGACCATGCTCCTGGTCTTCTCAATTTAGGGTTAGGTTAAGAGATTTGGGGGAAAAAGAGTTAGGAACAAGAGCTCTAGAACTCTCGAGAGAAATGAGCAAAAATAAAAATAAAATGAGGATTCTCTCTCCTCCACTCTACTTATGTGGAAGAAAGAAAGGGGAAACAGTCTTACACCTGAGCCCTAAACAATTCGGTATTTGCATACTAAACCCAAAAGTGGTTAGAGTTTGTTAGGTTTGTTATTAGGAAAATGGGGACCACTATTAGTTGGTTAGAAACTTAGGGAATTAGTTATTCCCAATAATTAATTATCTAACTTTAATAAAACAATTTAAATCATTATAAAACCTAAATATCATTTATTAAAATATTAAAATAGTCCAAAATTCATAAAACTGGAAAAGTGGGGTTACAAATCTTCCCCCTTAGAAAATTTTATCCTCGAAATTCAAAGGGGTACAAAAGACATGGTTAGGCAATAAAAATAAAATTTGAGGCTGAGCAACTAAGTTAGACATGCCATAGAACCAGATCTAGTCATGATTAGAAGAATAATTTATTTGGCACGATCAACTAAGCGAGATCCAAACAAAGTTGAGGCACGATGGAAATAGAACAACAAAAATGGTCACGATCAGCAACACTTAGCCATGATCAAAATGGAATTCAAATCATCGAGCTGATTGATAGGTACAAAAGTATAGTCATTATAGCATACAGGTATGATCTGGATTACCTAGATATGATCGGAGATATGCTTGGAAGGACTTAGCATGAAAAAATAAATAGCATAAAAATTGGTCATGTACGAATGTGAGACAAAGTTTAATTAAGACAAAATACGAAAATTAAATACAAGGAGTTGAAATAACACTATCTAACAATGATCAAGAATTTAAATAGGCACGAGGTGACATGAATATCAATCACGACTTAGAGGAGTAAAATCATGATGGCACGTTCTTCTAGGCATGACCAAAATTGCAAGTTTTAGTATAATTGAACTAGAACAAATTAGAAAAGTCACGGTTAGATAGGCATGATTAGGATAATTGTTTACACAAGGCACGATCAAGATATAAGTGCGATTTATTGAGAAAATCAAATAATTTATCCATAAGATGCAAGAAAAATTTGCCAAGATTGATCGAGAGGGTGTATGGAGTCTACCGGGAATATGCTAGTGTCAAATCAAGGTGAAAATGTAAATATTTGTGATTCACGAAGAATCAATAATCATATGAAATGGAATATAGTCGTTATGGTATCCGAAAACATATATGTATCTAAAGTCACTTCACATAGAATCCATGCCCTGTCAATGTATTCTGGCTGCAGTAAACTTTTTGGCTTCGTGACTCAAATAAGGATATGTTACCGAATATTCTATAAACTTTATCCTTTTTTAAACAATTATTAAAGAAGCAACTCCAGATATCAAAATATGAAGAATTTAGGACAAAGTCTCAATAATACCTGAAACCTATAAATGTCTGAAATCACTTCAACTTAGAGTTCATGCCTCGCTAGTGTGCTGCTGGCTGCAGTGAACCCTCAGTCTCCGTGATCAAGATAATGGCTGCAGCGCACAACTACCACGCCCTAGTAGGTCATCGATTAGTCTTTCAACCTTATCCATAGGAATTAAAAAAAATTCAAAAAATTCAAATGAGTTCCAATAGTTCAACTCACGATAAAAGGTGATGTTATCTGTCTTTTAGAAAACCAAAGATTTTATTAGGTACTAAGAAACATCAAGGAGACTTTTAGAAGTAGATCTTGAACACAAAACAAAATTTTGAATAATAACCCGGATCTCAAATAGAAGATAAAATCTCGAATGGTAATCAAAATTTCGTATAAGGAACATAATCTCGAAAAGGTAACAAAGTTCCGAATGTTACATAGAAGCAAGGTATCCGATAGAAGACAAAGTCTCAAAATAAGAAATAAAATCTCGTATCGGAAACAAAGTTCAACAAAATCTCGGACAAAATCTCGAACGGAAAACGAAATCTCCAATAGGGTACAAAGACTCAGGTAGCAATCAAAATATCAACAAAGTCGTGAATATGAAACAAAAATTTCAAGCAAAATCTTGAAATAGAAAACAGAATCTCGAGTAGAAAACAAATTCACTAATAGGAAAACAAAGGCTCGATATAGGAACAAAGTCATAAGTAGTGAATAGGAAACAAAATCTTGAATATAAATCTCGAATAGGAAGTAAGTTTACGAAGAGTGAATAGAGGAGTATCAATCAACGAATAGGAAACAAGGTTCTGAATCATGAATATGAAATAAGCAAAATCTCAAATAAGATCGACACAAAGCCGCGAATAGAGAACAATATCGAATAGAAAATAAAGTCATGAATAGAAAATAGAATCTCAAATAGGGAACTAGTCAAAGTCTCAAAATAGAAAACAAAATCTTCAAACAATGTCTCGAATAGGGACTAAATCTCAAACAAGCGTCAAATAGAAGCGAAGGTTCAAACAATGTTTTGATTGGGAACAAGGTCTCAATATGAAATTTTGAGTAGGAATAAAATCTCGAACAACACAAAGTTTGAATAGGGAACAAAAAATTTCAATTAGAAGCCAACAATAGAAAACAAAGTCATGAATAATGAATATGAAAACGGGGTATCGAATAGCGGATTTGAAACAAAATATCGAATAGTGAATAGGAAACAAGTTTACCGAATAGAAAATAATATTCAAATAATAAATAGAGTTACGAATAAAGGACAAATTCTAGAATAGGAATAATATCTGGAATAGAAACCAAAGTTTTTAGGATAGAAAACAAAATCTATCAACCTCTCAAACAGAAAACAAGGAAATTCTAGAAAATCTAAATTGGAACGCGAATCACGATCCATGGTCTTCTCCAACCATGCAAGAAATGCCTTCGGCCTTTAGTATGTCATCAGTATTCCTCCGGGACTAGAATTGCTTTAACTTCTTCAGCTGTCCTGACGTAGGCTGGTCTTCGCGGTAGTGCTCCATGCGTTGCTATGTCTGGAGAGGTGAGTCCCTCTTCTACAGTCCTGATGCTCGTCCTTGGGCAGTACGATAAGCAACCTCCGGGTAATCCTTGACCTGGTGGGCAAATGACCCGCAGAACAAGCATTACCTCAGTCTCTTACGGCACTCAACGTAGTTGTGTCCTGTGCGGCGGCAGAAATTGCAATTGATCGTCGGCTGAATCTGAGTTCGAATCTTCTACTGGGACTGAAGTGCAGAAACTCTGACAAGAATATACGGCTGCTGGCGTGCTGGCTACTGAGATCCTGATGCTTTTCGACCATTATGATCTGTGACCTACTGGCAATCTTTCATTTGTGGGCAGAAGATCTGCAGTACAAACAGAGTCCGAGCCTCTTACGACATTTGTCGACATAATGTCACGTCCTCTTGCAGAACACACAATGAAGGTAGGCCTGAATCTACTTCTGACGATGCGACTGATAATGTGACTAAAAAAATATCGTCTGACTGTTGTGACGCTTTGCGGGTCCAGAGTGGTTGCTATCTCCGTCATAGTCTTCATGGATCTTTTGGCTTCAGTTTCCCGTCTTGTTTTATTGTCCGTGCTACGTTCAAGATCTCCTGGCTGGTGACTTCAATCAGAGGAGTCGGATCCTCGAAGACTTGGGCGATCTCCAGAAGTGGCGGCTCCAGATTCTCGATCTGCTTCTCGGTACAAGGAATGCACTCGGTATCGGAGAAGTTCAAAGATCCGAGAGTCTGGAATCAGAAGTCCTCCCTGGCTCGAAAAGTGCATCTACAAATTTGGCTTGAAAAAGAACGGCTTGCTCTCTTTGGGCATCGAAGAACTCTTGAAACATCTCCATCATCGGGGTACTACCAATGGTGATAGTAGGGACGACAAGAAGTGATGGAAGCTCATAAGCGTCAAGTACAAGTGAATCGATAGTTCCTATGTTTGCGTGTTTGAACCATCTGAAAAACAGAAAACTGTAAAAGTGGCCTAAACTATAAGATAATAAGCAGACTTAGTAAAATATACCCATAATCATTTTCCCGCAATCCTATACTGTGATGAGTTTTCCTTAGTCTAACAGGTTCTCCAATAGCACTCTATAGCCTAAATGCCATTAGGACAGACCTGCATGGGCCACCACTAAAAATATGTCACGACCCGCTCCCGAATATTCGTATACGAGTCGGACACGCCTAACTTACGTTGGAAGATACGACGCAGTAAGCTGTATAATTCTAAAGAAAACTCTAAAGCACCAGATAATATAAAACATCATAGCATCTATAACCGTCCCAGAATGATCACCATAATCCACAAGTCATAATTTAATTTATACATAAAAGTACCAAAAACAAATCCAGTGAAAGAAATACAACTATGAACTCTCAATATACAACATCTAGAAGTAAAGCTAAACAAACCTAAACCTGTAACCTCTAGCTAAGTTATGCCTCCATCTTGCTCAGCTAAGATCCCGGGCTCTGGCCCATAAGGTGAACTAGGTCCTCAAGTATACCTGCAACATATCCAGTCAGGAGCGGAGCAAAGTACAGTTCTAGGTAATAAATAAGTACAAAATGAGATGGAAATGAGCACAGGGTATATGAAATATAAAGTTCAGGAAATAAGAACATGAATGCTGAAAAGTAAATACAGGAAAGACATGAAACATGAAATAAAACCTGAACATGAAATGTACAAGGAACCTGACATGTGCAATATATCAAAATACATCCAGAATGTGTGACCGGCTTGGGTAGCACAGGGTACATGGCACATGAATAATGGTACGGCTTAGGTCTTGCATGTACAGTGCGAGGCCTAAGCTATTAACATGAATTTATTTGGGTTTGGTCACACATCTATAGTATTTTCCCTCCCCAGACACAAGTAAAGTACATGGAACATGAAAGTATAAGCGAACATGAAATCGTGTCATGGCGTGTCACAAGAAGAGCACAGGATATGAATATAAATGAACATAAACCATAGAATGTACTTGCCTTGCTCAGGGTGATCGTGAATAAACAGTAAATCCGTAGGTCCACCTGGAATAGGTACAAGTTGGTTTAAGATCAATTTACTAGTTGCTAGATTATTGTTGTTTAGTCTATTCATTCCTGGACACTTAATGTCTGACTATATAATTTAACTAGTAACCTTTATTCAAAACACTTAATAGAAAGGATTACTTCATAAGCAAAATATAATGATATTAGATTGCAGTTAAAGCTTAACTACCAGTTAGTAGCTTGCCTAATTAATTCTTGGTCAACAACTACACTAGGCAAAATAAAGTATTTGTATAAACTTAGTAATAAATGACTACCTCTATTAAACTGATACTTCTTATTCATATATAGTTAATTTGAAATTATAGAATATACATTACAATATTTTCTAACTGACACACACAAGTCCTAATCATCCTTCACTGAGAGTTTAGACACACTATTTGTAGTTTGAAAGTTCAACCAGCCACAACACTTTGTTTGAATTTCCATGAACTAGCTTACTCACACAAACGATGGTGCCAATACTTCAAATGGAAAACCTCCCCGCACCCAAAGCCTACCAAGAGTATTTCGAGATAACCAATCTTATGCCATACTTCTTATTATCAAGCTACAGAACTCAAGCATCTTTAATATACGCTGCCTCAGACACAACTGTACTACTAGTCCTAAACTCAAAAGATGAACACACAGGATTTCAAATAAGCTGCTGCGATATTCAATAGAGACCACATCAGATATAAAAAATCAAGCCTACCAGTTCATACCTATACAACCTGACAATGAGAGCATAGTTGCACACGACTAACCCATGGTTCAAAATGGCATATACATAGCTGATCAAAATATTAACTACAGAATTATACAACTCTATTGCAGTAGTAAAACCTAGCAGTTAAAGGATCACTCAATTCCATTGCATCAAATAGAATAAATTCATCAACTGGTCTTCCCAGTCTCCTCTACGCCACCCATGGACACGCACACGCCTCCGGACACAAACAATCATTAATCACGAGCAGACACAAACTCACGCCTAACACGAACACACCCGGATACGGACACGAACACAATCTACGAATCCTGGCCAACACTCGTATCAAAAGCTACTAAATAGTAGTTCGACAACATAAAATAGAAGAGTTTACCTGGGATGTAAGGTTGGTTTGAGGGAGTTATCCAATATATCCGACACGATCTTTATGCCTCTGGACACAGACTATCCTGACTTAGACAATTCAACAAACGGTGTGATGTAGCCCAAATAAGCACTCATAATCACTTCTTCAATCTCGGAAGAATGCAAAAAATCAAGTAGAAGAGTAATTCAAATCAAGGCTCACCCGCAACGCGTCGTTCTTGTCGGAAACTCCAAATCACAATTTGAACTCGATCGGCTCTGACGTGAGTTTTCTACTAGAATCTGATCGAAAATAACAGAGAAAGCATTTAATCAGAAAAATAGCAAGATCAATGTCACGCCCCGACTCGCCAAATCGGTTGTCATCCCCTTGACTCGAGATAAATTGATCCCACGAGTCGGGACATGATGCCGTACAAGTCTTTATTAGACTTGTACAAGGCAAAAAGATGCACTTGAAATTTTCTTTGAAACGACACATTGAAACTAAATAGTGCAGAGAGTTGAAGACATAGAATAGGAAGAAATTTAGCTTTTCATTCAAAAAATTTGCAAAGTATGTACAAGATCATTTTTACATTACATATGCCGTTGCGGCTACATTTTTGAAACACAAAAAAGAACTCTCGACAAGCTGCCATGAAATAATCCTTGTCGTTTCATACATTCATGCCCCTTTATACATTTGAAAAAAAGCTTTCGATCTGAATTAAGCTTCAAAATACTTCAAAATAGGAGAGCTTCGAGCCGTCTTCCGTTCTGCAGCTTCAGTCTAGTCACGAGCTCCCGCAGCACGCTCGTTACCTGGGAAGTTGGGGGTTAGCACACTTGCTAGTGGGTGGGACGAACCCACTCGTCTAAACCGACACTGCTTATTAACGATTCTAGCATAAAAAATGAATTTTCTATTTAGAACGATATGATTTGCAGTTCATATCGAAGGCACGTTTTAAACGATAACAACATAACCAATTTCAACTATTCTTACTACGGTTGTGCTTCTTTCCTGCACAAAATATACATAATACTTACCACCTATACAAGACAATAGGTGAGCATGCAATCTACCTTATATGCGGTCATTGGTGATATCGACACCATGAAGGACGATTACGTAGCATTGCGACGCGCCCTACCAGTCCAGGTTGCGAGCCTAACTGGAGGTCTCGTAATGCCTCGTGCCGAAGCACGATTCCATAATTTTTTCCTAGGCCGATTCGGTCCTAGCGCCCCGGGTACCATCTCGAGGAAAGCTCACCTTGTGCACAAGTCGTTCATGACCATGCGAATGTATGAACAGTATAATATGTATGAAGTAAATTGTATAGCATAGACATTATTAAACCACATAGTCATTTCTACTCGTGCGCGAGTTCTTTTTCCCGAAGCTGTACGTTCTGATTTAGCATCCCGTAGACACCGAATTCTCCGAGGCGTAGTATACCGCAGCCGAAGTCTCTTCATTATGTTGCATAACATGAAATAATTTCTATCTGTTTTCTAGAACTTTATCTTTTCTCTACTTAGTGTGAAACTTATGAATTCAGAGTTAGCTTCTCTAAATTACTATATTATCCCAAGTTTTTGATCTTAGTGGCAAAGCATACATCCAATTAGCATCATCGATTTGAACGTTGAACTTTAAAAATTTTGTTGGCGGGAAGGAGTAGAAGAGAAGGGGCCGAAGAACCACCCACCTAGAGAGATTGCGTCGAGAGTAGGAGAACGCTTCGCGACGGTCAAGCATCAGTTACACGAACTCCTGCAATGGCACGAGCATCGAATTAGAATCCTTCCTTCGAAATTCCTAAAGACGCATTCAGAAATCGACGCGAAAGCACACTTATCAAACCCACGCAACAATTCATGCAGAAAGCTAAGAAAACCAACAAAACAAACATCAGACTGGTTGCATCGCTTTCTTTAGAGTTTATTCGCCAAGACACAGTCTACTGCATCAAGGACTTATTTCAGCAGTAGCCGATCCATTAGTTGGAACGATACTCGTATCACTCGTCCAAATCGATTTTATTGATGCCATGGTTTTCGTATACCAAACTCGTCGCTGAGTCAGACTAGCCATCTATGTTTTCGGCCATGTCTGACTTGCCACGAGCCTATTACATAGTGCTTCGCTCCAACGGGAGCGGGGAACTACATAATATAGAAAAAGTTTCGTCTCGAAACTTAAGAATAAGGTTCTGACCTTCGTCGGAGAAGAGTGAAGGTACTTCTCCTTTATCTCCGCCTCTAGTTTCCATGTCGACTCCTCAACTGAATGGTTGTGCCAGAGTACGCGAACCAAGGACATCGATCGGCTCCGCAGGATCTTTTCTTTATGGTCCAAAATTTGTACGGACTCCTCCGAGTATGA
>JANAVB010031667.1:0-29803 GCA_029216955.1 Iris pallida | reverse complement strand
AGGCTTGTATCTATAACCCATAGGCCATAACTTATAGGTTCTATGTAAACCTATATCTAAAAGGTCATTTATATATACATAACCATATATATATATCAAACTTACCTATATACATATATGTATATATATATATTAATATAATATATATATATATATATTATATATATATATATATATATAATATATATATATATATATATATAATATATTATATATATAATATATATATATAAATACCCAATGTATATATAGTACCCACTTATATACATAATATATATACATAAACCCATATATACACATAGCTATATAGGCCTATAGACTAAGTATACTCATATATCATATAGGTACCCATATATAGATACCATATATAATGACACAAATATAAACTAATACACTATATATATATCAATATATGCATATATATATATATATATATATATGAAACATATATAATACATATACATAGAGAGGGTAAAATAGAGAGAGAGAGATGGAAATGGGAGACATACACACAGGAAATGGGGGGGCTGTTCTCAGTTTTCTTGAGAACAGGAAACAGGCCCCCACACCCACACACAAAAGCACACACACACAAATATACACATACATGTATATACACATGTATATACATGTATTCAACCTAAAAACTCACCCACACACACACATACATATATACTACCTATATATATACTAAAAATACACTAATACATATACAAAACATAATAAAAATAGGTTTGAAATTCACTTTTGAAAACTGGAATAAATCCTAAAATCTGGAAACTGAGAACAGTGTACTCGAGATAGGGTAATTCCAAATTCACACAAAATCGAGCTGAGACCCAAATCCCAATGTTGGTAATTAATGCCCCATGGGTATACGTGTCGTGTGTGTCGATGGGAGTCCACCACGATATGACACGGCGTGTCCAGAGGTCAACAAACGAAATCGGGTAAGCACAGACACTGTGCAGTGTCACAGCATCGTGCACGTGTTCACGTGTCTCGTGCTCACGACACAGGACACGTGAAGTGTCGTGCTCGTGTCCCTAGGTTCGCCTAGGGTCAGGCTACACACCTAGGACCCTGACACGCACCCACGTGTCGTCGTGTCCAAATGGGAAGCCCGTATCAGTCGTGAAAACACGACTGATACGCGTGTTTGGCACCGCGTCGTGCACGTGTTCACGCGCCTCGTGGACACGACACGAGCCACGTGGGGCCTCGTGGTCATGCCCACGTGTAGCCCACGTGTAGGGCTACACACTCGTACAAACACGAGGTGTCATCGACTCGTGTCCATGCGACACGAAGGCCGTGTCTAAGTCGGATTTCGACTGAAACTGTGCGCGTGTATGGCCAGTGCGGCCCGATTTCGTGTCCGATACAAAACGATACATCGTAAAACTTTGGGGGCATGTTCGCAGACATTGCCCCCTTGTGTCCACCAATTTTGGTGTGTCCTAGTGGCCTGTGCAGTGCGCACGAAGGGTGTGGTAGCAGGGCACTGTGCGCGTGTATCGTGCAGTGAGTTCGTGTCCGATTTGGACACGGACACGACTCGGAAATGTGTCCAATCTACTTGGGTTGTGACCTAGAAGTCTAGGGCTACCAGAAAACATAATTTGTTTTACATTTTAACAAAAACCATTCCTTTGAGGCATTTCATCAAATAAGGTTTCCTAGTCTAGGATACGTGTCCGACACGGACACCAAACCAATCCTATTTTTCACCAAACTTGACCCACAGTTCCCTAGTACCTAGATGCATGCAAATATGAAAAAATCAGAGTTTTAACTAAGTTTGAGAGCATTTACCTATTTGTGCAAATCCAATGAAAAATTAATAAGGAGGGGGGTGTGTCCTTCAACTTTGTGATACCAAAAGCCCCTCAAATCCTTGATAGCAGGCCCAAACTAGTACCCTCTAGTGTAGGGGAGTCCAATGTAAGAAACTAGAGGTGATTTAGATCAAAATTGATC
This sequence comes from Iris pallida, assembly GCA_029216955.1. Classification (NCBI taxonomy): domain Eukaryota; kingdom Viridiplantae; phylum Streptophyta; class Magnoliopsida; order Asparagales; family Iridaceae; genus Iris; species Iris pallida. The sequence continues at coordinate 27,823 of JANAVB010031667.1, read as the reverse complement.
AAGTTATGGGTGTTTGAAGAAAAAAGATTTTTCTAGGTTTAAATTTATGTAAAAAAATGTTCATGAATGATGCAATGGGATCATATAGCAAGGTGTGGCTGCTAGGGGGGTACCCTTGGCCGGCCATGGCATGGGGGGGTGTCCTTGGGTTGCTTCCAAGCTAAGGGAAAGACTTTCATGGCAAAAGGGTTGATATTTTGGATATTTTGTGGAAAATATCCATAAAGTAGATATCAAGATATTTTCATGGCTTTAACCATTGGAATATCTATCCTCTAACATTCTAGGTTAGTGGCTAACTTCTAGATTAGGGCTAAACTAGGTTAGGGACTAACATGACACTAATCAACTAATTAAATAACAATAAATCACATAAATCCAAATAATTTTAAATAAATCCTAGAAAATTACCAAAATACCCTTTAGGCTAAAATTACTAATTTGGTGTTCTAAGCCTATGGCTAGGCTCTCATGGTCATGGCAACTCCTAGTTTAAGGAATAGCTAGGGTTTACACTAAGGTTTTGCTAGTAAGTCACAAAGTCACAAGTCGTGACTTAGAAATAGTTTAACTTAACTAAAATCACCCAAAAATCATATTATGACTAAAATACCACTAATAAATATTAAAAATAATAATTTTCAAAAATACCCCAATTTTAAAAACTGGGTGTTACACTCCATTGTACGTGGGTGTACAATAGACATATACAATAGTTATACAATGTTGTACAATAGGATTTGAGTACATAACCAATTCTACTCCCCCTCTCCAATCAATACACAAGGATCTACTCCCAGTTACGTTATCGTATACAATAGTGTACAATGTTATACAATGGGATGTATAATGTTATACAATAGTGTACAATGGTCTATCCCTGGGGCTCATGTGATAATGAGAGTACAATATGCACAATGAGTATACAAGGATATGGGTATTCAATAAATACAATATGGAAGTGAAACGCACGTCACAATATGTATTTAGTGAATACAAGGAGATAACATCTCAAAAGAAGATCCATATAGTACCAATCCGTGATAACAGTCGTGTCAGCATCAAGTATAGTAATCTAGAGCAAGAATGTAAATCCATACAAGTATAAAACGGTCAGAGAATGTACTGCCATGTCTGAATGTCCAAAGTAAATATACTGTCCGATGAGAGGTGTCTGGCTCCTAATTAGAACAGCACAAGTCACAACATGTCCAGAAGGGTAATATAAAGCACTACAATACATTCTACATGAATCTAGGTCAAGCTAGGCCAAAGTCAACCCTTGGTCAACTCTGGTCAACTGCACTAGTCAAACTAGGTCAAACTAGGTCATGTCCTAACCCAGTAAGTCTTACTAGGCCTAACCAAGACTATCCTAGCAAGCACACATCAATACAAGGCTATACAAGCCAACATACACCCAACTCTATATAGCATGCAATTATTCAATACTCAAATAGGCAAGAATTCACATTGGATATACACTAGGTAATCTATTACTTTAAGCTATATATGTCTACACAATATAAACATGCATATATTAGTATTCAACATTAGGTCTATAATCATGGCATTTCAAATGGTTATAAAACTTATATATTACAACACAATATGCTAACATATATAATATACATACATAGCTAAGTTAACTATATTCATAAATACTTATTTAAGAGGCTATGTGTGTGGTGAACATGGTAAAGGGGCAAGTGAGGGTTAAATGGGCATACATAGTGTATACATATCAAAGAGTGTCAAAGTGTAAGTAAACAATGTGTCAAGTGTGATAGTGTCAACATAGTGTAAGGGGGTACATGAGGTAATACAGGATTTGTGTTAACATAGAACATTACATCTCATTAACTTGTATATTGCATACATTATATCTATTATTACATTACATTCATGCTTGCATTCATTCATCATTCATTTATTCTCTTGCACTACTATATGCACCATACATTACATACTATGGAACCTACATATTCATTACAAGCCATACTTATACATGCTTACATTAGATAGGATACTTATACCTCATACATCATTTATTTAAACATTTACTAATGCTTGCATTCTCTATTTAGTAACATAATGTATATAGTATATACATTAACATGGGTTAAAATCAAATAGAATATTATATTACACACAAGGGTGCACAAAATGCATATGCCGAATAGTAACTCCTACTAATAATGAATACTGTACCATCTTAGCATGAATTAAACTCTATGATTAAAGTATGTTATAGATCTATGTGTTAGCTTTCCGAAACTTTAAATGGATCGCGTTTTCGTTTCCGGAACTCCCGGAATCGCAAAAACACCGAGAATGCATTTGTTTTTCGTACAGCTGACACTTAAATAATTCTTCAGAAAGTTACTGAAAGAATTAGGCCTATTAATACATGTTTTGGAAAGCTAACTTCAATACGCTTCTTTTAAAAAAAACGGGAGATTAAACCGAGCTTTGAGCTAGAAGTTATGACATTTCGAAGTTAGGGCTGAAATAAAAAACGTGGATAAAAATCATGACGGATTTAGATAGTTTGAGCCAAAAGAATACACAATATATATCCTAATTATCCACAACAATAATAGCAATAATAATATGAGGAACCACACTCACAAACTTGATTATATAATCATCATGAACCATTTATTACATATATAAATATAGATACACTCTCATTACAATATATATATATAAATCTATATATGTAACATGAACACATCTACAACACAAAGGACACTCCTATGACCTCCAAATGGACACAAAATAGACACAAATGGAGATACAACCATGGGGGTCATTCCTATGGGTTCAAAATAGACCTATATGTATGAGGAAATGAAAAGGAGAAGGGATTTATACCTCCCGGTAGATCGAATCGAAGAAAAAACCTTCCCGGAGCGACCTACACGTAGAGATTCCAAAAGGACGAACGAGCTCCGAATCCTCCCAAACTTGGGTAGCTTCCTCCTTGACTAGAATGGAGAAGGAAAGAAGAAGATTTGGTGGTAAAATGGAAGGATTTGGTGGAGAAATGGAAGGATTTGGTGGAGAAATTGCTAGGAATTGCTCTCTAGGAATTTGGGAAAGAACAAGAGAGAGAAAAATAGATGGATAATGACAAATGGGAGGCTCAACCCTATCCTTATTGTGGCTGGCCATAAAGGTGGTTTTGTCCTATTAGGAAAAGTCCAACCTATTCTATGAGTATTAGGAAAGGGCTAATTGGTTGGGGCTAAATTAGTCATTCTAAAGTCTCTAATCACACTAACCTTATCCATAATAATTAGTCTAACCTCTAACTAAAATATTTCTATCATGTGGACTAAAATTAATATCATGTGGGCCATGCCTAACTAGTGTGTGGGTCCCACTAGAGTCAAACTACCCCCGGGTCCCGTTTCAAGTCGGATTGAGTTGAAATTCGAACCCGACTCAAATAACCCCAAAACAATATCATAAATAATAAAATAATATCAAAATAATTCAAAGAGGTCAAATGCAAAATATCCTTAGGCCAAAAATGACATTAAAATATCATAATCACATGGTTAGGCTCTAGGTCAAACAGTCTCTAGGGTTTCACTAGCAAAACGTCAAAACCACAAGTCATTGATTTAAATAATGTTAAAATAATTTAAAATCACCAAAAATCATATCATGAATTAAATATCATTATTAAAATAATTATAAACACGAAATTTCAAAATTACCCCCAATCAGAAAATTAAAATAAAATGAAAAAAAAAAATCAACCCAAAATTTAGGGTGCTCACAGATTGCGCAGGTTGATGCGGTAAGGACTGACTCTGACTGGTGGGTAGACACTGGAGCCTCCTGTCATGTCTGCTCCAGTAAGGAGTGGTTCACCACCTACACACCTACTTCTGAAGTGGTTATGATGGCGAACCAGGCACAAACTGAAGTGCTCGGGATCGGGACGGTGGTGTTGAAGCTGACTTCGGGGAAGTCTCTGACGCTTCAAGGCGTGAAGCACGTACCTGCTATCGCCAAGAACCTGATCTCAGGAGGCCTACTATGCAACACAGGCCTTAGGATGGACATCAATGCTGGCCAGATGGTGATGTCTATCAAGGGAACATATTCAGGAAAGCTTTTATACCGAAGAAATGTTCAAAATCAGCTTGTAAATCAGTCCAATGTAATTAATGTGATTATGAAATCACTCCTTCTGCTTATACTCTTGAGTTGTGGCATAATAGGCTAGGACATGTTCATTGTAAACGAATAAACAGAATGTCTAGTCTAGGACTTATCTCCAAGTGTGGGGGTAAGGTAGAGAAATGTGAAGTTTGTGCTCAAACAAAGATCATAAGGAAACCCTTTCCTCGGGTTAATCGAAGTACAGATCTTCTGGAGTTGGTACACTCCGATATCTGTGACTTCAAACAGTTCTCTACAAAGGCCGGGATGAAGTATTTCATAACCTTCATCGATGACTTCTCAAAGTATGCGTTCGTCTACTTGCTGAAGGCTAAAGATGAAGCATTCGAGAAGTTCAAGGAGTTCATAGCCGAAGCTGAGCGGCAGACTGGACAACAACTCAAAAGAATAAGAAGTGATCGAGGTGGGGAGTACAGGTCTCATTAATTCGCATCGTTCTACAAAGAACATAGAATTGTCAATGAGACTACGGCTCCGTACTCTCCTCAATCAAACGGAGTAGCAGAGAGAAAGAACAGAACGTTAACAGAAATGATTAACTCAATGTTGTTGACTGATGGTCTTCCTAAGTGCTACTGGGGAGAAGCTGCATTGACGGCCACTTTTATTCTAAATAGAGTGCCTCATGCAACTTCAGACGTTACTCTTCATGAACTCTGGTTCAAGGTCAGACCTAACTTGAATGTCATTCGAGTGTGGAGGTGTCTGACATATGTCAAGCTTCCAGATCTGAAGATTCAGAAGCTTGGGACAAGGACTACTAAGACGATCTTCTTGGGGTATGCCGAGAAGAGTGATGCTCGGAAATTTCTTGATATTGAGTCAAATCATATCATTGAATCTCGCGACGCAGAATATTTTGAAGACAATTTGCAAGGCACAAGAATATTGTTCTTGCGGATGTACCGGAGAACAATGAGGGTGCGCAGGAAACTGAAGTCTTCAATGAAGATGTGGTCCAAGAAGATGTTGTTGTTGAAACAACGGTTGAACCAAATCTCGCTGAGCCATCAACGAAGCGAGTGAGGAGGCCGAAGGACTTCGAAAGTGACTTTGTCACATATCATGTGGAAGCAGATCCGCTTACCTATGATGAGGCGATGAAGACCAGAGACGCAGTTTTCTGGAAGGAGGCGATTGACAATGAAATTGATTCCATCACCTCAAATAACACTTGAATGTTGGTTGATCTTCCTGAAGGAGCGAAACCCATCGGATGCAAATGGATCTTCAAGAAGAAGATGAAAGCAGACGGAACTATTGACAAGTTCAAGGCTAGGTTGGTAGCCAAGGGGTTTTCTCAGAAGCAGGAGATTGACTACTTTGACACGTATGCTCCAGTAGCCCGGATGACCATTATCAGAATGTTGATTGCTCTCACAGCAATGCATAAGATGGTGATACATCAGATGGATGTGAAAACGGCTTTCCTAAATGGCGAGCTGACCGAAGAGATTTATATGCAACAGCCAGAGGAATTTGTCGTCAAGGGTCTTGAAGACAAAGTCTGCAAGTTGGTAAAATCTTTGTACGGTCTTAAACAGGCTCCCAAGATGTGGCATGAGAAATTTGACAAAGTTATAAGGTCAAATGGCTACATGGTCAGCGAGACGGACAAGTGTGTTTATACGAAGTTCGCTGATGGAAGAGGTGTGATCGTTTGTCTGTACGTGGATGACATGCTTATCCTAGGTACGGATATAGGTTGTGTCACGGAGACAAAGAAATTTATCTCGAGCAAGTTCAGTATGAAGGACTTGGGGGAAGCTGATGTGATCTTAGGGATCAAGATCATCCGGACAGACACTGGACTAGCGCTGTCACAGTCTCATTATATTAAGAAAATAATCAATCGTTATGGGTATCAGGATCTTCCAGGGATCGATACGCCGTACAGGTGTGATCTGAAGCTGAAGCCTAATTCAGGAGGAAGCGTCAGACAGCTGGAGTATGCAAGCGTAATCGAAAGTTTGATGTATGCTACTACTGCCACAAAGGCCTGACATAGCTTTCGCCGTGGGAATGTTGAGTCATTTCACGAGCAACCCAAGTGTTGAACACTGGAAAGCTGTGAAACGGGTTATGAGATATCTCAAGAAGATTCAGACATATGCACTGTACTACAGCGGAGATCCGTCGGTAGTGGAAGGCTTCAGTGATGCCAGTTGGTGCTCAGAGGTGAAGAGCGAGAGGTCCAAAGGTGGATTCATTTTCACAATGGGTGGAGCTGCTGTATCGTGGAAGTCGAAGAAGAAGACTATGCTCTCGCGGTCATCCATAGAATCTGAGTTCTTTGCACTTGATACTGCAGTTGAGGAAGTAGAATGGCTTCGGGAGCTCATGTATGATCTTCCAGTGGTTGGAGCACAAATACCGGCAATACCGATATACTATGACAACCAGGCGACTGCGGCGGTGGCATCAAATGACCTCTTCAACGGAAAGAAGAGGACTGTGCAGTTGAAGCACAGGACAGTACACGATCTTATCAAGAGAGATGTTATTGCAGTGATTGATATTCGGAGTCAGGAGAACCTGGCGGATCCGTTCACCAAGGGCCTCAAGCGCCAGCTGGTCGATGACACAGCTTGTAAAATGGGCTTGAAGGCATTCTGATATCGTATTATTGTATTCCTACCATAAAGTTTTATGCTAATAGTTCAAAGAAATCTACTAGGCATCTAGCTTTTGGTTCAAGGGAGGACCACTAATCGGAAGAATATCAGGAACGGTGGATACATGTTCTATTGGGCATGGAGAGGTTACGGACCTATAACCACTGTTGTCTACTGTTTTTTCTGTGGAAAACAGTTCCTGTGGAAAGGTTGGCTTAATTGCCTTAATGAGTTCTCAGGCAGAGTGAATGCCTGGTGTACTTTACAGGAAGCACGGTAGAGCAGCTACAAGGAGTAAAACTCCATGCTACAGTGGGATGACTCCACAATGAGGTTCCTATATGTGGGGTGCTGCCCAGGAATAGGATAAAGCGTCGACTTTGCAGGACAAGTCACAGCGGCGTAGCACCGCAAATAGGCAGTTAGCCTAATGATGTATGTTAAAATAAAGAGGGGTGTAGTCAGCACTACAAAGGAGGAGTTCCTCATGTTACAGTGGCACGACACCACGATGAGGTACCCGGTTAGGGATAAAGCCTCGGCCTTGCAAGCCATGTCGCTGCGGCGTAACACCGCAAGGGAGCCTAAGGCTTCATGCTGGGTAGTTTGGCACTACAAAGAGCGGTTGCCTTATGCTACAATAGTATGACACTACGATGAGGTTTCCGGTACGGGGTAAGGCCTCGGCTTATACCATGTCATAGCGGTGTAGCACCGCAAGGGAAGCGCAAAGCGCTTCATGCCATGTCTCTTTATAATGAACTCATCTATAGTGTATGGACAAAGAGATATCAGGCCGTCTCTTGAGGGTAAACTTGTAGACGTCCAAAATTATACACTGAAACCAGGCTGGCACAGGGCCTTAATGTGTAGCCAGAAGCACATGTAACTATATTATGTGAGTGGAAAGAATTTCAGCTATGATGCAGAATTCAAGGCTTAGTCCATTCTTGTATTATAGTCTGATTTTTGATCCATGCGAAAGATTCAAGTCGTCAGCGACATCTCTCCTAATGCATGATGGACAGTTACTGTGGGGAACACTTATACCTATATATAGAGATACGTGGGAGATTGTTGGAGTTTTGGTTTTTTCCTTTAGAAAACTTTAGTCCCACATCGGAAAAAATAAAGAGATTGTATCTCTATATATTAGCTTTGCTATTATTGGAGATGCACATGTGGTGTGGAGGTGCACATGGGTTTGCCATGTGGGGTTATTTTTCTAATGAGAAAAAGGCTAAAATCAACAATTAAAGTATTCATGCTTTTTGCTCTTGGAAAATTTATTTCCATGGGAGCTAATGTCATGCCCAGACTCGTCGAATCGGTCGCCATCACCTTGACTCGATATAATCGATCCCCACGGGTCGGGACGTGATGCCGTGCAAGTCTTTAATGGACTTACACAAGGCAAGGATGTGCAATTGGAAATTCCTTTTGACTCGACGCGTTGAAATTAAACAGTACAGAGAGTTGAAGACATAGCATAGGAAGAAATTTAGCTTTTCATTCATAAGCTTGTAAAGTATGTTCAAGGTCATTTTTACATTACATATGCCGTTGCGGCTACATCTTGAAACACAAAAAAAACTCTCGACAAGCTTGCCTTGAAATAATCCTTGTCGTTCCATACATTCACGCCCCTTTATACATTTGAACAAAGCCTTTGATCTGAGTTGGGCTTCAAAATACTTCAAAATAGGAGAGCTTCGTGCCGCCTCCCGTTCTTCAGCTTCAGGTCTAGTCTCGAGCTCCCGTAGCGCACTCGTTACCTGGGGAGTTGGGGGTTAGCACACTTGCTAGTGGATGGGATGAACCCACTCGTCTAAACCGATACTGCTTATTAAGGATTCTAGCATACGAAGTGATCTTTCTATTTAGAACTATATGAATTGCAGTTCATATCGAAGGCATATTTTAAACGATAACACATAACCAATTTGAAGGCATTCTTACCACGGTCGTGCTCCTTTCTACAAAATATACATGATACTTACCACCTGCACAAGACAATAGGTGAGCATACAATCTATCCTATATGCGGTCATTGGTGATATCGACACCATGAAGGACGATTACGTAGCCTTGCGACGCGCCCTCCAGTCCAGGTAGCGAGCCTAACTGGAGGTCTCGCAATGCCTCGTGCCGAAGCACGATTTCTATAATTTCCTCCTAGGCCGATTCGATCCCAGGGCCCCAGGTACCGTCTCGAGGAAAGCTTACCTTGTGCACAAGTCGTCCTTGACCATGCGAATGTATGAACAGTTTAATATGTATGAAGTAAATTGCATAGCGTAATCATTATCAAGTCACATAATCATTCATACTCGTGCAAGGGTCCTTTTTCCCGAAACCGTACGTTCTAATTTAGCATCTCGTAGGTACCAAATTCTCCGAGGCATGATGTACCGCAACCAAGGTTTTCATCATTGTGTTTTGCATGGCATGAAATAATTCTATCTCTTTCTTAGAACTTTATCTTTTCTCTACTTAGTGTGAACCTATCGATTCAGAGTTAACTTCTCTAGGTTGATATATTATCCCGAGCTCTTGATTTTAGTGGCAAGCATACATCCCGTTAGCATCATCGATTTGAACGTTGAACTTTAAGAATTTAGTTGGCGGGAAAGAGTAGAAAAGAAGGGGCCGATGTCACGACCCGCACCTTAGAGTAAGGGCACGAGAACGTAACAACGCCCAGCCTACGCCGCAGTGTCGGCGGTAGAACGCTGTCCTAGGTCATCATCTAACAAAATACTAAGCAGTTTATACTTCCCGAATGGGGGTGACAAAGCAGATACAGTCTCAATCACATCTAAGGTAGAGCATGATAAAGATAGATAAAACTGAAATCCAAAAGAGATGCAGGAGATAGAAGTCTAAGTGTCTAAGATACATAAATCCAGAAAACATCTCAAAACTCAAATACAGTAATCCACAAAGTAAATACAACTCCAGACAAAATGAAATAACTATCTAAACAACCTCTACTGTGTCTCCTCTATGCTAGCAGCATCCCAGGCCATCTGTAAAATTTATCAACAGGTCCAGTCAGGACAGGAGCGAGCACATTACATCTCAACAGTTCATAGCAGGATAGAAAATATAATCATGCAGTAAAGTAAGATACAGGTACTGAAAGAAATGCAGTATGTAAACAGAGAGAGAACTGTAATAGAAATATCTACTATAAATAAAGACTAACAGTGGCTAGTGAGTCAGAGTACAATATAGACATGTAAATGGCATAGGATTCTGATGCTACACTATGGAAGAGATTCTGATGCTACACTACTTGGATAGTATTCACATGTCTATTTCTACTCTTCCGTACCCCCAATCAATACACAAGGATCCAATCAGGTTATGTTATGATTCTATGTAACAGCCCCCGAAGGGTGGTAAGCCCCCGAAGGGTGTAAGCCTCCGAAGGGTGGTAAGCCCCCGAAGGGTGGTACATAGTAGTCCCAAAAATGGGAATTCTAGGAGACTCTATGATCGTAAGAGTATATGTCACAAGTGATCAAAGAACCTGTGAAGCATAGTGATACGTCATGTAAGTGAAACGCACAGAACATGTAGTACCCGATGCTTCCTAAGAATAACATCTCAAGAAGGGATCCGTATAGTACCAATCCGTGTGACCAACGTGACAGTACAAGTAAAGTAATTTAATGCAGAAAAAATTCTAAGCAGGATATAAAATGATCAGAGAATGTACTCGCCTGATAACCTGAACAGCTGATAAGTATAGGGGGGTCCAACTGAAGCTACAGAGTCCTATTTAAAGCAACACAGGTTACAAGGTGTTCAAGTTGTAATAAATGAAACTCTACAAACAGTCTATATATCCTTGGTTCTTTTAAGTCAAAACAACTCTAGGTCGACTCCGGTCAATAATCTAGTCAAACTAGGTCAAGTGTTGACTTACAGTTGACTTTGGGTCAACTGGTCAACTCTGGTCAAACAGGGTCAATTCTAGTCTAATATAAAGTGTACTTCGTTATTTTACGTCGAAACTTACGTCACGCAAATCGAGATAAAGATTATCCGTAAAATTGATAATCTTATTATAGTGATCCACGTGTCCATCTTATCAATTTCAGCGATGTGAAATCACTGGAATTGACTGAGCTCAGTTTCGTTGTACTAATCCCGAAATACGAACATTATAAGAATTAATTATTAATAATTATAAAAAGGTTAAACACAGAGAAATTATCAACAAACATTGTCGGACGATAAAATAGACATCGCCAACGTGTCCAGAATGGTCAAATTAGCTAGGATAGCCTATCCATCGATCCAATTTGGATACAAGGGCAAAAAGGTAATTTTGGGTCAAAACGGTGTCCGTGTCGGAGCCGTTTTGCACCGAAAAACGTACAAGAAAACAAGCTATAAAATATAACAAATTATATGTCCACAAAACCAGAATGACGATACGAACCCAACGGTATCTCCAGAATTGGATTCCGTTGACCCGATCTCAATTTGGTCCGTTGACCAGAACTTGGAATTCCGGTTTGCACGGAAATGTGTGCCGGAGTCAAAGTTCTCAAAACTCAGCAAACTACCTGTCAACGAGTCCAGAATGATGATACGAACTCAACGGTATCTCCGAAATTAGATTCCGATGAGCCGATCTCAAAATGACCCGTTGACCCGGATATTGGTATCCGACTTGCACCGAAATGCGTGCCGGATCCAATGTCTATCAAAACCTAGCAAATTATATGTCAACGAGTCCAGAATGACGATACGAACTCAACGATATCCGGAATTAGAATCCGATTAGCCGACGTCAAAAAATCCCGTTGACCCAGAATGTGGGATCTACTTTGCACCGAAAAATGTGCCAGGACCCACGTTCTCCAAATCTAACAAATTTTATATGAAAACATGCCAGAACGACGCCACGAGTATAATGGTGGTGTCAGAAATGAAATTTGGAGTCCCGTGTTCAAAAATAGAATTTTACAAGTTGGAAATTACGAATTCGGACGGCCAACTTTGGCGTCGAATTCAACCAATCAAATAAGCTCACAATGAAATGAAACTGGAGGGATAGCAAGAGGGTTATACCAGCTTCGCACTGGAACTGGTAGCACACCAAACGGAGCTGCGGTGGAGGAGATACAAGCTGACGAAGTTGGCCCCGCAAAACTGTCTAAATTTAATACAATTTAAACGGTCAACTTGGTGGCCGGTTTTGATGTCTCAAACGATAAAATCAACGGACGAAAATTGACATGAGTGAAGGTGGATATACCGAGATTGTGACGGAGCGAAGAAATTGCCGATCCAACGGTCGAATTCTCGGGAAAAACGTGCGCGAAGTTGCTGCGACGGAACGCAATTTCAGTCTCGTTGCCGAGCTCGTCACGACGGGACGTCGTGCAAAACGCACGAATCGCCTCGACGGCGCGTCCCGGAGGACGGTGGCCGTCAGGGGGCTGCTCGCCAGGGTGGGACGCATGCCCAGGGTGGCCACGGAGGCCGTGCGGCGGCGCGGCGGCGTACGACGGCGGCCCGCGCGTGCGCCCGTGTGCGCCTGTGCATGCGACGCTGCTGTTGTGGCCGGCTTGGACTGGCCGATGAGGCGAGGGTGGTGCACTGCCATGACGAGGGTCGGGCGGCGATGCATGGCGAACGTGGTGGAGGTGGTGGCGGGCTAAGGCGACGCGACGGTGGATGGCTGGAATGGAGGTGGCGGCGATTTTGATTGAGAAGAGGATGGAAGAGGAGATCGGGTTGGAGTTGGAGGAGGAGATGTCGACGGCGAGCTGGCCGGCCAGGGGGCTCGGCCAGGGTGGCCGGAGCCGTGGCCAGGGAGTTTAGGGTCGGTCCAGTGGGTGGAATTGGTCGGGGCATGGGAGGAGTTTGTTGTTGCTGTTGTTGTGAGTTTTTGTTTAGAAATTTTTTAAGGAAGGAGAGAGATAAAGTTGCTCTCCTAGAATTTAGGGCCGGCCTATGGCCAAGGGTGTGGCGAAAAGTTGGCTGCTATGAGGAGATTGAATGGAGGAGATTTAGTTAGGGGAAATCAATGGTTATGATGGAATATAGGAAAAATAGGTAATTCCAATAGGGATTTAATATCAAAAGAATTTTTATTAAATATAGAAAAATAGGTAGAATGGTACTTGATATTTTTAGGCAAGAAATATAAGGTTGTTATGGGAGAGCAACATGGAGCTGGGCTGGACTCGGTCAAGCTGGTTTGGGTCAAATCAGACGTTGCGAATTAAATGAATTAAAAATAGGTGTTGATGATCATGAGTAATAAGTAGCACATGGAGATTCCAATAAATGGGACACAAGTGGCACGGATAGTAGACTCAATGTGGGCCATGTCCATAGTTGGGGCTGACAGGTTTTGGTCGACAGGGGACCCACAAATCAAGCTGAAAGATAAATGTGACACCGAGGGATGAAATAAAATCGGGTCACGTGTCGAAAAAGTTGTGCGAAGCAAATGGAGCACAAAATGACGTGCCTGAGTGGGCCACGAAGGTCAAGGGTGATGAGCGTCTCGAGTAGATCATCAATGAGAAGTTGGTTTCAAGAAACTGATTGGTCTTGCGCTCCCAATTTAAAAGTCACGGTAACGTGCTAATAATCAAGGAAAATAGTGGGAAAATTAATTAATAATCAAATGGTCTAAATCGACCAGAAGTTCAGCGAAGCAAAAAGAGCACAAGGGAACAAGTTTGAGTGGGACACCATATACCGTCATGAAGGTAATCCTGTCCACTCCTGTAATGCCTATTGTTCGTATTACGTATTTTGGAATACGTATACGTAATTTGATCCGTATTGCAAGTCTTACTGCTTGATTTATTCTTGTATTTCATTGATTGGTTTATTCTTGGGTTGGTTCGCCTTGGCTTGGTTTGCTTGGTTCATCATGAACCAAAGGAAAAACCCCTACCTACCACCCCCATCATCATTTATTAACCCCACCATCTTTCTCTCTCATCATTCACTCTTTCTTCTTCCTCACCGTTGCTCTCCACCTACCAAGAGATTTAGGCAAGTGCAACTTACTTCACGATGGATTTCAAGTTTTATTGTTTTATTCTCTTCTTTACATGATTATAAGCCTCTTTAGAACTTGGAGTTTTTAATTTTGATGGATAGATTCTTCTAGATCTACTTTATAACTTTTAGTTCATGGAGTTTTCTTGGTTTTGATCTACTAAAACTTGTTATTTTTGAAAACTAATAGTTCCATGAGCAAGAGCACGAAATTTTGTGTGAATTTGGTTTTTGATTCACCTCATTTCGAGTTAAAATGAAGTTTTTATGGCCAAAACAAGTTTTCTGAATTTTCATGTCGGCTGAAGAATGTGGTACTGGCGTAAAATATTTTGCAGGGATGCTAGCGTAAAATCGAATTTTACGCAGGAAGGCTTGCGTAAAAATGAAATTTTACGCTGGAAATCCTGAAATTGCGTATTTTACGCTGGATTGTATCCAGAATGTGAAATTTTACGCTGGAAACCCTGAAATTGCGTATTTTACGCTGGATTGTAACCAGAATGTGAAATTTTACGCTGGAACCCTCCCCTTTTACATATTTTACGCAGAATTGAATTTTTGGCATAAAAAGTGCACAGAATGACCGTTTTTGCCAAGTTAAGCTATTTTTTAGCCAGAATTTTGAAAAACTTAAAACATGAAAGTTTTAGATCTTTGTCTTACCTTTCCGAATATCTCTGGAGTACCTCATTTTAAGTTCGTATGTGGAAGTTATGCCCCGTCTCCCTGAGCTGTATGATTCCTCCACAACTCTTGTACCCTGTTTATATTTAGTTATTGCATACACGCTTATACCAGGTTAAATATTAATTTAAATAATGACATGACATGATAGTGACCCGTCGTGGTGCACTCTTGATAGTGTATTTGACATGATATATATCTCGAATGCTGTTGCGACGGCTAGCATGTCATGGCAGAATTGAATGGCCTGGACACCGTGGGTGAATATGTTTGTACTAAATGAACCGGTAATGTTTGCATCATGTCTAAGGCAGGGATCCCTGAGTACCACGGTCAGGGACCTACAATAATTGACTAAGGCTAATAAACTAGAATAATTCAGTAGACATGAAGAGATTCCCAGCTACAGGCAATCCCGTTATCTGGGTGCCTTAAGTGGACTTGTAGCCAACCGATGAGTAGGGCACATTTCTAGCACACAGTCACGTGTTGCATTCTCCATAAAAGGACATTCGACCTGGATAACCGGATGGTCTGCAGGGCTTGTGGCTGTTGGGATAATCTCATTGCATCTTGCTAGTAACTAGGCCTGTGATAACCCGTTAGTTAAAAGTATCAAGTCGTACTCTTGATTGGCCGCGATTGATTGGATGGAGTTTATCCCAGCTTAGTCTTATCCCGATCCTGTACAAGATTGTGACACGACATGATTGATGCTTGCCTTAACAATAACGATCGGAGGTCCAGTTCTGTTCAGGCGAAGGGTTACAACACCGGTCCTTGTTTGGTTTAAGGGTTGTAACCTGGCTCCCAGAGCAGTTCTGAGTCCTCTCTTCGTTTATTGTCTTGTTACCTTACCATTAGTATTTGAGACGGGTTTCTATTCAGGTGAAGGACTGCAACCCCGGTCCTTGTTTGGTTTAAGGGTTGCAGTCTGGCTGCTTGAATGGTTTCCTCGTACTCAATTTATTATTGTTATCTCTATTATTATTATGATCAGTTCTTTTTATAAGCTCTATTTAATTATATTATGATATGCTGGTTTTAGTTCCTAAGTGAAGCCTCCTTTGTGGCACTTGCTCTTTATGGGGTCTGACCCAGCTGGTTTTATATGGCCAGGTATCGGAGCAGTCCCAGAGGATCTACCTAACCTCCAGCCAGATGGTGGCCACCAGGCGTAACCCTGGCAATGATGTGGGTTTCTTTTTGTCCTCCCACTTTAATGTAAAATTATTCTTTTGAGGCGTTTAGCCGACGAGCACGTGTTAGCTCGATTGCACCTTTACTTACTGTCTGCCTACGGGCTGTAACATGATTGACAGATCCTAGGGTTGATCATGTACGACTGAACTCTTGCTAGTCTTGATATTTTGTACGACTAGCTTCATGATCATCCAATATGTAATGTATGGAACGCCTTGCTATATATTTGGTGCTCTGACATCTTGTAACTATTATTGCTTGCTTGAGATTGAGATAATAGGCTTGTTCATGACCATAGGAGACTGTTGGCTTGTAGTTAAACCCTCATGTATCTAGACAGCCGTGACCGTATAGCGAGGTGGGTTGCACTTCAATATATGTAGCTAGCTATGTACGCCCCCGCTCTCCAGTATTCTGGTTCTGGGGCGTTACATGGTTTTGGTGGTAGCCCATGCAGGTCTTATGAATCAAGATATGTGAGGGTTTACCGGATAGATGTCTCAATCAGCACCCGTCCTTGATCTCTGCCCGTATCTTTTAATCCCTGAGATTCTCGACCTGATCACATGCTTGTATCGTTGATCTGTCTTGGTCCTTCCTTATTGTTTCCTATGTCGTCTTCTTCAGCGGCATTGTTCCCGAACATGCCGATCAGCAAGACAAAGTACCTCACGTGGACCAGCAGGAACCCGGAGATCAAGTCCAATATTCAGGAGTAGCCTCCTGAGTCATGCCTGCTGGAGGAGAGCCACCAGTTCAGCCCGTCCAGCCTGCAAAGCCTGATGATGGCACTTTGATGGGTCTCATCAGGTCACTATTAGCCTCCCAGGATCGTCAAGGAGATGTCTTGCACCAGGCGGTGGCAGACGCTTTGACCAGAGGAGGTCATCAGGGTAACAGCACGGCCAACAGCTTCAAGCGCTTGAACCCTTCCTTCTTCGACGGCAGTGAAGATGCGATCGCTGCAGATGCATGGCTTCAGGACACAGAGGTGATTCTAGAAGCAGCCAGGACTCCAGAGAACGAGAAGGTGGCCGTGGTGTGCCTGCAGTTACTAGATCTTGCTCGCAGCTGGTGGGCAGCGCAAGCCGATGGATTAGTGGCCCCTATTTCATGAGCAGTATTCAGGAAGAGATTCCAGACCAAGTATTTTGACGCTGTAGCTCGGTATGATCTACAGACGAGGTTCACCAATCTAAAGCAGATGGGCAGGACGGTCGATGGATATACGGCCGAGTTCTCCAGGCTTAGTCGGTTTGCTCCCACCTTGGTAGCAACCGAGTTCGATAGAGCATAGCGGTTCCAGCAGGGGCTCGACCTAGAGATTTTGTTGGCAGTGGAGCAGTTTGAGCATCAGACCTTTGATGAGGTACTAAGGGCAGCTCGGAGGCATGAGTAAACCTCCCAGAGGATTGTGGACAGGACCGGAGGTCGAAAGCGATCTCACGGCCAGATGAATCCGTCATCAGCACCAGCCCCGGCAGCCAGGGCTTTGACTATTGGAGCTCCGAGGCGGGCGACCTCAGAGACGTCGGTTCAGCATTCCACCCCGACGCACCCTCAGCAGCAGAAACTGAAGCAGTCTTCCGCAGTGGGATATTCACACTGCGGGAAGCCAGGGCATGTGGTATCAGAGTGTCGCAGAGCACAGGGTTTGTGCTTGGTTTGTGGTGCCCCAGACCACAGGGTTGAGAACTGCCCGAACAGGGGGTTCATCGGCCTTCTCTAGTCCTTCAGTTCGAGGACCAGCACCAGTCCAGCAGCAGCAGTAGCTGCAGTACCCGTTCCCGAGGCCATTGCCGACGCAGGCCCAGGCATTTCAGCCAGAGACCGCAGCAGTATGTCCAAGCCCAAGCCCTGATCCAGAGCAGGCATAAAAAATTTCAGCAGAGGGGACCCGCACCCAGAAGACATGGTCAAGTGCTGGCCTTGACCATGGGAGAAAAAGGAATAGCACCAGGAGAGGTAGTGGCAGGTACTATTCTCGTCAACACCTTTCCAGCTTTAGTATTATTTGATTCTGGTGCCTCGCATTCATTTATGTCTGCACGATTTGCGACACGGATCGGACTGGAACCCGAGTCATTATCAGTAAAGCTCAATATACTTACTGGTAACGGTCTTGTGGGAGTAGATAGAGTGTTTTCCTCGTATTGGGTCGTAGTTAGCGGTAGAGAGTTTCCCGTTAGGTTAATAGAATTCTCGATGGCCGATTATGATGTGATCTTAGGGATGGATTGGTTGAGGGACCAGTATGCCAGATAGATTGCCATATTGGCAGGGTTGCTTTTAGTATCCCATGCGAGCCAGAGTTTTCCTTCTCCCGAGGCGAAGTTGAACCTTCTCCTCCCGTATTGCGGATGGCAGTAGCAGCAGTGCAGTTATCCCGGATCGTCGAGGAGTTTCCAGATGTTTTCCCAGAAGAGCTTCCAAGAATGCCGCCAGAGCGAGAGATCGAGTTCACCATAGACTTGATCCCCGGGACCGCACCTGTGTCAGAGAGAGTCTACAGGATGGCACCGTCAGAATTAGAGATATTGTACAAAATGATTGAAGAACTCAGGACCAAGGAATTCATTCGTGCTAGTAGATTGCCTTGGGGAGCCCCGATACTTCTTGTGAAAAAAAAGATGGTACGTCCAGATTATGTGTTGACTATCGTACCTTGAACTCAGTAACAATCAAGAACAGATATCCTCTCCCAAGGATAGATGACTTGTTTGATCAACTTAGAGGAGCAGCAGTATTCTCGAAGATAGATTTACGGTCAGGGTACCACCAGATCAGAGTCAGAGAGCAGGATATTCCAAAGACGGCATTCAGATCTAGATATGGACATTGGGAGTTCCTTAAGAACAAGGGTCTGACCTTCGTCGGCGAAAAGTGAAGGGTAGTTCTCTTTCATCTCCGCCTTTAGTTCCTACGTCGATTCCTCAACGGAATGGTTGCGCTAAAGTATGCAAACCAAGGACATCGATCGGCTCCGCATGATCTTTTCTTTACGGTCCAAAATTTGCACGGGCTCCTCCGAGTATGATAGATCGGTGCGTAGCTCCAACTGATCGAAACTAACCACATGACTTGGGTCATGCACGTACTTCCGAAGTTGGGAGACATGGAAGATGTCGTGCACTTTGGCCAGGACAGGAGGTAGCGCGATCCGGTAAGCAACGGTCGCCACTCTTTCGAGGATCTCGAAGGGCCCTACGAATCTCGGACTCAGCTTGCCTTTTACCCCGAATCGCATGACGTCCCGCATCGGCGTCACCTTCAGAAACACATGGTCCCCAAACAAGAAATCTAACGGTCGTCCACGAGTATCTGCATAACTCTTTTGTCGACTCTGAGCAATATGGAGCCTATCTCGAATTATGCGGACCTTCTCGACGGCTTGTTCGACTAGTTCTGGCCCGAGCACCTGTCGCTCCCCGACTTCGTCCCAATAAATCGGAGATCGGCACTTTCTCCCGTAAAGCGCCTCGTAGGGAGCCATTTGGATGCTCGATTGATAACTGTTGTTGTATGCGAATTCCGCGAGCGGCAAGTGCGTGTCCCAACTAGTCTTCGAATTTATCGCGCACAGACGTACCATATCCTCCAGGATCTGATTCACTCTTTCTGTCTGGCCATCGGTTTGTAGGTGGTACGCAGAGCTAAGGTTTAACTTAGTGCCCAGCGCCGCCTGTAGACTCGTCCAGAAATGTGATAAGAATCGTCCATCTCTGTCCGAAATAATTATGGCAGGTATCCCGTGCAGTCTGACGATCTCGTCGAGATAAATCTGAGCTAACCGATCGACGCTCCATGATGCTTTAATAGCGATAAAATGAGCAAATTTGGTCAAACGATCGACAATGACCCAAATTGCATCATTCCCCCGCGACGTCTTCGGAAGGCCCATAATGAAATCCATGGAGATGTCGTTCCACTTCCATACTGGAATGTCGAGGTTCTATTGCTCCCCGCCTGGTCTTTGATGCTCGGCCTTCACCAGTTGACAATCCATGCACTGTGACACAAACATTGCTACATCTTTCTTCATGCCGTGCCACCAAAAGGTCATGCATAGGTCCTTATACATTTTGGTACTCCCGGGGTGCAACGAGTACTTCGCATAATGGACCTCCGTCAAAATCTCCTTTTTAAGTTCAGCATGGTCCGGCACGCATATCCTCCCCTTCATCCGCGTCATTCCGCCCTCGTCCACTGCAAAGTCGGTCGCCTTTTCCGTCGAAATTAGCTCGCACATCTTCCTCAGGAATGGGTCGTCCTCCTGTGCGGTCTTTATTTTGTTGTGCAAGCTCGATTCAAGGTACAATTGAGCCAATCGTGCTCCACGGTAACGGATTCGGAGTTCGATACCCATCTCTGCCAAGTCTCGTTGTATGTTATGGTTGAAAGACAAGCACCCAACGAACATTCTACTCAGAGCTTCCGCTACGACGTTTCCCTTACCTGGCGTGTACTCGATAGTCAGATCGTAGTCTTTAATAAGTTCGAGCCAACGCCGCTGTCGTAAGTTCAGGTCCCGTTGAGTGAAGATGTACTTGAGGCTCTTATGGTCCGTATAGATGCTGCAAGCTACGCCATAAAGATAGCCGTCATAGCTTCAACGCGAACACAATGGCCGCTAACTCCAGATCATGCGTAGGATAATTCTTCTCGTGTTGCTTCAATTGTCTCGAAAAAATGAAATCACCTTATCCTTTTGCATAAGCACGCATCCCAAACCCGTCCGCGATGCATCGCTAAATATTTAAAACCCTTCTGGCCCGTCTGGAAGTGCAAGGATCGGCGCTGCATCGCTAAATATTTAAAACCCTTCTGGCCCGTCTGGAAGTGCAAGGATCGGCGCTGAGATGAGCCGTTTCTTCAACTCTTGGAAGCTCGATTCGCAGGCGTCATTCTACTCGAATGCGACTCCCTTCTGGATGAGGCGAGTCAGAGACGATGCAATTTTGGCAAAATCTTTCAGGAATCTACGGTAGTAGCCTGACAAACCGAGAAAACTTCAGATGTCGCCTGCTGAGGTAGGCCGCTTCCATTCGACTATTGCTTCAATCTTCCTTGGGTCCACCATGACGCCTTCAGCTGAGACAACGTGACCAAGGAACGTCACGCTGCTCTTCCAGAACTCGCACTTGCTTAGCTTGGCATAAAGTTGTTGCTCACGCAGAGTATGTAGCACCGTCTTCAAGTGTTCCACGTGCTCGTCCTTGCTCTTCGAATATATGAGAATGTCATCGATGAATACGACGACAAATTTGTCTATAAACGGTCGGAACACCCGGTTCATTAGATCCATGAACGCGGCAGGAGCGTTGGTCAAGCCGAAGGGCATGACTAGAAATTCGTAGTGACCATATCGAGTTCGGAAGGCAGACTTCGGCACGTCCTCGGACTTGATCTTTAACTGATGGTAGCCTGAGCGAAGATCAATCTTGGAAAATACCGTCGCCCCTTGCAATTGGTCAACAAATCGTCTATCCTCGACAACTGGTACTTGTTCCGCACCGTGGCTTTGTTAAGTTCTCGATAGTCGATACACAGCCGCATCGATCCATCCTTTTTCCTTACAAACAACACTGGAGCACCCCACGGAGAGACGTTAGGGCTAATATATCTGCGATCTAGTAACTCTTGTAGTTGTGCTTTCAGTTCCTTCAGCTCTGCCGACGCCATTCGATAAGGTGCTTTGGATATCGGTCGGGTGCCCGGGAAGGTGTCGATGCTGAATTCTATCTCTCGGTCCGGCGGCATCCCTGGCAACTCGTCTGAAAATACATCAGGAAATTCTGCCACGACTTCAATCTGGGCCGTGCTTGCAATCTCCGTTCTCGTGTCTCTAACTGATGATAGGTACCCGCTGCACCCGGAATACAACATACGCCTTGCCGAAATAGTCGATATCATCATTGCCAACTTTGATGCTGCTCCGCACGAATAGGAGAACTCGGTTTCGCCCAGAAGGCGGAATAGAACTCTCTTCTCCGCGCACTCGATCGTTGCGTGGCATGCACCCAACCAATCCATGCCGAGGATTATATCGTACTCCTTGACGTCGATGACGATAACTTCCAAGGATAGATTCTTTCCTCCGATGTATATGTAACCATTCCTACAAATTTGAGTGGCATACATATCCACTCCCGATGGAGTGCTAACGCTAAGATTCATATCTAAAAGTTGTATAGGTAGTTCGTTCTCTTTTACAAAGTCGGCAGATATAAAACTATGCGTAGCACCCGAATCGAACAATACTCTAGCAGGTATATTTTTATAGTGTAGTATACCTGTCACGACAGTGTCGGACGTAAAAGCTTCATCCCGAGTCAGTGCGTAGACTCGGCCTTTTGCCCCTTGACAATTTTGTGGGTTCACGGGCACCGCATTTGCGCCATGGGCGGGAGGTGCCCTGTTCTGGTTCTGGCTCTGGACGTCCTTTGGTGGATATTGGTTTGCCCCCCCCCATATGACAATCTACTGCTTTGTGACCTAGCTGGCCACACTTGAAGCATCCCCCTCGGCAATCGACCACCAGATGTCCTATTTTGCCGCAGCGATGGCACCGTACACCTGGAGGCCCCTGATACTCGGACATTTTCTGGCGCTTTGGTGCACCAGATCCTCCCGCGCCGTGAGGACGCTTGTTGAAG
This sequence comes from Iris pallida, assembly GCA_029216955.1. Taxonomy (NCBI): domain Eukaryota; kingdom Viridiplantae; phylum Streptophyta; class Magnoliopsida; order Asparagales; family Iridaceae; genus Iris; species Iris pallida. The sequence goes on along the minus strand of JANAVB010031667.1, from coordinate 5,421 downwards.
TTGTTGCGGACGCTTGATTCGCCCTTCTGCGACGCTCGACCGAAGATCCGCTCACTATAAAGGGCGGCATTGTATGATTCCCTGTACGTCTAGCATCTCTGGTTCATGATGTCCCGACGCAAATCATCATTTAGGCCTTGCTGGAAGCGCTCGCACCACGCCTCCGTGTTCGGCAGAACGGCCCCGACAAACTTTGCAAGCTTCGCGAACTTTGCATCGTAGTCTTCAACGGACAAGTTTCCTTGCTTCAAGGACATGAATTCCTCTTCCTTCTGTCGACGAAGGGCACGAGGGATGTATTGCTCGAGGAAGGCCAGTTTGAATGTCTCCCACAAGATCTTGGCGTTGGGGTTGGTCTCTTGGAGTTCCTGTTTCTTCGTCTCCCACCAGTCGTAGGCCCTCAAGTTGAGCTGTAACGCGGCGCACCCGACTCTCTTGGACCCCTTGATGCTGAGGAGATTGAACAGGCCCTCGATCTTCACTAGCCACCCCATGACTTCGTCAGGCTCTGCTCGACCGTTGAATTCAGACGGGTTCATCTTTTTGAACTTGGTCATCTTGAGCAGGGAGGAGGAAGACACTTGTTTTATCTTTACGGGTTGCACTTCTTTCTCTGACATGACGGTCGTCGAGTTCTGTTGGATCGCTATGGTGCTTACGATCGGGGTCAGGGCCTCCATTTGCTTTTGTTGGGCGCTGACTTGGGCCTGGATCTGTTCTTGCAGCTGTCGTTGCTGCATCTCTGACTGGCGTTGTTGGAGTTCCATGAGGCGTAGTAGTCGCTCCATGGCAGAGTCGCTAGGCGTTACGCCTTCGGTGCTATCCGTGCTAATCAATGTGGCATTGACAGCAGGAACACCCAGTCTTTCCGTCATTCCTACAAAATTGAACAAATCCGTAGTATTCTCAAAATATCTACGAGTTTATATGTATGGAACAATTATTTCAGGTCGCATATATCGAAAAGCATAGTTTTTAAAAAATTACAACGGCATCTAAAAGAAAATATTTTGAAAGGTCCGAGGTGTGAACCGTGCTCTGATACCAACTTGTCACGCCCCGACTTGCCGAATTGGTCGACATCGCCTTGACTCGATATAAATCGATCCCCACGGGTCGGGACGTGATGCCGTGCAAGTCTTTAATGGACTTGCACATGGCAAGGATGTGCAATTAGAAATTTCTTTTGACTCGATGCGTTGAAATTAAACAGTGCAGAGAGTTGAAGACATAGCATAGGAAGAAATTTAGCTTTTCATTCATAAGCTTGCAAAGTATGTGCAAGGTCATTTTTACATTACATATGCCGTTGCGGCTACATCTTGAAACACAAAAGAAAAACTCTCGACAAGCTTGCCCTGAAATAATCCTTGTCGTTCCATACATTCACGCCCCTTTATACATTTGAACAAAGCCTTCGATCTGAGTTGGGCTTCAAAATACTTCAAAATAGGAGAGCTTCGTGCCGTCTCCCGTTCTTCAGCTTCAGGTCTAGTCTCGAGCTCCCGCAGCACGCTCGTTACCTGGGGAGTTCGGGGTTAGCACACTTGCTAGTGGATGGGACGAACCCACTCGTCTAAACCGACACTGCTTATTAAGGATTCTAGCATACGAAGTGATCTTTCTATTTAGAACTATATGAATTGCAGTTCATATCGAAGGCACATTTTAAACGATAACACATAACCAATTTGAAGGCATTCTTACCACGGCCGTGCTCCTTTTCTGCACAAAATATACATGATACTTACCACCTGCACAAGACAATAGGTGAGCATACAATCTATCCTATATGCGGTCATTAGTGATATTGACACCATGAAGGACGATTACGTAGCCTTGCGACGCGCCCTCCAGTCCAGGTAGCGAGCCTAACTGGAGGTCTCGCAATGCCTCGCGCCGAAGCACGATTTTCATAATTTTCTCCTAGGCCGATTCGGTCCCAGGGCCCCGGGTACCGTCTCGAGGAAAGCTCACCTTGTGCGCAAGTCGTCCTTGACCATGCGAATGTATGAACAGTTTAATATATATAAAGTAAATTACATAGCGTAACCATTATCAAGTCACATAATCATTCCTACTCGTGCAAGGGTCCTTTTCCCCGAAACCGTACGTTCTGATTTAGCATCCCGTAGGTACCAAATTCTCCGAGGCATGATGTACCGCAACCAAGGTTTTCATCGTTGTGTTTTGCATGGCATAAAATATATTCTATCTCTTTCTTAGAACTTTATCTTTTCTCTACTTAGTGTGAACCTATCGATTCAGAGTTAACTTCTCTAGGTTGATATATTATCCCGAACTCTTGATCTTAGTGGCAAGCATACATCCTGTTAGCATCATCGATTTGAACGTTGAACTTTAAGAATTTAGTTGGCGGGAAGGAGTAGAAAAGAATGGGCCGAAGAACCACCCACCTAAGGAGGTTGCGCCGAGAGTAGGAGAACGCTTCGCGACGGTCAAGCGTCAGTTACACGAACTCTTGCAATGGCACGAGCATTGAATTAGAACCCTTTCTTCAATCCTTCCTTCAAAATTCCCAAAGACGCATTCAGAAATCGATGCGAAAGCACACTATCAAATCTACGCAACAATTCATTCAGAAAGCCAAGAAAACCAACAAAACCAACGGCAGACGGGTTGCGTCGCTCTCTTTAGAGTTCCTTCGCCAAGATGCCGCCTACCGCATCTAGGACTTATTCCAACAGTAGTCGATCCATTAGTTGGAACGGTACTCATATCACTCGTCCAAATCGATTTTATTGATGCCATGGTTTTGTATACCAAACTCGTCGCCGACTCAGACTAGCCATCTATGTTCCCGACTATGTCTGACTTGGCACGAGCCTATTACATAGTGCTTCGCCCCAAAGGGAGCGGGGCACTACAGCTAAGCCCCGTAGGGGATTAGCGACTCGAACTCATACTCGGGCTCATGAGGCGTAATGTGGCATTTTGTTGGCGCACTTTGCACTTAGCACATCAGCATCATCGCTAGGCGCATAGTGCGCTTAAGTTGCGCTCGTTGTGCGAGCCACTTGCGCCGCCAGTTGTGCGCCACAGTTTGCGCGGCCAGGGTGCGTGCCAGGTTGCACGTCAGGTAGCGCACATGTTGCGCACATGTTGCGTCGGTTGCGCACATTAAGTACGTTGCGTAAGTTGCGCGCGTGGTGCACGTTGCGCGAGTGGCGCAAGGTGGCGCAGGTCGCACAGGTTGCGCAGTGGCGCAGTGCGCACAGTGGCACCGGTTGGCGCAAGTGGCTCAGTGCGCGGAGTGCAAGGAGCGCAGGGGTGGTTTTTATGTACTCCGTTCGGGGTGGTTTTTATGTCACGATCCGCACCCACTGTGAGGGTACGAGCACGTAACAACGCCCAGCCTACGCCGCAGTTTCGTCGGTAGAACGCTGTTCTAGGTCACTATCTAACCAACAAATCACGCAATTATAAAATGTACTTGTCAAAATATCAACTCCGAACGGAGGACAAGTATAGATATAACGTAATCTCAATCACAGTCTAAGCACGATATGGTAGCACAGAAGATTAAAACTAAGACTAATAACAGAAATAAAACCAACAACTAATAATATAATCTCAAACAATCTCAACTACAAATCTCAACTTATATACAACACAAGTTCTAAAATATGAAAGCTAAACAAAACAACTAGCTAATCTTCCGATCACTCCTGAGTGTCGGGGCCATAGGTAGCTAAGCCATCTCCTGGTCAGTAATATGTAGGGCATGTGTCCTCAGGGCAATCATCTGTAAAATTTTCAACAGATCCAGTCAGGACAGGAACGAGTACAACTCATCAAGAAAACCCAAGTAATGACAGAGAACTATAAATCAGTTATAGACAGTTTTATTGATGAATAATGTAGTTTATATTTAGGTGATAGTATAGAGAAGCAGTAAGATACAAGGAAAGTAAGGTAACTAAACAAGAGAAGAATGATAGCAATGAAGACTGTAAAATAAATCTAGCTGAACTAAGTAACATAAGTAACAGTAATGTAAAACAAGTGTAAAACTACTATAAATCCAGTACGAGATGAATCTAATACAAGATGAATCCAGTATAAGATGATTCTAAGTAGTGATCAAGAATCCAGGAGAGACCAGCTATACTCTAACAGTGTGTTTTAAAATACCGAGATCGACATGTAAACGGCTGTAGGTATCAGGCACATCTCTCACTGATCAGGCGAGAGATGGCTATGCTTCCAGTAGATTCTAGCTGGGAGATTCCAGATTTGGGTTATGTCTACATGTCTTACTCAATATTTCCTCGTCCCGCAATACAAATGAATCCAGAATTTGACACGAGAATCGAGATGAGTCCAGCCAAATATGATGATTCCAGAAATAGATTCCGGAATGATTCCAGTGATTCCAGTAATAGAGGCCAGATAAGTAAGGTATGTGTGTCGCATACATGAATCCAGAGATATCCATACGTATTGTAACAGAGAATCACATAAAACTAACAATAACTGAAGTACAGTAATTGACAATTAAATGAGAGAACTATCAGAGAATGTACTCGCCTGATACTCTGAAAAGAGTAGTGTAATGTCAGATGTCTGCACCGGAGTCACAATATCCTAAATAGAACAGTACAGGTTATAATGTGTTTAAAATAAGACAGATGATGTTTATGATACAATCTACATGATTTCTAGGCCAATCTAGGTCAAATTAGGTCAAGTCAACTCTAAGTCAAACCTGGTCAACTGTCTAGGTCAAACTAGGTCAATTGGTCAAATTTAGGCTAAATGTTGACTTTTGGTCAACTCTAGTCAAACCTGAACTATTGGGTCAACCCTAGGTCAATTCTAGTCAACAAAGTCACTTGGGCCTAGTGGGTCAATTTCTATGTCATTCCATAGGTTATCTCATAATCCATAGGCTAATACCCTAGGATACCTTAGTACTATATCACATATACATATCCCCCTATAGAACATATACATACCATACCTCTTATATCCTTATCTATTTGTATAAATATATCAAACCCCACATCAATTAACCTATATATATACTCAAGTATGTGAACTCCTCATATCTTACCCAAAATCCCAATACCCTATCTCATCTATCCACATAACCCTAGATCATATACATAAATCCTACTCAAGACTAACATATATAACATATATATACATATATAATATCCCAGTCCAACTACACTAATACATAGGATACCAACCTACTATCTTAGCCCTCAACTTCAAATACCCATAACACACACTACCCTAATTCATCATGTATGATCCTAACATAATTTCATATGTCTATCCCTCAAATACATGTCCACATATACCTATATTGTATATATATATACAAGGTATGGCTCATACATAATGCATGATATATGAACCCTTCATGGTGTATGCAAGTAAAAACTGAAATGA
>JANAVB010031666.1:17500-74159 GCA_029216955.1 Iris pallida | reverse complement strand
ACACTATATGCAAGAGTTCTTGTTAAAAAAAGGACTGTTAAAATTGGGACTCACTTGCATCTAAAGATGCTCCGATTCAAAGCAAAATAGTTATAAAAGAAATAGTAAGCTCATATCATCAATTTTATGAATTGGGTACAAGATACGCGGTATACTAAAATATTGTATTGATAATTGTAGCTTTCAAATTTGGATATCTTTCTCGAAGAAGAGATTTTGAAGATGAGAGATGCTAGGTTCATCTTTTCTACTTTTACAATAAAATGTCCTTTTTATGTTCCCCACCAAGGCAATTATGTTGATTGTGGATTTTTGTAATATCATTCATGAAAGACTGATTAGTTAGACTACCGTTCTCTCGATGTAAGTATGAAAATATGTCGTCAAAAAACTTCAACTTTTTAGAGCAATATTTTTGATGTATGTTGTTATATGCAGTTTGATGCGAGAAAGGAAAGACGCAAAGCTGCTGAATGGATTACAACTTCAGAGCACAATGAAGAGCTAAAAAAGAAGTCAATCTGATTGAATATGGAAGACGATGATTTTTTTTCTTCTTTCTTTTATACTAAGTATGGAAACCCCTAATGTATTAGTTCATTTGTTTTGTTGAGTGTAATGACATTTTTGCCAAACGGCTTCAATTTTTTGATTAAGCAGAATCATTTTTGTCCTTCAAATTAATATATTTAAGCAGAAAGGAGTCTTTTGCCCTTCCATCGAATGACATTTTTGCCCTTCTAATTAATTCAAAAACACCTCCGAACCCTTTTATTAAAAAAAAGAAAAAAGAAAAACCGTTTCGGAGCTCCTTTTTCCATAATCCACTCTGTACTCAAACCTAGGTCATTCTCTCCAAAATCTTCAAACCTTCCTCCCATTCGCAATATTCACACCATGTCGGCATCAACGGCAGAATCTCACCGGCAGCATCACATTAGAGAAGATGCACCAGTTACAGAAAATCCAAAAGCGATAGACGGAGAACAACGGAAACCCTATTTAAGAAAGTTGCATAAAGGAAAAGAAAAAAAGTTGCTAAACAAAAAAAAGTGCAAGAAGAAGTGCAAATAGAAGGTATAACTTTGATTTATGTTCGCAGATTCTGTATATATACAAGGAAATGACATTCTCCGTCATAAACGCATTTGAATGTTAAATTCTATTCGCCGTTTAATTTGGAAACGAAAAATAGAATTTCCGTCTAACTTGAAACGGAGAATGTCGTTCCCAGTGTTAAAAAACCATAGAATGACCATTCTCCGACTTAATTTTGTTTTTTTTGTTTTGTAGAAAAAAATCTGTCAGGAACATGGATTTAAGACTTTTTCGTTCTACCTTCAAGCCAATGCTAAATCTTATGGAGGAGGTCAATCGAGATGTTGGTCGTTACCTGAGCCAGTTATTGGTTCCTTGAAGAATACGGTTTCTGAATTTTGTCAAGATTTCTACCAAACAGAGTCCACGTCTCGAAGTGGCCAAGGTCTCCGAAGGGCTTGAGAATTTAATTGCAAGTTACACAGAAGAAGAAGATGGCGTCGGGTGCTTGAATTGAGCACCACTGTTAAAATTGTGCCAAGCGTCGAGGATATGGCAGTCATATTCGGGTCTACCGCTGAATGAAGAAAGCGATGATATTTTCTTACAGAAGATTGATAAAGGAAAAACAACAGCAGCCCATACGACCAGCATCATTGAGCTGTGTAGAGATCATTTCACAAGATTGCTGGCTAATACCAAGGGCAAACACTCAGAAGTCACAAATAAATAAGTGAGAGACAAGTTCTCTGAATTGTTATGATGGCTTCGTGGCGGAGATAACGATGTTAATCCAGATGATTTGGCCAAGCTAATAATCTTTCACTTGTGCCAAACAATACTTCACAAGTCTGGCGGTTCAAATTTGTCGTACAGATTCTTGGCCTTGGTAGACAGTGTGGACGTCATCAACAGTATATGCTGGCGAAGGTTAATCCTGTCATATGTAATGGATAGCATAAAGAGGAGTAGAAGCAAAACTGAACAGGAAGATTATCAATGGCTTTCCATAAATTGGAAGGTTGCAAATATACTTCCTCTATTGGTTTGCAGAACATAATAAATTTGTGGAAAGGAAGTTCGCCCCAATTTCTGATTACCCAAGATTTTTACATGGAATGGGTACGAAATCTCAAACTTCATCATGGCCGAATATCACAACAAAATAAGATCGAAGATGATATTTGAAGATCTGGTTATACCTGTTGGGAAGAAGAAGGGCACAAAGAAGATGAGCCACCTATAGAAGAAGTTGAAAAAGAGGGAGAAGAAGAACACCAAGAAGCAGGTGGGGATAATTTTGATGAACAACGGATACCACAGCATCATGAAATTGTCGCTGTGATGGACGACTTAGCAAAGGAATTGGAGGATTTGAGAAGACATCATTCTGATATTCTTGCGCAGAATGAAGAACTCAAAGAAAAGTTAGAAGTGATGGAGGCACAAGGAGCGCAGTTACGTGCAGCCAAATTTGAGAATGCCATACTCAAAGAAAAGCTGAAAGAGCTCGAGGCAGAAGAAGAGCAACAACGTGCAGTCAACGTTGTGATGGAGGGCTCTGTGCATGAACTAGAGGATTTGAGAAGACATCATTCTGATATTCTTACGCAGAATGAAGAACTCAAAGAAAAGTTAAAAGAGATGGAGGCACAAGGAGCGCAGTTACGTGCAGCCAACCTTGAGAACAAGAAACTCAAAGAAAAGCTGAAAGAGCTCGAGGCACAAGAAGCATAAAAACGTACAGTCAACGTTGTGATGGAGGGCTCTGCGCATGAACTGGAGGATTTGAGAAAGCAGAATTCTGTTCTTAAATCAGAGCTACATGCACAAGGTAAAATCTTTTCTATTTCAAATTTTTGATTTGGAATCTTCCAGGAGAATGACTATTCTCCGTGTATTATAACACGGAGAATAGTCATTCTCCGTGTTATTTGAAACGGATAATTGCTATTCGCTATCATTTCGATACTGGAAAGGTTATTCTCCGTGTAATTCCAAACGGAGAATGCTATTCTCCGTATTATATTACACGGAGAATGTCATTCTCCGTGTTAGGTTCACATCATACATTTTATTGTTGTTTGTTTTATTTCAGTGCGAACAACCGAGCAACTCAGAGAAACAAATGAAAGGCTCGTTGAGGAGAAAAGGGAGCTTCAAAATAAAGTTGAATCGATTAATATTGAAGCCAATAAAAAGGATGGGAAAATTCAAGATTTCGAAGCCATGGTTGTAGCACTTCCGCGTGAGGAGTTTCAAGCAGCTGCTAAACTTGCTGCTCCAAGAGAAGTCAGAAGAAGAGGAGGATCGGGGGGAAAGAGGTTAATAAAAAGCAATACAGTTGGAGAGGCTAATAAAAAGCGGAAGGTTAATGCCGCTCCGAAATCCCGAGAAGACGCCAAAATGGCTGAATTAAAGAAGAACCACGTCATACTAAGGGAATGCGATGAACTCTTACTTTGGAAATATGCGGATGAAGAGCTGAAGAAACAATACATTGATATCGTAACTTCCAGAAAGAATTCTCCAAAGTATGTATTCTGAACCATTTTTTTCTTTCGTTTTTTTCTAGACTTTTTTCACAATTATGTAATGAGAATCTATCTTTATTAATTTAATCTAAACTAAATTTATGTGCAGTGATATGGTATATGAATTTTATCTGGAAAAGGATGAAAATAGAGTTTCAGTCCAGCTATCGGCAGTAGACATGCAAGACATACTCAACTATGACGACATGGAGGCTGGCATACTGTACATAATAATAAGGAAGCTGAGAGAAATTCAAGGCAGTAAAAGGTGTGCCCCGTCTAGTTCAAAGGAGGTGCCATTGATCCAGAAAAAAAGCCGGCGCCCCAATCACATAAGTGGTCTGCATTCATGATGGCCCACACATTGGTAAGAATTCAAACAGAAAAATCCATATTCATGTGTAAACCGATGAAAAATGACAGGAAAAAATTACTCATGATATTGTGTATTGTTTTTGGGAAAAAGACCATTGTTCAACGTGCCAATGAAGAAAACGCAAAAGCCGACGTCTTTGAAGACATCCAAATAGATTTCGTAGACTTCGTTATGGGTTTGGAGGACGACATAGAGTTGCTATTCATCCCACTCTTTAATGCATCCATCAAACACTATACTCTACTCACATTCAACTTTATCTCCTACGACTGGACACACTACAACTCCTTGAGGCAAAACACGTACGATACGTGCAAGGTGGATGCAGAATTAATGAAGAAAACCTTAGAGCCTATCGTCAGGAGAAAAGTTGATATGATGAGGGAGAGATGCCCGGCGAAGAAGGAGTATGAGAGCAAAGTGCTGAATTGTTCTCAAAATTGCCCACAACAACGGGCACCCAACTGCCTCTTGTACACGGCGTATTATATGAATATGTTGACGACTCCTCCCTTCGAAATACCGGGAGGAAATGATAATGAAACTCACTAGAAGATGACAACGATGAGGTTGGCATGGGCTAAGGAGTTGCTTTCAAGCAAATATGTAACACGAACCAAGTAATGACATTATAAAACAACAATGTAATTATGATGTTATTGTGCAAGAAACTTCTATCTTTTATAAGCTCTGCTTTTATAATATAATCATTTTTGAATTACATTTATATTGTCAAAACTACGAAAAGTTTGACTTTTATTTACATATGAAATAACTCGAACTCATGCGCCAAGTTGCAGTCATTTTTATAATAAGCTCTCCCAACTTCTACCATTTATTGGCAAAAATTAACAACTCGAACTCATGCGCCAAGTGGCAGTCACTTTTATTGTCATTAATACCAATGAATCTGCCATTTATATGCCATTAATACCAATGAATTCTTCCATTTATATGCAATTTATTCCTAATGAATTTGCCCCTTCGGATTATATTCTCCGTTTTATCTGGAACGGAGAATGGAATTCTCCGTTTACTTGAAACGGAGAATAACTTTCCCGTTTAAATTAAATCGTTTAAGGATTCTATTCACCATTTATTTCGGAACAGATAATAACATTCTCCGTCTGTCTTGAAACGGATAATAAACACATTAAAATGTTCATTCGCCGTTTTTATTTAAACGGAGAATGAAGTTCTCCGTGTCTTTCAAAACGTAGAATATTATTCTCCGTTTAGTTTGAAAAGGAGAATGAAGATGAGCTTGATGAGAATATGACGAGGTTGGTATGGGCTAAGAAGACTACAATGATGAGGTTGGTATGGGCTAAGAATTAGATTTCAAGAGAACTTCTGTCTTTTATAATGTCTGCTCTGCTGTCTTTTATAATAAAATCCTTTTTGAGTTACATTTACATTGTGAAAACCACGAAAAGTTTGACTTTTTCAGTTAATTTACATTATAAAAGTCTGAAATACTACATAAAATCCTACTATCAAGAAAAAAGTTGAATGTGAGCTGTGTGCGGGCATCGCAGAGCAATGGAACTCCTTGAGGCAAAGGAATTCCTTGAGGCAGTGAGTTCCTTTGCCTCAGTGAGTTCCTTTGCTCGGAGGATGCACGATGAAGTGACTTGCCTCAAGGAGTGATCCTACGGTTCCTATGCTCTGACGATGCACGATGAATACCATCTACCACGTGGGCACGAACTAAAAGACGACAGAGAACAACACTCCTTCACAGTCGAAGCTTTCAATTGAATTCTTTGAGGCAAATTACTTCATCGTGCATCGTCAAAGCAAATGGATCTCCCTGAACAAAGGAACTCCATGCAGAGTCAGAGCAATGGAACTCCATGAACAAAGAAACTCCATGCATAGTCAGAGCGAATCAAAGTGCGAGCACAATAAATCCAAACCCACATTCTGTCGGAGCGCTCGCACTTTGATTCGCTCTGACTATGCACAGAGTTCCTTTATTCATGGAGTTCTATTGCTCTGAATATGCACGGAGTTCCTTTGTTCAGGGAGATCCATTTGCTTTGACGATGAACGATGAAGTGATTTTCCTTAAGGAATTCAATTGAAAGATTCGACTGTGAAGGAGTGTTTTTCTCTGTCGTCTTTCAATTCGTGTCCATGTGGTATTTATCGTGCATCGTCAGAGCATAGGAACCGTTGGATGACTCCTTGAGGCAAGTCACTTCATCGTGCATCCTTCGAGCAAAGGAACTTCCTGAGGCAAAGGAATTCCTTGAGGCAGAGCACCGTGCAAAGGCATCCTTCTTCATCATGGAACATTTCGAAGAAATAAACTCCTGGCGGGCGCTTCGACAGAGCGTGGAACGATATTAAATCCAAACCCATACACATCTCAGTCTTCTGAAGGACTTCACCACCGTGCATCGTCGGACCCATGGAACACGTAGAAGAAATGAACTCCTGGCTGCAAAGGAACACCGTGCATAGTCCGAGCCAATCAACGTGCGGGCGCTTCGACAGAGCGTGGGATGGCAATAAATCCAAACCCAGGCACATCTCAGTCTTCTGAAGGACTTCACCACCAAAGCTTCTTCGAACGAGGAGATCGAATTTCATTTGGAAAGCGTTTTGCCAAGGCGGAGGATCGGTAGAGTCCATCTCCACAAGAAAAGCTAAGTGAGACGAGAACAAACTCTCTCTACACTACTGCCATTTATAGGCATGGAACAACTCGGACTTATGCGCCAAAAAGGCAGCCACTTCGAATTCAGTTCAATTAATTTCCATCAATACCAATGCATCTCCCCTTCTCAAGTAAAGCTAAGTAAGACTAGAACAAACTCTTCAAACTACTGCCATTTATATGCCATTAATACCAATGAATCTGCCCCTTCGAATTCTGCCAACTTTGATACCCCTTAGTGTATCAAAGTTTTTTTCTTGATACAGTAGGGGGTATCAAAGTTTTGATACCCCCTATGTATGACATGTGGGCCCTTCCTCTTTATAAAATGTGTACACATATATATATATACACATAAATTTTAAGAGGGCCCACATGTCATACATAGGGGTATCAAAATTTGATAACCCCTACTGTATCAAAATTTTGATACCCCCTATGTATGACATGTGGTCCCTTCTTGCTTTGTAAAACGTGTAAACATATATATATATACACATAAATTTTGAGATGGCCCACATGTCATACATAGGGGGTATCAAATCTTTGATACCCTACTGTATCAAAGTTTCTCTCCTGTATCAAAGTTTTTTCCCTTTTAAATGGGCCCCATACATAACTTACAAAAAAAGTATAAATAAAACAAAATTTTGTTATAGTCAAGATTTGAACCAATGACCTCTTAAATACAAGTCTAGCATTGTAACCACGACACCACAATAGCATTCTTCGTGTTTTATTAAACGGAGAATAGAATTCTCTGTTTTGAATTACACGGAGAATAGCATTCCCAGTGTTAAAAACACATTAGAATGTTCATTCTCCGTGTTTTATTAAACGGAGAATAGAATTCTCCGTTTTGAATTACGCGGAGAATAGCATTCCCAGTGTTAAAAAGTAAAAAGACATTAGAATGTTCATTCTCCGTTTTATTTTGAAACGGAGAATGATATTCTCCATTTCATTTGTAACGGAGAATTATATTCTCCGTTTTGAACTGTACGGAGAATGTCGTTCCCAGTATTAAAACGATTGAGGATTCTATTCGCCGTTTAATTTGGAACGGAGAACGGCATTCTCCGTTTAATTTGAAACGGAGAATAAGATTCCCAGTGTTAAAAACACATTAGATTGTTCATTCTCCGTTTTAATTTGAAACGGAGAATGATATTCTCCGTGTCATTTGAAACGGAGAATGATATTCTCCGTTTTGAACTGCACGGAGAACATATTTTCTCCATTTTTGATATTCTCCGTTTTGAACTTGGAATTTAATATTCTCCATTTTTATCTAATTGTCTTCTCAAACTTTTGCATTGGAGAAAATATTTTTTATCTAATTTACTCGTGTGAATGACATCTTGCCACATAAGAAAGACATTGTCTTAAGTCAACGACGTTTCATTTTATTCCATTTGCTCTTTGTCGCTATTTCGCTTTCATAATTTACAATTACGAAAATCATGACCCGATTTTTTACAAAATCTACATACTCTAGGCTTCAGGATAGGCTGACTTTCTGTAGGCTGGCTTGATTTCCCTTGAGAATGCCTTCCTTTTGTGGCTACCGGATTTGGCTCTTTTAAAGCTTCATGCACTCCATGAACTACATCAGCTACCATTTGTTCTTCTTCACCAATATCGGTCACCATTTCTTTCAACTCCATCAGAACAGACGACATCAACTCCGTTCCCCTGATTTTTTACAATAGTATGTAAATAGATTAACTTCTCAATAGTGTCTGGGTGGATGAATCTTCTTTCTGAGCCAGGTCCGGAGAGATAACTCTCTTTGCAATCCTTGAGCCAACGAGATTTTATCAAGTTCTTTGGAATATCTACAATTTGCAAACTCTTCATTGCTGAAAAAATATGCCTACAAGGAATCCCCTTGGTCTCCATCCACAAGCATTCACAATTTATGATGTTGTCGGCCGGATCAAATGTAACCTTCCGGTTGACACTGTTTGGCGACATATACTTTTGGACAGTACAAACTTTTGACTCTCTTATGATGTGATGATGGAGAACATTTTATGCATCAGAACGGGTGATTTCCTTTTTTACATCTAAAAACACCATTTTAGTGTAAATTGCGGCAAATTTACCTTCTATGACGGCCATGCTAGTTTGATTCACAACTGGTGTTGAGAGTTTATCATTGACATGCTTACCCATCTGGCCGTAATGTAAGGCCGCCAAAGCGTAGTCACAATTTTGAAGGGCCTTCCATAGTGGCAGCTTCTCATTCAAAAACCTTTTCAGAAATACGTTCATAGATTCACATCTATTTGTTGCAGTAGAACCGCCGAAATAATTTCCACGTAGGAATGTGTCCGTCCATCGCTCCCTCGTTCTGTACAATGTAGTGGTCCACTCATTGTTCTCTACATTATAATCTGTTAGCATCTGCTGCCAACGGTTTTTAAATTTATCGACTGAATAGTACCTGTTTAGAAAACATAGACAGTAACTAAAGTTGTGATATTGTAACAATAACATACTTCAAAGTAAAGTAGCAAGTGTGCGATGTACCTTTTAATCAGAAGACTCAGTTTATTGTAAAAATCCTCTCGGTGTACATGTTTGGCAGCATTGTTTAGGATATGCCATGAGCACGTTCGATGAACTACGCTGGACATTAAATCCTCAATTGCTTTATTCATGGATCTGCAACCATCCGTGAGAACTGTCACTGGTAATTTGCCATTCATACACTCTAGGAATTTTTCTAGAACCCAAGAATATGTCTCTGCAGTCTCATTATGGATCATTGCAAACCCAAACACACAAGTCATCGCATGATTGTTTGTACCCACTAAAACCACCAACGGCATTTGACTTCTATTTGTTTTATATATAAAATCGAATGCTAGTGAATCTCCAAATAATTCGTAATCGAATCGACATGCACCATCAGCCCAAAAGAGATGGGTCAATCTGGAATCTTCGTCTACCTTGTACGCGTAGAAGAAATCTGGGTCACTGTCCTCCTTAGATTGAAGAAATGTAAGTGTTGTCGTAGCATGAACATCGTCTAGTGCTCTACTATCTTGAGCTAGAGCGTTGTATAAATCCTTTCTCGTCCATCCAACCTTATCCCAGCCACCTTTCTTCTGGACAATTAAATTCCATATCTGTCCAGTCCCCATACCTGATTGCTTCATAAGCTTAATTTCTTCCAACTCTGCGGGTGATATCGTACGATGGGATCTCAAAAAAACTGTTTCATAATCATTCGCCAGGTTATGGTTGTGATGTACATAAAAATTTTTGACGGACCACATCTTTGTTTTATGGGTGTACCCAATACGAAAAATTGCTTTACAACCACTTCTGCTTTCACTTCTTGGCTTACGAACCCTGTTTGGAGCTTCCTTGTATTTCTTGTGTCTGAATCCCGCATTCGAACAACACCCACTATGGATCATCACCATCCCAGATTTGTTTTTCTTTACCTCGTTCTTTCTAATACTGAAACTATATGCTTTTGAATATATCCGGTAGAATGTCTCTGCTTCTTCAATAGAGTTGAACTGCAGACTGACAATATCTTCTTCTAAGAGCTATTTTGGATCTTTGTTAATGTTGGCAGACTGTAATATTTTTTTCATCGTCACTGCATCGAAATCCAATAGAGATTCACCGTCGTCCCTAAGAACAGAATAAAACAAAATAAACATGAGAAATGGATGTAAAAATATAATACATTTCTTAAATCCATTAGAAAGGGTGATGCGAAATAACATTTCGTTATTTGCGTTGATGTCGTCGTCGTCGTTATGATGCATTCTTCCATCGTTTTCTTCATCTTGTTCTTTACTGTCTCCTAAGTTAACATCTTCCAAACTTTGCTCATCATCCAAATCATCTGACAGTCCTCTTGAAAGGAAGCTTTCTTCATCGACTAAATCTTCCACACGTTCATCACTTTCTCCATGTGACGTCGACATTGAAGAAAATAGAGTGTGTTAGAAACCAGCAGAAGAAACGAAGGACAAGAAACAATACAAGAAGAAAAAGTAATGCTATATTCGTACCTCCAAATTGTCCCTCTAATATATAGCCCTCCCATCTGATGTGGCATGTTAAATAATAGTGTGTGTCATCTGACATGACTGATGACATGGCAAATTTTAATCCAAAAAGTTAACTACCCAATTTTTTACATAATAATTTAACGTTAATATCAATGTTAATTTAATGTTAATATTAATTTATGTTAATATTAATGTTAAGGTTAATGTTAATATTAATATTATTGTTAATGTTAACGATAATATTAATATTAATGTTAATATTAACTTTAATGTTAATTTTTATTTTTAGTTTTATATAAAAAAAATTGCCACGTCAGCTGCCAGATCAACATATCACGTCAGCTGCCACGTAAGGATGGACAGTTTGAAAGTGCAATTTGGAGGTACAAAAAGCATTATTCAGGAAGAAACAACTTCCAACAAGGCAACAACACAACCTTTTCGTCTTCCTTGTACTCCGCCACGTGGCCCTCTTTTGATGGCTCATGAAAAATCTTGAGTGATTCTAGGAGCAAGCATAATTTTAAGGAAACAACTTCCAACAAAACAACTTTCTCGTCTTCTGGGTACATGTGTTATTAAATTGTGTAGCTAATAACGCATGAGGAAGCATGCAACAGCAATCTCCACGTGGCCCTCTTCTGTAGGATAATGCATGCAGCAGCATTTAATGCTACAAAACCCTATTGTCTTGTTATGTGTTGTGTATCCTATGTGGCATGAGGCAGAAGACAATAACTTGCATAGGCGGCTATATTCACAAATGACAATAAGTTTAAAAAGTCATCTCCAATACAAAAAAGTATTGAGAAGACAATACAAAATAATTTTTTACGACTTCCAAGACAACTTTTACTCTTCTAATGATATGGTATCAGTGTTTATTATTAAATTATGTAGGATAACACATGCAGATCATTTAATGCTATGGGATCTGTTGTGTAAGGAACACAACCTGTGAGAGAGAACCCGAGAGAGAGAGAGAGAGAGAAAGAGAGAGTGTGGGAGATGACTAGATTTTAAACTTAAAATTCAATTTTTGGTTATCATTACTAATAACTAGTTCGCACGTACGAGTTTAAACGAACACTAACCGAGCCCCGAGTAACGTGACATCAGCTAGCTATGTTTCTAATACCGTGGCATTCCTGTTAATTTAAAATTTACAATATTATTGAAACTAATATTAATACTAAAATTTAAAATAGTTTTTGATTTAACATTTACTTAAAACTAGTTAAAGTTAAAATTGCATCCTTTTTTATTTAAAATGTAATTGGAACTACAATTAATATTAACATTCGCTTGTCCCGTAGTTTAAGTCGTATTTCACTGGTTCTTGCTTAAGTCTATGCACCCAAAGAACTTGATTGTTCAAGTCGAACGCGTGCACAGCACGTTCCCTCGATGCAAGGCTTGGCCCTTGCTTGTCAAGTCATTGCACGAACATATTAGAAAAGAGTTTTGTTGGGCTATCGAAGTATAGCAAGTATCGTCCCACGTCACATGCATTTGTTAAGCAGTGAAAGGGTGTGAAGGCCACTGGCAATGTCAAGCCATCACGAACTATAGCTGGGTTAGACGACGACCCTTTTGCTGCTGGCCGAATCGGTCCCTTGGCCTAGGAATAGATTGGTTGAAGGAGCAATACACAAGAATAGACTGTCATATTCGCAGGATTATTTTTGGTATTCCCGGTGAGGCAGAGTTTTCATTTTCCGATGAGGCAGAGATTTCACCATCGACTTGATTCCAGGGACGGCACCAGGACCGGAGAGAGTCTACAGGATGGCACCTTCAAAGTTGGAAATCTTGTACAAGATGATTGAAGAACTCAGAACCAAAGGATTCATTCATGCTAGTGGATCGCCTTAGGGAGCACCGATGATTCTTGTGAAGAAGAAGGATGGTACGTCAAGATTATGTGTTGATTATCGTACATTGATGACTTATTTGATCAGCTCAAGGGAGCGGCTGTATTCTCGAATATTGACTTGTGGTCATGAGGGTACCATCAGATCAGAGTCATAGAGAAAGTCATCCAGAAGACATCATTCAGATCGAGGTATGGATATTGGGATTTCCTTGTTATGCAATTTGGAGCGACCAGTGTGCCAGCCGTATTCATGGACCCCATGAATCGTATCTTCATGCACTATTTGGATCAGTTCGTGATAGTATTCATAGACGACATCTTAGTCTATAGCTGTAGTGCCCCGTCCCTACATCGTGCACCGTACTCCGTCCACGGGGTGCGCAAGAAAGGAACACTGTCGCTATCGATTCGGTCGGGACCGATAGGTCGGGATCGATTGACTCGATCGAATGGGAACGGTTGAATTAAGATCCATTCTCTCTCCTGAAGTAAACTCAAGGTGAGTGGCTGACCCTCCTCTTCTCGACCCCCTTCCTAGGTAAATCGATAATGTTGTTACGAATGAAAGGATAAATGCAAGGGCACAAACACGAAAAAGGGATTGAGTTTTCAAAGATAATGTAGGCTATGTCTTATTAACTAAAAGGAAAATATGTCTTCGTACGGTTATGGACAACTTGTCGACAAGGCGGTAGTTTCCTCGATCAGCAACTCGGGGCCACGAGACCGTTTCGACCTAGGAGGAAACATGGTATAGTCGTACATAAGGTTTCAGCACAGGTTAAGCGGGGACTTGTATCGGAGCTAGCTACTTGCGTTGATAGGACCCCGATTAACAAAGCTATACGTCCAGGATGGCTTGTGATGCCAGTGACTTCGAAGAGGGACGAGGCGAAGGAGGTCAGCCACTCGCCTTAGACTTGCTTCAAACGAGCGACTGGTTGGCTGCGCTGACGACACCGCAAAAATAACGTAGAACGACGTAGAACGAGCCACTCGCCTTAGACTTGCGTCCTAGTCTACACCGCAGAAACGACGTAGAACGCTGTCTAGTTCTACTATCTGACAACAGTTATAATATCAAAACCTATCGAGAACGGTCAACTCCGAATGGAGGACAAGCAATATCAATATAATATACCCAATAAGCTATTATATTGTTACGACCGTCCAATGTTGGTATTTATATATGGTATTTATGGTGCACATCATCTTAATTCAACCGAGTAGTTCAAAGGAGGGAATTATGTATGGTATTTATGGTACACATCATTAGGACGGGTTGTGACCGTCCAGTGTTATGATAAGTTATGATATCAGTAAGTTTGGGATCCTTCGGATATTGGGCTAGCATCCCGTATCGAAGCAATCATAGTCTTACACATAAGGATGCCAAAGATGCATTACGGTACGAAACACCGTGACCTTCATATAGATAGGGCCGGTGGGCTGAGATTAGCGCTGGGTGCAGGCGTATGACCTGCCACCCTTATGCATATGTTTAAGTTTACGGTTGGTTGGTTGAGTGAAATGATATATTTTCTTATGTAAAGTTCTAACCTTGCAGGCTAGGCGAAATGGGACATAGATGAGCACGATCACTATGTTTATGTTAAGATTATGTCTAACTGTATCTGCCGCAGGGACACGGTAGTGGACAAGTTCAGGATATGTTTGGCTCGAGGCGGGGCTTGGCTTGGACGTGCCGAGGCATGGAGTCCTTAGCGTTCAAGAGGAGCTACCGTATTGGCGCTCGGACTTGCGACATGGAGATGTTCAGCCGAAGACTACTTGTTGGCTATGGAACAATGTACTCCTTTGTGAGCTAGAGAGATCATGAGCGTTGTAGCCAATTGGCATGTTAAGTTGGGCTATTCAAAGCCATTGTAACCTTCAGTTCATTATCAATAAAAGAGATTCTTGTTGTATACTACGTTTTCCTTCCGCTGCTTATGTTATCAATTTGAGCTATAAATACTATTGTGAATCTGTTATCTTGGCTTGCACGAGCGCAACTCCATATTAAATGCGACATCACGCCCCAGCGAGGACGATGATTCGGGTAAAAACTTGATAATGATGAAGACGGTAGCTCGGTCGACAAACGTAAGTATCGAGACACGATCGGGAAAAATTTACAGTAGCATTAATATTAAATCTACATTGGCTTTTCTGTTAATTTAAAATTTACAATATAATTAAAACTAATATTACGAAAATGCTATTAGCTCCAAAAAAATTTGGGTGATACCATCTTCCATTATGTGGCATATGACATGGTTGCTAACATGACAGCTGACATGACAAAATTTAACAATAAAATTAATATTAAAATTAAAATTAACATTAATAGTAAATAAATAATTTAATATTAAATTAATATTAATTAATATTAACATTAATATTAATATTAACATTAACATTAACATTAACATTAACATTAACATTAACATTAACATTAACATTAGCATTAGCATTAACATTAACATTAACATTAATATTAATATTGACATTAACATTAACATTAAAAAAAATTTGGGTAATTAATTTTTGGGGTTAAAATTTGCCATGTCAGCTGTTATGTCATCTGCCATGTCAGCTGTTATGTCATCTGCCATGTCAGATGCCACATAATGGGAGATGGCATCACCCAAATATGTTGGGAGCTCAAACGACTAATTGCTAATATTAATACAGTGGCATTACTGTTATTTTCTAATAGATTCGTGCCTTGTTCGGTCACACCCCTCCACGAGCGGGTTACATACACCCGCGTAAATGAGGGGTTAAATAGCCTTTTCCAAAGAAGAGAACCCATCCGACTAGAGAGAAACAAAGAAAAAAAGAAGAAGAACAGTCGCAATGGAGAGGTAATGCCACTGTATTAATATTAGCAATTAGTCGTGGAGGGGTGTGACCGAACAAGGTATTACCGTTATTTCCCAATAGATTCGTGCCTTGTTCGGTCACACCCCTCCACGAGCGGGTTACATACACCTGCGTAAACGAGGGGTTAAATAGCCTTTTCCAAAGAAGAGAACCCATCCGACTAGAGAGAAACAAAGGAAAGAAGAAGAAGAACAGTCGCAATTTTATGTCATCTGCCATGTCAGCTGTTATGTCATCTGCCATGTTAGATGCCACATAATGGAAGATGGCATCTCCCAAATATGTTGGGAGCCCAAACGACTAATTGCTAATATTAATACAGTGGCATTATCATTATTTCCCAATAGATTCCTGCCTTGTTCGGTCACACCCCTCCACGAGCGGGTTACATACACCCGCATAAACGAGGGGTTAAATAGCCTTTTCCAAAGAAGAGAACCCATCCGACTAGAGAGAAACAAAGGAAAGAAGAAGAAGAGCAGTCGCAATGGAGAGGAGCAAGATCAACTGCAGCGGATGGGCTGTCATCCCTACCGAGATTCTCTCGATGATACTGGTACTATCGGGGATGCCGGCGGACGAGGTAATGTGCAACGTGGCCCCAGTTTGCCGTTCGTGGTGGAAGGCGCTCAACGGTCCCTTAGACTGTTGGTCTAACGTCGACTTGGTACAGTGGTGCCGGAGTGATAGAACTGGGAATTCCCAGGACCCTTCCTTTGGTGTACGTATTGATCGATAGAAAGTTAAACAGATCTAATACGTGTTCTAATCCTTCATAGGCGGAAACTAGGGTTCACGAATTATACCTGCGGTGGAAAAGAGACAAGTAATTCCTGGCAATCTCGAACGGACGACCCCAAGATCTTCTGCACGTATTCCTTCCTCGAGTTGGACGTCGTGTGGGCGACGATCTCCCAACCTTTTCTTCTCCTTGGCAGCACTCTCTTTCTCTCCTTACGTGAATCACGAATTTAGAGAAAATTTCATATTTTTGATACGTCATCTGGCGGCCAGAGAATAGAGGATATATATAGGCTACGGCAGGGACCATGAGGAGAAATTAGGGTTAGGCCTCCTAACGGATCTGGATATCCCGTGTTCAGCCCGAACACACAATCCAGGCACATTAACAATAGCTCGGTCCACTAATGAGTTATTGTTGCACTACCTCCCTAATCCCAAATTATGTTTGTAGGCTCCTTTTATTATATGCTCGTTTGGCTCCCCATGTTAAGATATCGTATGTCCGTCGATCAATTAAGTTACTGACAACTATATTGATTTGACATCTTTTATCCTTAAGTAGTACCGCTCAACTTTATTTGTCATGTCGGATATAATCCACCTGCAGGATTTACATGACAATCCTTATGAGCTCCTTAAGAGGACATCATCAACCCGATGTATCGGGACATGGATTCCATTTATAATCAACAGCCCATCATACACACAATATTATTACCCAATTCATAGAGGTTATTGATCCATAATAAATCTCACTCTTTTATGAGTCAAAGTAATGCACATTGCATATACATGTCCGTTATTATATTCGGATTAAGAGTACAAGCATCCATAATAACAGAGGTGTTTGTTCACTTATGTAGTCAGTACAAAGAGAACAACCTCAAGTGGTCCTGTTTAATACACACAAAGTGTACTAGAGTAAACCGATAATCAAGATAGACTAATACCATATTACACTACAACCTTTCCAATAGATTGTCCAAGTCTATCTAGGTTGTGAACTATTTATATACTCCATAGGAAACTGATAATATGATCTTCTGTGTGACACCACACACCATATTATCTACAATATAGAATATCAGACATTTGCATTAACACTTGCAACAAATACAATATGCAAACATTTGCCCATATGATTCTCATTAAAAATTTAAAGAAATAAGGTTACTACAAAAGTGATGCTTTTAGTATATAATCCTAACAATCTCCCACTTATACTCAAAGCATTGTTTTTCAGTATACTGTTACAAATATCCCACTTATACTTAAAGCCATGCTGCTACACATCTGACTCCCATTCCCTCAACATGACTGTCAAAAGCCTTAGCTGGTAAGCTCTTTGTAAAGGGATCAGCTAGGTTGTCGGCTGATGCTATCTTTATCACAGTAACTTTTCCTTTCTTTACGAAATCTTGTACCAGGTGGTACTTGCGCTCAATGTGTTTTCCTGTCTTATGGGCTCGTGGTTCCTTCGAGTTTGCAACTGCAACACTATTATCACAATAAAGTGTAACAGACTTAGGCAAACTAGGTACCACATCCAAGTCCAACAGAAAGTTTCTGAGCCAAACCGCTTCTTTGGCTGCCTCAGAGGCTGCCATATACTCGGCTTCCATGGTGGAATCAGCAATACATTTTTTTTTGATACTCCTCCACACAATGGCTCCACCTCCCAAAGTAAACACATAACCTGAGGTAGATTTCCTGGAATCCCTATCTGACTGAAAGTCTGAGTCTGTATACCCCAAGGGAACTAAACTATCTGCCTGGTAAACTAGCATATACTCTTTAGTCCTTTTCAGGTACTTCAAAATATACTTTACGGCTGTCCAGTGCTCTTGTCCTGGGTTAGACTGATATCTGCTGACCATGTCTACGGCAAAGCAGATGTCTGGTCTCGTACATAGCATTGCATACATTAAGCTTTCTACTGCTGAAGCATAAGGAACTGCCTTCATGTTCTCTATCTCTTTAGGTGTCCTCGAACACTGCTCCTTTGATAGAGCAATTCCATGTCTAAAAGGTAAGAAACATTTCTTAGAATTTTGCATACTAAAACGAGTTAGTACAGTATCGATATAGGAAGCTTGGGATAAGCCCAATATCCTTTTCTTGCGATCTCGTAGAACTTTGATCCCAAGGATGTGGCCTACTTCTCCCAAGTCTTTCATATCAAACTGTTTGGATAACCATACCCTTACATCAGATAATACCTTCACATTGTTTCTAATGAGCAAGATGTCATCCACATAAAGTACTAGAAACACCACCACATTTCCGTCACACTTTCTGTATACACATGATTCATCCTGACATTGATCAAATCCATAGGATTTTATCACCTGATCAAAACAGATGTTCCAAGATCTGGAAGCTTGCTTAAGTCCATAAATGGACTTTTTGAGCTTACAAACAAGATGCTCCTGGCCCTTTTCAATGAACCCGTCTGGTTGCTTCATACAGATGTCTTCCTCAAGACTTCCATTAAGAAAAGCTGTCTTGACATCCATTTGCCAAATCTCATAATCGAGATGAGCTGCAATAGATAAAAGAATCTGAATAGACTTAAGCATGGCTACAGGAGAAAAGGTTTCCTCATAATCGATACCCTCTCTTTGAGTAAAACCTTTTGCTACAAGCCGAGCTTTAAAGGTTTCAACCTTACCGTCTGATCCTCTTTTTCTCTTATAGACCCACTTGCATCCAATGGCTTTTACACCAATGGGTGGTTCTACAAGCTCCCAGACCTGATTAGAATCCATATATTCTATTTTAGATATTATTACTTTTTGCCAAGACTCTGCATCTTTATCTTGGAGTGCTTCATTATAGGTACAGGGATCATAATCTTGTTCCTCAGGGACGAAGTCTGACGACTCTCCCAAGAATATATATATATATCAGGTTGTATCACAACCCTCCCACTACGACGAGGCACTATCGGTTGTGGCGTAACATTTGTGACACGTTGTGCAGTTATTTGTTGTTCATCCTCTTGTACTGTTGGTACTGAAGTACTTGGTGTCTCACGTCTCAGTTCTTCTAGAACAACTCTACTTGTGGGTTTATGGTTCATCACATAGTCTTCCTCTAAGAATCGGGCATTGGTGCTAACAATGACCTTCTGATCCTTAGGACTATAAAATAAACCTCCTTTCGTTCCTCTTGGATAGCCTACAAACAAGCGTACTTCTGTACGAGATTCCAACTTATCTGCTTTCCCATTCAGCACATGTGCTGGACTACCCCAAATGCGAACATATTTCAGACTAGGCTTACGCCCAATCCACAGCTCTGTAGGAGTAAGAGGTACTGACTTAGAAGGAACCAAGTTCAAAATATAAGCTGCAGTCTCTAAGGCATATCCCCAAAATGAATCTGGCAAATCCGAATAACTCATCATTGATCTAACCATCTCCATAAGAGTTCTATTCCTTCTTTCGGCTACACCATTCTGTTGGGGCATTCCAGGTACAGTCAATTGGGATGCAATTCCAGCCTCTGATAAATAATCCCTAAACTCTCCAAAGAGGTACTCGCCACCACGATCTGATCGTAATAACTTGATACATTTTCTATGACGTTTCTCCATTTCAGCCTTGTACTCTTTGAATTTCTCAAAGCACTCAGACTTACGGCGCATCAAATAAATGTATCCATACCTTGAATAATCGTCAATAAATATGACAAAATATTCAAAGCCACCTCTAGCTTGGATAGTCATGGGTCCACACAAATCAGAATGAACCAATTCCAACACATCTTTGGCCCTATTCCCCTTTGCCATAAAAGGCCTTTTGGTCATTTTACCTTCCAAGTAGGATTCACAGACTGGTAGTACCTCCACTTCCAATGAACTCAAAGGTCCATCTTCAACCAGTCTTTGAATCCTTCTTCGATTAATATGCCCCAATCGTAAGTGCCAAAGATATGTTTGGTTCATACAAGAAGGTTCTTTTCTCTTATTTAAGTTAGATGACATATTATTCATTTCTATAAGTTGTATTGTGGGCGAAATAGGATTAATGACATACAAATTATCAACCAATGCACCAGAACAGATAAAATGTTTATTCTTTCTAATAACAATATTGTCATTAAAATAAACTGAATATCCATCCTTAACTAATATAGAAACAGAAACTAAATTCCTTCTAAGTGCATATGCATAAAGACAATCTCTCAATGTCAAAGACTTATTTCTACCAAAAGATAAAATAACATCTCCTAATGCAACGACCGATACTTTTGTAGCATCACCCATGAACAAGCATATCTCTCCATCACTGAGCCGTCTGGTTTCCTGGAACCCCTGTAATGTATTGCAGACATGATTAGTGGCTCCTGTATCTACACACCAGGTGCCGGTAGATAACACCGCTAAACATGTTTCAACTACTAGTAAATGAGATATACCTTCTTTGTTCTCTTGTTTGAGAAGTGGACAATCAGTCTTCCAATGTCCTGACCCTTTGCACTTGAAATATTTGCCTTTCGGCTTTTTCACCGCGCCTTGAGGTCCCACGCCCTTCTTTGCTGAGTTTGCCTGTTTCTGAATGTTATTCTTCTTCTTACCACCTTTTGGCTTAGAAGTAGAAGCCTTTTTCAGAAACAAAAACATGACCACTCTGCCTAAAGAGAGATTCAGCATCCTGTAGCTCTTTTGCAAGTTCTACCAAACTATACAACCTTTTGTTCATGTTGTAATTAAGACAAAAATTATCAAAACTTTTAGGCAGAGTCCCGAGAATGATATCGACCTGGGTTTCTCCATCGATTTCAGCTCCAAGGATCTCCATCTCATTCAGATGACCCATCATCTTGAGAACATGATCCCTTACTGGTGTGCCCTCAGCCATTTTTGTATTCATCAAACATTTCATAGCAAACTGTCTAGCTGCTCTACTCTGTTGTTCGAAGAGTTCCTTGAGGTTATACATCATATCATAAGCTGTGGCTATGGCCTGATGCTGATGTTGCAGTACATTTGACATAGATGCCAGAATGTAACACCGCGCCATCTCATCTGCCTTTTTCCACTTCTTATAAGCCTCTTTGACCTCTTCATCAGAGTTAGCATCAGGCTTAGGTGGGCATTCCTCAACAAGTACATATTTGTACTCCTCAGCAGTCAGAACAATGTCCAAATTACGTTTCCAGTCAATATAATTAGGTCCAGTAAGTTTGTTTTCTTTAAGAATCACCATAAGTGGACTGAAAGAACCCATTTTTGAAATCCTGAGAATCACATAAATAAAATTATGTAGGGAAAAAAAACTTTTTGAATTAACTAAATATTGATTCCCTCAAAACAATAATAAGAAATTCACCAACACCTTGAACACCATGAATTTAGCATGCCACGATAGTGTGGACGTATACAAATTCAACTTTGTTCAAGTAGATTTTTCTTATTAATTTTACTATCATGTCAATATAACTTTATGACAAATAAAATTAATATGCTGGTCTTGCTCTGGTCATACAAATAATAGCAGTGACTCCGATGGGGAGGATACCATTATTTGTATCTAAGTGTATACCATTACTTAATACTAAGTCCATTACCTTGTAATGAGTTCCTTCAGATGGAGAAGTGAACACATACTAGGTAACTTTCTACAATTATCCCTAAGGAAGTTTGTACTGGTGATCCATAATTATACTCATCCGATATGGAGGAAAGCACTAAAGCCAACACGCAAGTATAATTACATCACCTACAAACCAGTAATGGAGACCATAGGATTTATACTAAATAAAAATTCTCTCCCACTTAGTTATTTAACAATGAGGGGTTTTCTACTAGTTGATATTATGTCCATGTTGTCCATTATTAATGTAGGCTTGGTTTTTCAAAAAAAAACAACCACACAATAATAAACATACATAATTAGAAAAAGCAAAATGACAAAAATAAGAGAAAATATCCAACTATTATGGTCATCTTTGCTGCTCCGTCCTCAACTATCTGAATCCAAAATCTGGCGTTGCGCAGATCTATACGGGGTTCGACCTGTCCGGTCAGGTCGCGAGGTTCGGGGCAGCGGCCCGATTTTTTTTTTAGGTTTTGGCTGTCGATTCCTTCATCGAAAATCATCTGTCTGCCTCTGGATTGCTCAAAACCAGTGTCTCGTCCGGCGTCAGAAACAGCCATAACCGCCATCACGATTGATCAAAAATAATTAAAATTACATCAATCCTATGCCTCCCGAAGGAGTTCACACATAATCTAGATTGAAAAATTAAATTAATAAGCATGATCAACCCTCGTGATTTTAATTACATCTACAGCAACAACAACATCCACGACATGTCCGTGGTTTAAACAACACAATCAAAAAACATGCATTGGACCATAATAGTTGGATCTAAGATGCCTGTAAAACCGAGTTAGAACAGATCTACATCTACCGACTATTACATAGCGCAAGTTTTATTGGACAACATGGACGTATCAATCAATACGTAGATCCAAAGTGGCTCTGATACCAATTGATGGAACTGCGGATTCCCAGGACCCTTCCTTTGGTGTGCGTATTGATCGATAGAAAGTTAAACAGATCTAATACGTGTTCTAACCCTTCATAGGCGGAAACTAGGGTTCACGAATTATACCTGCTGTGGAAAGGAGACAAGTAATTCCTGGCAATCTCAAGCGGACGACCCCAAGATCTTTTGCACGTATTCCTTCCTCGAGTTGGACGTCGTGTGGGCGACGATCTCCCAACATTTTTTTCTCCTTGGCAGCACTCTCTTTCTCTCCTTACGTGAATCACGAATTTAGAAAAAATTTCAGATTTCTGATACGTCATCTGGCGGCCAGAGAATAGAGAATATATATAGGCTACGGCAGGAACCATGAGGAAAAATTAGGGTTAGGCCTCCTAATGGATCTGGATATCCTGTGTTCAGCCCGAACACACAATCCAGGCCCATTAACAATAGCTCGGTCCACTAATGAGCTATTGTTGCACTACCTCCCTAATCCCAAATTATGTTTGTGGGCTCCTTTTATTATATGCTTGTTTGGCTCCCCATGTTAAGATATCGTATGTCCGTCGATCAATTAAGTTACTGACAACTATATTGATTCGACATCTTTTATCCTTAAGTAGTACCGCTCAACTTTATTTGTCATGTCGGATATAATCCACCTGCAGGGTTTACATGACAATCCTTATGAGCTCCTTAAGAGGACATCATCAACCCGATGTATCGGGACATGGATTCTATTTATAATCAACAGCCCATCATACATACAATATTATTACCCAATTCATAGAGGTTGTTGATCCATAATGAATCTCACTCTTTTATGAGTCAAAGTAATGCACATTGCATATACATGTCCGTTATTATATTCGGATTAAGAGTACAAGCATCCATAATAACAGAGGTGTTTGTTCACTTATGTAGTCAGTACAAAGAGAACAACCTCAAGTGGTCTTGTTCAATACACACAAAGTGTACTAGTGTAAACCTATAATCAAGATAGACTAATACCAGATTACACTACAACCTTTCCAATAGATTGTCCAAGTCCATCTAGGTTGTGAACTATTTATATACTCCATAGGAAACTGATAATATGATCTTCTGTGTGACACCACACACCATATTATCTACAATATAGAATATCAGACATTTGCATTAACACTTGCAACAAATACAATATGCAAACATTTGCCCATATGATTCTCATTCAAAATTTAAAGAAATAAGGTTACTACAAAAGTGATGCTTTTAGTATATAACCCTAACACGGAGGACCCAGCAAACCGCTGAGATTAGTTTGACCGTAATGAAGCTCGTGGCTCGTAGTGAGGGATATCTAGGGTCCCTCTCCGCGTACAAGCTCGACGAAGCAGCCTTCTCTTTTGCATGTTTAAGGCCAGTGCAAAATTTTATTTGGTCTTATTCTAATACTTTATTTTTTTTATTACAAAATTTTACGTATACTTTTGTTAATTTCTATTGACATTTTTCCATTTTTATAATACAGTAGAAAATTTCTAAGGGTGCTGCACATTCCGAAGTGCGACGTGAGTGATAAAACTTTCATGAGACACTTGGAGTTTCTCCCTGTGCTGGAAGAACTCGACATTAGCTACTGCCTCTATATCACGTCGACTAGAATAATTTATGCCGGAAAGTATTGCCGTCGTCTGGTCAAGCTGAGTAGGAACATGTCCTCTCCGAATTTCATGCTCAGGAACATGTTCGTGCTGGACACGAAAAATGAGGCAGAGGGAAAGACCGTGGCTGATTGGATGCCGCATCTCGAGCACCTACATATGGGATTCGGCATCAATGAAGACACGCTACGATCTATCATATGCAACTGCAAGGGTCTTCGCCTGCTCGACATACGTGGGTGCTTCAACGTGATCTTCGACGATGAACTCTGGAAAATTTGTTATGCAATACAGACGTTTAAAAAATCCTTTGATAATGTAATCCCACTACCAGGAGAACCTATGTACGAGTGGTATAATGATTTAGATATGTTCTATCATTCCTTGGGTGAATGGTGAAAACATTAGCATGCATGCATGCATGCATTTCTTTATATATATTTTTCACTAGTCTACATACAAGATATTTTTTATGAGTTCGATTCTCCATTTTGAGTAAATTTTACTTTTGTCAATACTAATTTTTTATATGATTATTTTTTTATAAATAAAATGGACTGTGATATAATGACGCCTAGGACGGCTCACTTATGAGATTTTGGCATTTTCCAACACAGATTTTACCATTAATACAACATCTCAGTGTAATCATATCCAAGAGATTTCGCCATTTTCTAACACAGATTTTACCTTATTCAAAATAAATTCTGGCAGTGCAAATTCCACTCATATTAGTGGTATCAGTGCCATTCACCATAATTAATGGTGATCGATACGAAAACATTGGTTTCTTTTTCACAACCCTTTAAAATCTATTTATACAACCAAACAACCAAACTAATTCATCTTTACGAGCCATCAAAACCAATTTATATAGATTCAAAATAAAACTAAACAGCCAAACTATTTAAAATTCACAACCCTACAGAACAGTCCTAAATGTACCATTATCCGTCTTATATGTACCATTCTCCATCCTACATGTATCATTCTCCGTCCTACCTCCGTCCTAAATGTACCATTCTCCGTCCTATATGGACCATTCTCCGTCCTACATGTATCATTCTCCGTCCTACATTTACCATTCTCCGTCCTAAATGTACCATTCACCGTCCTAAATGTACAATTCTCCGTCCAAAATGTACCATTCTCCGTGTTAGAGGAACGGAGAATGGCCATTAACAGCCAAACTAATTCATCTTCACGAGCCTTTAAAACCAATTTATATAGATTCAAGACAAACCTAAACAGCCAAACTATTTAAACTTCACAACCCTACAGAACAGTCCTAAATGTACCATTTTTCGTCTTATATGTACCATTCTCCGTCCTACATGTATCATTCTCCGTCCTACCTCCGTCCTAAATGTACCATTCTCCGTCCTATATGGACCATTCTCCGTCCTACATGTATCATTCTCCGTCCTATATTTACCATTCTCCGTCCTAAATGTACCATTCGTCATCCTAAATGTACAATTCTCCGTCCTAGATGTACCATTCTTCGTGTTAGAGGAACGGAGAATGGCCATTAACAGTCCCAAAAATTGTTCCATACTAAGTTAAAAGCATATAATAGCACCCAAAAAATGATAACAATAGAAAAATTCTACAGAACCCAAACACCAGACTCGAACCTAGGCCTTCTATGTAAAAGCCAAACAGCACAACCATCTAAGCCTGGAAAGACATCAATAATGCTAAGTCTACTACCAAATGCTTACAACACTTTTACAACCTTCACCCATTGCTGACATGTGGGCCATGGCCTACATGTCAGCAATGGATGAAGGTTGTAAGAGTGTTGTAAGCATTTGGTTGTAACTGTAGCATTATATCCCCAACTTCCAATAAGGAATAGGAAGAGTCGATTTGGAACGTGTATATATATACATAGGGGTCCCCATTCATCTGAGTAGGTTGCACATTTAACATGGCTCCAAAAAGATCATCTGGTTGGGAACCATTGCCAGAGTCTTCTTCTAGTCGTCGCCGAGCCTCTCCGCATGGAGCACCCTTTGCGCCGCCTCCAGCCCATGACTGGCTGGCAGCGGCTGCGGACTTCCTGACCTCCTGCGGGTTGCCACTGGAGGTCATCGCTCGACCTCTTCATCCGGCGCCCAACTTTGACATGTTGCCGATTACTCCGGAGGAACGGGATTCTCTGGAGAAGAGGAAAGCGTTTCGCCGCCTGTGCCATAGGGCGGGTGTGCGCACCATGCAGGACTTTGCGGAGATCCTCCGCGAGGCCAGTGAGGGCTAGACTTTTTTTTATTTTTTACAGTTTTTTGTCCTCCTCTTGTATACTTCTCCGGAGAATGTTCCGGCGACGAAGCTGGGATTTAATGAAATATAATATTTTCTTAACTCAATTTGTTTTCGGGTACAATCAAACTTTTACAACCTTCTTACAACTTACACCCATTTGTTAACTATAGCATTGCTCTTTATAATTAAAAAATCTTGTTACGTCAAATCCATATATCAGCGACGATATCCCCATCAATGACTTGTTACGTCATAGAATTGATTATGCTGCCAGCGTCAATCTTGCCGTCAAATCCATCTTAAATATGATTACAAAGTAAAATAGAGGACAACTTTGAGTGTTTCAGTTTTACTCTTTTCGAGTACATAGTCTTCTTATTTTCAAAAATTTAATCAAATATTCGAAAAATGTGAGATTAAACTTCACATTCTTAAATATGTTGTCAATTTTTTTAAATAAACATGTTTCCACCACATTTTTTCTGCCAAATTTTTCAATAATTTATACGGAATACGTGGATAAATACTAGTAATAATAGTAATAAATTTAATTTTGGAAAGTAGTTTTTAAAATTAGGGTTTCAAAATCCCAAAGATTTATGTAGTGATTTCACATGGATATATACTAGTAATAATAGTAATAAATTTAATTTTGGAAAGTAGTTTTTTAAATTTAATAGTAATAAATTCGACCGTCTTATACTAGTAATAATAGTAATAAATTTAATTTAAGACTCAAAACTATTCTAATTTTTTCCACTTTCCAAGGTCACATAAGACGGTCGAATTTTCCCTCTACTTCTCTCAAACCCTCTTCCTTCTCCCAAACCCTCTCCCAAACCCTCTTCTAATCAAAATGTCGTCGAAGAAACAACGATCGTCGCCGAAGGAGAAGAATCCACAAAGGGATGCGATACAGGCCCGAAGGGCAGAACTTGCAAGGACGGCAAAAACCAAGATTATGGTCGCTAGGGCAGAGGCCGAAAGGACAGCGGCGGAAACAGCGGCGAAAGCAGCGACGGTGGCAGCGACGATGAAGGCGGAGGCGGCAGCCAATCCACGTGCAAAAAAGGCTAAAAACACTCATTGCTCGACAAAGACCGAAAAATCTATCTTCGATACAGAGTCGTCGGAAGAGTTAACTTATGAAGATCGAAGGCGTACTCAAGCGAAGGCTAAGGTGGCAACGGATACAGAGTCATCAGCGTACTCTGTGGATTTTGAATCCTCATCAGAAGAGGAAAATGAAGAGGAAGAGCAACCATCAAATAAGTCCCAGGCTGGAGAGGAGGTAAAAAAATTTAAAGACTCTAAAACTAAGAAGATTTACATTAAATATTTTAAGAAAAAGGTTGTTATGCCTGAAAGATCAATTAAGATGGATGATGTCGAAGACGAAGCTTTCCTGGATATATTGAAATTCTATCAATTGGAGAAACTGAACAAATCCTGTCTTGAGAAAATCTCCCAAACAATAGTAAGAGAATTTTAGTCAAATCTTCCGGCTGAAATTAAAGAAAAAGAAGATGATCAACCACTGGTGTTTCTGAGAGGGAAACTGATTAAGGTAAATGCTGCTGTCATCAACGAATTTTATGGATTTGATCCAGTTCCTGAGTTTGATATGAAAGATATTGATAATGTTTCCATGACGGATGCAATTCATGAGATTACAGGTGTTTCGATGGGTGCCAAGACCCCTCAAAATGTATACAAAGATCAATTAAAAACTTTGTATAAATTATTGCATGCCTACGTATCTCAAACACTCAACCCTACTGGACATGAGTTTTCCATCCATCCCGAGAGAGTAAAATTTCTTTATTATATGGTGTCATGACCCGCACCCACTGTGAGGGTACGAGAACGTAACAACGTCCAGCCTACGCCGCAGTGTCGGCAGTAGAACGCTGTCCTAGGTCAACATATATCTAGCAATATAATAATAAGCAGTAAATGAACTCAATCACAACTAAGGAGGAAGAGAACACAATATGATATAGAACTCAAGGAAATACTGAAGATGGAACAGTCTAAGATACTATCCCAGCAAATATCTAGAGTACATATCTCAGCTTACAGAAGGAAAGAAAATATACAACTCAACATCTCTGAACAGAAGTAAAGACTAGCTAAACAGACTCAAGACAACATGAAAATAAGATAAGGCCTAACTAAACTAGTCTAGGCAGTAGGGTGAAGTCCTCAGCTAGAGCTATCCGAAGAAGGTATCCTCCCAGGCCTCCTCCTCGTTCTCTGTAATATTTTCAACAGGTCCAGTCAGGACAGGAGCGAGTACAGTATATCTCAACAGTTCATAGCAAGTTAGAAAATATAATCATGCAGTAAAGTAAGATATAGATACTGAAGAAATGCAGTATGTAAACAGAGAGAAACTGTAATGGAAATATCTACTATAAGTAAAGAGCTAATAGAGACTAGTGAGTCAGAGTAAAATATAAACATGTGAATGGCATAGGAGGTTCATGACTACAGCTAAGAGGGTGGTTCATGACTACAGCTACTTGGATAATATTCACATGTCTATTTCTACTCCCCCAACCCCAATCAATACACAAGGATCCGTTCAAGTTATGTTAAGGTTCGTGAAACTTCACATGGCTTATAAAATGAGTGGTACGTGAAGGTGATTCATGGGGGCTCTGTGAACATGAGAGTACATGTGTCACAGGCGGTTCGTGAATCAGAGGAAGCATAGAGATACGTGATGGTTCGTGAAACGCACAAAACATGCTGTATCCGATGCTCCCGAGGGGGATAACATCTCATGAAAAGATCCATATAGTACCAATCCGTGTGACCAACGTGACAGTATCAAGTAAAGTAATTTAAAGCAGGAAAATAATTCTAAGCAGGATATGAAATGATCAGAGAATGTACTCGCCTCGTATCTGAATGTCTGAAGCAAATGTACTGTCCGAGGAGAGGTGTCTGGCTCCTAATCAGAAAAGCACAAGTCACAACAAGTCTAAAATGATAAAATGAAGCTCTGCTATGCATTCTACATGAGTCTAGGTCTAACTAGGTCAAAGTCAACTCTTGGTCAACCCTGGTCAACCAAGAAGTCAAACCTAGGTCTAACAAGTCTAACTAGGCTTAACTAGTCTAGACTAGACTTCATTAGTCTAAGCAAGTCAAGCTTATATCTAAAACCTATCACTCTATATTTTTTTTTTTTATCTAAAACCTATCACTCTATATATATATATATATATATATATATATATATATATATATATATATATATATATATATATATATATATATTGAAAGCTAACCATACCACATATATACACATACCATACACTATATCATGAGATCACATACACTATTTATATATCTAAATTTATATATACATCCTATATTATATCTAGGCCTACACATAGAAGTCACATAGTAAAATATATATACATATACATATGGTTACCTATAGGTACACCACACATATCCAAATTCATATATACATAGATTATATTTACATAGCACCTATACATACATATGTATTAAAAGAGAGGCATGTGTGTGTGTGTTGATTTGTGGTGAGGACAGTGGGTGTAAGCTAGTGTACAAGAAATATAGGTGACAGTGAAGAGGGTGACACATGGAAATATACCGGAAATAAAAGTGAAGAGTGTGTGTGATAGTGAAGTGCAGGAAATGCATGGTCAGTGAAGAGTGCAGGAATAAAACAGTGTACAGGAACAATATATGCAGGAAAACAATGAGGAATGCAACATACCAATGTATGCAGGAATTAAAATGTGACAGTGAAAGGAATGAGAGGGTGTGTATGTGTATAGCAAACAGGAAAATAGTGTGCACTAGTTCACAGACAGGAATTAAATCAGTGAAGAGAGTGTATGGTGAGGAAAACAGTTCATTGACCCCTTTCCCCAATCTCAGTTTTCACCAACTGAACATATCATCCCAAAATAGGTTTAAAAATGAAACAGTGTTTCAACAATCAACCAAACTCATAGGTTTCTATTAAAACCAAAACAGTACCTAAAATTCTCAGGAAAAAGGACAGAAAGCTGGAAGTAACACAGTTAACAACCCATCAGTGAAATAACAGAGAGTTTCCTCTACCTAACAGTGAAGTTGGAATCACATTAACATGTACATCTATAATGAAGTTAAGAGGAAAACAATGGTATGGTATGAAGTTCTCAGATTTCAACCTTTAGGAAAACTTAGTTAACATGAACATCAAAATCAGTTTTGTGTACTTATAACAAACCCCTTGAATCTCAGATTTATTGAACCAGTGTGACAGTAAGCTATAACTGTGGGGTGTTTTCAGAATCAAGAACAGTGTTTGTGACAGTGTATTAGGAAAGGAAATCAATTTAGTAAAGAATCACAATTTCAGTTAACAGGTACAGTTGCACCAATTCAATGCAAATAATTCCCAGGTTTCTAAACTTCAATTCAGAAATCAAAACCTGGACATAAGCTCATGCACAGGTTTAAAAATCAACTTAACAAATGCTAACCTCAACACAAAAGCAATGAACCATTAGTTCCCAGATTATCATATTAACATTGAAACAATGAAGGATGAATCCAATCCATAACAACAGGGAAGTATCAAGTTCTTCCCAGGTTTCTATACATGAATCATACATCATTTTTTTAGTTAAATAACCATCAAGAAATCAGTTTTGAATGAAAAGAAAACAGAGAACACTTTTGCAGTCATGAATGGAGACCATTCCCAGGTTTCCAAAATCTCCATATCACAACCAAAACTTAAAATCGAATGTGAAAGCCTAGCTAACATTAGATGTAATATGTGGGGATCAATGCAATTTAAAACATAACAAGGGAATTTAATTGGTTTGAATTAACTGGAACACAACATGCAGTTCAACCACAGTTTGAAACCAAACATAATGCCAAATTCCACAACATATCATACCAACCCAAAACTCGAATGGAAATACTTAGCCAACATATATTATTATATGTAAGTTCAATTTAATTGATAAAACATAACAGAAAAAGGGATTTAAACTGTTTCAAAACAAAACTGGGAAAATAGTATCTTAGAGTATCAGGATTTTACACTACTCTACAACCATCGAACCAAAACACCATTTAAATCCCAAACAATTAAATAGCATGGTGTAATAGAGATTAAACATGATCATTAGGATCTAACTAAGCATTCCATATCATTTAGAAATCATTTAAAACGATTTAACTAATAAAACACACCCAGCGCACGCACGCACACAACAGTTGACCCGTGCACACTGAATACCGTGTCCGACATGACACGAGGACTCGTGAAACTTGGCGAGCCTTGTGTCAGTTATGGACACGACACGTGTGTCAAGTTACACGTGTCGAGGTGGCGTGTGCAAGGAGAAAACAGCCCCGAGTAGCAGGGCATGTTTCCTGCCCGCGCGTGCGTGTGCACGACCGCGTGTCCGCGTGTCTGTGGAGACTCAACCCGACACTAATACATGTTCAGAACAAAAGAAATGCATAAGCGAGGTCTAAAACTATTTTCCTATTCAAACACAATCTAGAAATTAGGTCAAAATGCCCTTTGAGGCATTTCACCAAACACCTATAGGAAGGGACTGATACGTGTCCATTTAGGACACGAAATGGATACAAAACCTAGGTCTAGGTATACCTACAGGACCAGGACACTTAGGGCTAGGTCTACATGCAAAGAAACTAGAATTTTAATGGTGTTTACAATGATTTACCTATTGGTGTGTCACGCCCCAGAACCAGAATACTGAAGAACGGGGACGTGCACAGCCAGCTACGTATAACGGAACGGCAACCATCCCGCTATACGGTCACGGCTGTCTAGCTATGTGAGGGTACGCTACAAACCATCAGTCTCTTAGGGTCAAATCAAGCTATTGTCTCAATCTCAACAAGTAATGATAGTAACAAGATATCAGACCACCAAATATACAATTGTAAGGCGTCCCAAACATTACATATCCAGATGATCATGAAGCTAGTCGTACAAAATGTAAGGACTAGCAAGAGTTAAGTCATACATGATCAACCTCGAGTTGCTAATCATGATTACAGCCCGTAGGCAGACAGAAAGTAAAGTGCATCGAGCTAACAAGTGCTCGTCGGTAAAACGTCTCAAAAGAATATCAGTTAACAATACAGTGGGAGAAACAAAAAGAGAAAAACCCACTCGTTGCCCGGGTTCCGTCTAGTGTTCACCATCGGGCTGGAAAGCAGGTAGATCCTTTACTGCTGCTCCGGTATCTGGCCATACAAAACCAGCTGGGTCTGACCCCAGAAAGAGCAAGTGCCACAAAGGAGGCCACGAAATAAGAACAAAAGCCAGCAATCAGTACAATAATATAATTACATAATAAGAGACAGTAATTTAAGAAAAAGGCATGATAGTTAGATATAAAAGACAAATCTTGTACAGAATCGATAAAAGACAGAACATATGGAAAGGCATGACAGGATGATATACGATGAGATGACCATGGGACTATTCAGATAACCAGGTTACAACCCGTAAACCAAACAAGGACCAGGGTTGTAACCCTTCGTCTGAACGGAACTTGGTTTCTCCCACCATTTATCGGCAAGATAAAATACGCGAATTCAAGACTTGCAATTAAACATGATTAAGGTAAGGCACGAGTAATCATGTCATGTCATGACCTTGCACAGGATCAGGACAGGACAAGAGGGACTAGACTCCATCCAATCAATCACGGCCAAGCAAGTACTACGGCTTACTACTTTAACTAACTAGGGTTATCACAGACCTGATTACTAACAAGATGCAATAAGAATTCCAAGTCCGGTTACCTGTTTGTTACTACCTGAATGCTCCTAGCAAGAAAAGGAAAAGATAGCATGATATAGCAGACACACTGTAGTAAGATACATGTGTCCTAAGGTACCACGCTCGACGGCGGGCTGGAAGTACGCTCATCTCGACGGATAGCAACAAATCCCATGTATATATATATATAAGGCCGGGACCAAAGGGGCAACAGGTAACTGGGAAATTCTCCATGAATTAATTGATCAATCTAGTTATTAACCTAGCCAGATTCAGTATGAATCCCTGACCGTGGGAACCAGGGAGTCACGTCCTAGACATGATGCAAGACAATACGAGTGGATTGCACAAGCAAGCAGGAACACCCACGGTGTCAAGACAAGTCAAGCTAGGTTATCAAGTCATGTCAAGTCAGGAGTGCGTCGCCACGGGCCACTATCAAGTTATCAAGATAATTCATGTCAGGATACTTGCCAGGAGTGCGCCACGACGGGCCACTGTCAAGTCAGGTTGGTCATGTCAGGAGTGCACCATTACGGGTCACTGTCATGTTATGCTAGGTCCTTGTCATATCGTGCCATGTACAATAGTCATTCCAACATATTAAGTAAAATCAAGTTCATGACAAAAGGCGTAAGGATATAAAATGGGCGTAAAATATCTAATAAAATACTAATATAAATAGGACTATAGAAGAGCCAAGATCAAGAAATAAACAAATTCATCATAGACAAGTGGATTGTGCAAGAGGGTCAGGGGTTGGGCTGCGCAGGGTATGCACTGCGCATGGAAGAGCTGCGCAAGAGTTGCCTTGCGCAAGGGTTACCTTGCGCAAGGATAGACTGCGCATGGGGTCAAAGGGCACAGGGTTAAAGGGGCACAGGGGATGTACTGCACAATGGGTTATTGCACATGGACCAAGGGTACAGGGGCTGCCTTGTGCATTGATTGGATTGCGCAATAGAGGATTGCGCAAGGGTAGACTGCGCAGAGGTAGACTGCGCAGAGTATGGACTGCACAAGATCAGGTTGCGCAGGAATGGATGGCGCAGGGTCAGATTGCGCATGAGATGGATTGCGCAGAAGTGGACTGCGTAGGAGCAGATTGCGCATGGGATGGATTGCGCAGAAGTGGACTGCGCAGGAGCAGATTGTGCATGAGATGGATTGCACAGAAGTGGACTGCGCAGGAGCAGATTGCGCATGAGATGGATTGCGCAGAAGTGGACTGCGCAGGAGCAGATTGCGCATGGGCAGACTGTGCATGGGCAGACTGCACATGGACAGACTGCGCATGAATCCATGCGCAGTCGGGTTGAGCGCAGTTCACCAAGGGGCAAGCTGCGCGGTTGGCGCTGCGCTAAAGAGCGCTGGCCGAGGGGGATGCGCAATCCAGCACTGCGCTAAAGAGCGCAGGCTGCAGGCTGCTACTCCAGGCCGAGAAGAACACCAAGAACACCAAAAATTCAAATTTTCATATCTTTGTCAAATCAAAGCCAAATCTAGATTTTCAAAGTTCTAACTTGAGTAAAATTGAATTCTCTTCCACATGGAAGCATCAAAACCCACAAAAATCCAACCAAAATAGATCAAAACTATGTAAATCCAAAAATAGTTAAAACCTAGATCTAGAACAATGGAAACTCCAAATCACAAAATGCCAAGTTCTAATGTTGATCTCCATGGCCTAATCTAGCTAATGGACAAATAAAAATGGTTCTCATATGGTGGCAAGGTGCACTTGCCTAATGGGTTGGAGAGTTGTGTGGAGGAAGAAGAAGAAGAATTAATGGAGGAAAATAATGAGGAGAGAGAGTGTTAGGTGGGGATTTTAATGGGGGAGGATAAGTTGTGTTGAGGGTGGAGGTTAGCTAAGATGGTCCAA
Source organism: Iris pallida (assembly GCA_029216955.1). Lineage (NCBI taxonomy): Eukaryota > Viridiplantae > Streptophyta > Magnoliopsida > Asparagales > Iridaceae > Iris > Iris pallida. The sequence goes on along the minus strand of JANAVB010031666.1, from coordinate 38,886 downwards.
TGCATAATAAACCAAACCAAACCAATTCCTTCTCCTATCCAAATAAAACCAAGCTCCATTAAATCAGAATTAATCCAGGAATGATAAACGACAATTAAACTACAATGCTAAGTATGAAATATACCACAACTTAACTGGTCAAGAAAAATAAAAAATACTGGTCAGAAATACGATCACGTATAAAATACGTATCACGAATTTCGGGGCACTACATCCTACCCACCTTAAAATAATTTCGTCCTCGGAATTTAATCAAGAGGCTAGAGATGTCGGGACAGCTATACTATCACAAGCAATCTATTCTACCAATCAATCATACAATCATACATGCAAGCAAGGAATCGAAATGTAAGGCATAAGGAAGACATTACACCTCACGAGCCAAACCGATTGGGATAACGTGATCGGATATCATCCTCACACTCCCACGTTTGACTCTCCAAGGAGCGACGAACTCAAGCAACATGGACTTAACTGATAGTCTTGCGCTTGAGGTCTCTCTCTTTGGTCAAACAGGGACACGGGCCTCTCCTCATACGAAAAAGGTTGGTACCAATAACCGTTTTCGAATGATCTAGGACATGGCTCGGGTCCGGGATATACCGTTGTAGTTAGGACACATGGAACATGACATGTGCCCTCATAACGACGGTAGAAAAGCAAGATGAGAGGACACATATACCTCTCGGCCGATTCTGGATCTGGGCCTGGGCCTGGGCAAACTGCTGAGGCCTCTGCTGCTGGAAGGCCTGGGCCTGAGTCGGCAATGGACCCGGGAACGGGAGCTGCTGTGGTTGGTGAACTAGAGCTGGTTCTGGTCCCATAACCGAGGGACTAGTTACTGTCGACGATGATCTATTTCTTAACGGGCAAGATCCTATCATATGGTCCGGTGCTCCACAAGCCAAGCACAACCCCTGTGCTCTACGGCATTCAGAAACAACGTGCCCTGGCTTCCCGCAATGAGTGCAGCCCATTGCGGAAGACTGCTTCTGCTTCCGTTGCTGGGGATAGATCGGGGCAGAATGCTGTAAGGAGGTGACCGAATCTGTCCTCGTAGCTCCAATGGTCAAGGCCCTAGCTGCTGGGGCCGGTGCTGACGATTGGTTCATCTGGTCGTGAGACCGCTTCCGATCTTCGGTCTGGTCCGCTATCCTTCGGGAAGTGTACTCATGCCTCCTCACTGCTCGCAAGACGGCATCAAAAGTTGTGTGCTCGAACTGCTCGACTGCCAATATGATTTCCAAATGGAGCCCCTGCTGGAATCGTTGTGCTCTGTCTAGCTCGGTCGCCACCAAGGTGGGAGCAAACCGACTCAACCTTGAAAACTCGGCCGCATATCCGTCGACCGTCCTGCTCATCTGCCTGAGATTACTAAACCTGGTCTGCAGGTCATATCTAGCCACTGCGTCGAAGTACTTGGTCTGGAACATATCACTGAATACCACCCACATGACAGGCGTACCCAAACTCGCTGCTTGCATAGCCCACCAGCTGCGGGCTAGATCCAGTAGCTGCAGGCGCACCACCACCACCTTCTCTGCTTCAGGGGTCCTGGCTGCCTCTAAGATCACTTCGATGTCCTGTAGCCAGGCATCTGCAGCAATAGCATCCTCGCTGCCATCGAAGAAGGGAGGGTTCAGGCGCTTGAAATTGTTGACCGCACTGTTCCCTCGAGGACCACTTCTGCTCATAGCTTTTTGTACTGCTTGCTGCAAGGCATCACCTCGACGATCCTAAGACGCAATCAACTCACGGATGAGCCCTATCAAGGCCCCATCCTCTGATCCTGCTGGCTGAACTAGCTGGACTGGGGGCACTGGTTCTCCAGGAGGTATGGCTCGGGAGGCGGCTGCTGAGGACTGATCTTGATCTTCTTGCTGTTGCTGGTCTGCCGGCCGAACTCCTTCTGGCTGATCAACAGGAATGATGCCACTGAAGCAAATGACATCAGGGATATTAAGGAAGGACCAGGATGGAACAATGATGCAAGCATGTTATCAAGTCAGGAATCCAAGGAGATAAGAATTACGAGTGGAGATCAAAGGCGAGTACAGATTGAGATATCTATCCGGTAAACCCTCACATTTCTTGATTGACAAGACCTGCATGGGCCACCACTTAAACCGTGTCACGCCCCAGAACCAGAATACTGAAGAACGGGGACGTGTACAGCCAGCTACGTATAACGGAACGGCAACCATCCCGCTATACGGTCACGACTGTCTAGCTATGTGAGGGTACGCTACAAACCATCAGTCTCTTAGGGTCAAATCAAGCTATTGTCTCAATCTCAACAAGTAATGATAGTAACAAGATATCAGACCACCAAATATACAATTGTAAGGCGTCCCAAACATTACATATCCAGATGATCATGAAGCTAGTCGTACAAAATGTAAGGACTAGCAAGAGTTAAGTCATACATGATCAACCTCGAGTTGCCAATCATGATTACAGCCCGTAGGCAGACAGAAAGTAAAGTGCATCGAGCTAACAAGTGCTCGTCGGCTAAACGCCTCAAAAGAATATCAGTTAACAATACAGTGGGAGAAACAAAAAGAGAAAAACCCACTCGTTGCTCGGGTTCCGTCTAGTGTTCACCATCGAGCTGGAAAGCAGGTAGATCCTTTGCTGCTGCTCCGATATCTGGCCATACAAAACCAGCTGGGTCAGACCCCAGAAAGAGCAAGTACCACAAAGGAGGCCACGAAATAAGAACAAAAGCCAGCAATCAGTACAATAATATAATTACATAATAAGAGACAGTAATTTAAAAAAAAGGCATGATAGTTAGATATAAAAGACAAATCTTGTACAGAATCGATAAAAGACAGAACATATGGAAAGGCATGACAGGATGATATACGATGAGATGACCATGGGACTATTCAGATAACCAGGTTACAACCCGTAAACCAAACAAGGACCGGGGTTGTAACCCTTCGTCTGAACGGAACTTGGTTTCTCCCACCATTTATCGGCAAGATAAAATACGCGAATTCAAGACTTGCAATTAAACATGATTAAGGTAAGGCACGAGTAATCATGTCATGTCATGACCTTGCACAGGATCAGGACAGGACAAGAGGGACTAGACTCCATCCAATCAATTACGGCCAAGCAAGTACTACGGCTTACTACTTTAACTAACTAGGGTTATCACAGACCTGATTACTAACAAGATGCAATGAGAATTCCAAGTCCGGTTACCTGTTTGTTACTACCTGAATGCTCCCAGCAAGAAAAGGAAAAGATAGCATGATATAGCAGACACACTGTAGTAAGATACATGTGTCCTAAGGTACCACGCTCGACGGCGGGCTGGAAGTGCGCTCATCTCGACGGATAGCAACAAATCCCATGTATATATATATAAGGCCGGGACCAAAGGGGCAACAGGTAACTGGGAAATTCTCCATGAACTAATTGATCAATCTAGTCATTAACCTAGCCAGATTCAGTATGAATCCCTGACCGTGGGAACCAGGAAGTCACGTCCTAGACATGATGCAAGACAATACAAGTGGATTGCACAAGCAAGCAGGAACACCCACGGTGTCAAGACAAGTCAAGCTAGTTTATCAAGTCATGTCAAGTCAGAAGTGCGCCGCCACGGGCCACTATCAAGTTATCAAGATAATTCATGTCAGGATACTTGCCAGGAGTGCGCCACGACGGGCCACTGTCAAGTCAGGTTGGTCATGTCAGGAGTGCACCATTACGGGTCACTGTCATGTTATGCTAGGTCCTTGTCATACCGTGCCATGTACAATAGTCATTCCAACATATTAAGTAAAATCAAGTTCATGACAAAAGGCATAAGGATATAAAATGGGCGTAAAATATCTAATAAAATACTAATATAAATAGGACTATAGAAGAGCCAAGATCAAGAAATAAACAAATTCATCATAGACAAGTGGGTTGTGCAAGAGGGTCAGGGGTTGGGCTGCGCAGGGTATGCACTGCGCATGGAAGAGCTGCGCAAGAGTTGCCTTGCGCAAGGGTAGACTGCGCATGGGGTCAAAGGGCACAGGGTTAAAGGGGCACAGGGGATGTACTGCACAATGGGTCATTGCACATGGACCAAGGGTACATGGGCTGCCTTGTGTATTGATTGGATTGCGCAATGGAGGATTGCGCAAGGGTAGACTGCGCAGAGGTAGACTGCACAGAGTATGGACTGTGCAAGATCAGGTTGCGCAGGAATGGATGGCGCAGGGTCAGATTGCGCATGAGATGGATTGCGCAGAAGTGGACTGCGCAGGAGCAGATTGCGCATGGGATGGATTGCGCAGAAGTGGACTGCGCAGGAGCAGATTGCGCATGAGATGGATTGCGCAGAAGTGGACTGCGCAGGAGCAGATTGCGCATGAGATGGATTGCGCAGAAGTGGACTGCGCAGGAGCAGATTGCGCATGGGCAGACTGCGCATGGGCAGACTGCGCATGGGCAGACTGCGCATGAATCCATGCGCAGTCGGGTTGAGCATAGTTCACCAAGGGGAAAGCTGTGCGGTTGGCGCTGCACTAAAGAGCGCTGGCCGAGGGGGATGCGCAATCCAGCACTGCGCTAAAGAGCGCAGGCTGCAGGCTGCTACTCCAGGCCGAGAAGAACACCAAGAACACCAAAAATTCAAATTTTCATATCTTTGTCAAATCAAAGCCAAATCTAGATTTTCAAAGTTCTAACTTGAGTAAAATTGAATTCTCTTCCCCATGGAAGCATCAAAACCCACAAAAATCCAACCAAAATAGATCAAAACTTTGTAAATCCAAAAATAGTTAAAACCTAGATCTAGAACAATGGAAACTCCAAATCATAAAATGTCAAGTTCTAATGTTGATCTCCATGGCCTAATCTAGCTAATGGACAAATAAAAAGTGGTTCTCATATGGTGGCAAGGTGCACTTGCCTAATGGGTTGGAGAGTTGTGTGGAGGAAGAAGAAGAAGAATTAATGGAGGAAAATAATGAGGAGAGAGAGTGTTAGGTGGGGATTTTAATGGGGGAGGATAAGTTGTGTTGAGGGTGGAGGTTAGCTAAGATGGTCCAATGCATAATAAACCAAACCAAACCAATTCCTTCTCCTATCCAAATAAAACCAAGCTCCATTAAATCAGAATTAATCCAGGAATGATAAACGACAATTAAACTACAATGCTAAGTATGAAATATACCAAAACTTAACTGGTCAAGAAAAATGAAAAATACTGGTCAGAAATACGATCACGTATAAAATACGTATCACGAATTTCGGGGCACTACATGGTGTCAAAATGCAAGAAAAGCCTCAAATGGGGGGTTTCCTCTTGCTAGCAAACTTCTCCAAATTGCCCCAAAGCTGAGGTTGAATACCACAAACAGCAAGAAAACGAAAATTAGGATCCAATGAAATTGATTGGAGGGAAAAAGGAGATAAAATGGAATTACTATAGATTTTTGAAGGTGGAGGCTCACCTCTTCCAAAGCTTGAGAGAAAAACTAATAAAGGAGGCAAGAACAAATGGAAGAGGCATTAAATAGGGTGGGAAACCCTAGGTTGGCTGCCATGGGCTGATTTGGGTTAGGCTTGGTTCATGGTGTGGGCCTAAGGGCTATTAAGCCTAAGTCATTAATCATGACTTATGAAGTCATAAGCCATAATAGTCAAATCAACTCCAAATCCCTCCAAACAAGTTCCAATGACCTAACCCTCACTAAATTAGGTCAAACAAAGTTTACTTAACCTAACCAAGTGGTCTTAACCTAGGTTAGTCACTAGGTTAGTCTTCTAGTCAACACTAGTCAACCTTCATCTAAACAATTCCAAAATAATTTCTAAAAATCCTATAAATTCAAATAAATTATAATAAAATCAAATAACCCCCAAAATGTCAAAAATACCCTAATCACATGGCTAGGCTCTAGGGTAGGCAGTATCTACTAATCACTAGCACAACACCAAAAATTACTAGTCATAAATTTAAATAGTTAAAAAAAATTAATTAAAAATCAGTAAAAATTCTAATATGAAATAAATATCATTAATTAATAATTATAATTACAAAATTTCAAAATTACCCTCTTCTGGAAAACTGGGTGTTACAATCCTACCCACCTTACAAAAATTTCGTCCTCGAAATTAAGATGGTAGCAGGCCTTCTAGGTTAAACCCCCAACAATCAAAGTCTCAGAAATCCATCTTAAAACACACAGTTGAAAAGTGTAACCTATGGGGTCATGGTATGCAATATCAGTCTGTGGTCACTTCTAGTTATACCAACCATGCTACAGTACTAGGCAATCACAAGGTATCAAAACATACAAGCAAGGGATGCATCAAAATTCTCAAAAAAAAGAATACTAAGGTTAGGTCAAACTCACCTCCAGCTAGGTCTGAGAACCAGAACTCCCTCCTGGAAGTAGAGCCCTGGTTGGGGCAGGTATAGCAGGGCAGCGCTGCATCTAGTGTGCAGCTGAACCACAGATTAGGCACAATCCTAGTCTCTTTCTACAGTTGTTCCACTTGTGTCCAGACTTCTTGCAGTAGGCACAGATAGGCTCCGGCTCAGCTGGCCTCTGCTGGACAGGAGACTGGGCTGGGTATGATGATATAGGCTGGATAAATGGGTACTCCTCAAACTCTGGGTAGGACTGGGTACTGCTTCTCGCCCTCTTGGAGCTAGGCTCTCCTCCTAGAAGCACAAAGTCCCGCAGACGTAGCAACCTCTGGGTTTGCCCCCTCATGGCCTCCTCATGAGCTCTCTGTGACTCCATCAACCTTTCTTGGAAAAATGCAAACACCTGGGCTGCATCAAGTAGCAAACCCCCGGGTGGTACAATAGGGAGTACAGAGGGTAGGGAAGGTCTCTCGGTCTCAAGCAAATCCGCAGCTCTCTCCTGAATGACAGGAGATGAAGAAAGACTCTCTGGCGAGGCTACCACCATCTCCTCAATGGCAGGTGGTGCCACCACCCCCTGGTCAGATAGAGGGATAACTATCTCCTGAACAGTAGGAGGTGGGGGCACGCTCTCAGTAGCTGCAGCTGCTCTCAGGCGACGGGCTCGGGTCATGGGTGCCATACTGAAAGAAAGAGAAAGGAAATAAAATATAAATCAATCATCAAGGCTGAAAACTAGTAAATATCAACAAAGGAGAACTAGCTACAAGAATTACTATTCAAAGCCAGGCTATACTATCATTCCTAAGACAAGGGCCTAATCACAAGTCATCAAATCATCACACTAAGAAAGAACTACATATGCATAAGCTCGTAAGTCAATATTTGAGACTTGAACAGGCTTCCTGGACTTAACAGATTCCCTCAACTCTTTTCTTGGTGCATCTTTCAAAGGAGGCCAAGGGGCTCTATTTATAGAGTGGAGTTGAGACTTCACCTCTTCTCCTATCCGATGTGGGACTAAAATACCAATACTCAAAAATAGAGTTTGATATTTTAGATCATCCCACAATCAGCATAGAAGTGTGCCAGTCCACGCCTACCCCCCGAACACTCCCGTGCATGCACGAGACATCCTGGAGTCCGTGTCCGAGTCTGTACAATAAAAATTAACTTGCATCCTTGTTGGATTTAATCCTTTTTCCTTCTAGGAAAATACTTCCACATGGCACAAACTTGTGCCCTACTACACCTCATGTGCACACCTCAACACAAGCAATGCATTATATTGAGATACTCACCATTTGGTGTAGCCGATATGGGACTATCTTTTCTAGTCCAAAGGCAAAAACACCAATAATCCCCCACATATCTCAATATATGGGTTGAGCGTTCCCCACAGTGACTGCCCATCATGCATTAGGAGAGATGTCGCTACGACTTGAATCTTCCCACATAGGTTAAATAACAGCATGATACAAGAATGGACTAAGCCTTGAATTCTGCACCATAACTGCAATTCTTCCTACTCACATAATGACATCAACTGTGCTTCTGGCTGCATATTGAAGACCTTGTGCCAGCCTGGTTTCAGTGTATAATTTTGGGTGTCTACAAGCTTACCCTCAAGAGACGGCCTGATATCTCTTTCCATACACTATAGGTGAGTTCTTTATTAAAGAGATATGGCATGAAGCCTTGCGCTTCCTTGCGGTGCTACGCCGCTATGACATGGCCTAAAGCCGAGACATTACCCCTACCTGGAAACCTCATCGTAGTGTCATACTACTGTAGCATGAGGTCTCAGCCCCTTTGTAGTGTCAATCTACTCAGCATGAAGCCTAAGGCTTCCTTGCGGTATTACGCCGCAATGACATGGCTTGCAATGCCAAGGCTTTACCCCTACCTGGGTACCTCATCATGGTGTCGTGCCACTGTAACATGGGGCCATCCTTCCCTTTGTAGTGTTGTCTACAACTCTTTAATTACGTCATACAGCATTAGGCTACCTGCCTATTTGCGGTGCTACGCCGCTATGACTTGGCTTGCAAAGTCGAGGCATTACCCCTACCTGGGAACCTCATGGTGGAGTCATCCCACTGTAGCATGGAGTTTCACTCCTTGTAGTGCTGCTCTACCGTGCTTCCTGTAAAGCACACCAGGCATTCACTCTGCCTGAGAACTCATTAAGGCGTTTAAGCCAACCTTCCACAGGATCTATTTTTTCCGCAGAAAAAATACATAGTAGACAACAGTGGTTATGGGTCCGTATCCCTTCCATGTTCCAGAGAACAAGTACCCACTGTTACCTGATAGTTTCCCAGTCAGTGGTCCTCCTTTGAACCAAAAGTTAGATGCCTAGTAGATTTCTCTTTGAACTAATAGCATAAAACTTTATGGTAGGATTACAAAGACACACTATCAGAATGCCTTCAAGTCTATTTTACAAGCTGTGTTATCGACCAACTGGCGCTTGAGGCCCTTTGTGAATGGATCTGCCAGGTTCTCCTGACTCCGAACATCAACCACTGCAATTACACCTCTTTTGAAAAGATCGTGTACTGCCCTGTACTTCAACCGCACAGTCCTCTTCTTCCCGTTGAAGAGGTCATTTGATGCCACTGCTGCTGCCGCCTGGTTGTCACAGTATATCGGTATTGCCGGTATTTGAGCCCCAACCGCCAGAAGATCATACATGAGCTTCCGAAGCCACTCTGCTTCATCTGTAGCAGCATCCAATTAATGTAAAGAATTCAGATTCTATGGAAGAGCGAGATAACATAGTCTGCTTCTTCGACTTCCATGATATAGCAGCTCCGCCCATGGCGAATACGAATCCACCTGTGGAATACTCGCTCTCCATATCTGAACACCAGCTAGCATCACTGAAGCCTTCCACTACTGACAGATCTTCGCTGTAGAAAAGTGCATATGTTTGAGTTTTCTTGAGATATCTCATAACACGCTTCACAGCTTTCCAGTGCTCAACGCATGGATTGCTAGTGAACCGACTCAGCATTCCCACTGCAAAAGCTATGTCAGGCCTTGTGGCAGTAGTAGCGTACATCAAGCTTCCGATGACGCTAGCGTACTCCAACTACCTGACGCTTTCCTTCGAATTTGGCTCCAGCTTCTGATCACTCCGGTACGGTGTATCAATAAAAGGAAGATCTTGATACCCGTAACGAGTGAGCATCTTCTTAAAATAATGAGATTGTGACAGCGCTATTCCAGTGCCTGTCGGATGATCTTGAGCCCCAAGATTACGTCGGCATCCCCCAAGTCCTTCATACCGAACTTGGTCGAGAGAAATTTCTTTGTCTCTGTGACGCAGCTTAAATCCGTACCTAGGATTAGCATGTCGTCCACGTAAAGATATACGATTACTCCTCTTCCGTCAGCAAACTTCGTATAGACACACTTGTCTGTTTTACTGACCCTGCAGCCATTTGACCTTATCACCTTGTCAAACTTCTCATGTCACATTTTGGGAGCTTGTTTCAAACCATACAGAGACTTCATCAACTTGCAGACTTTGTCTTCCAGACCTCTGACGACAAAACCTTCTGGTTGTTGCATGTAGATCTCTTCGGTCAGCTCGCCATTAAGGAATACCGTTTTCACATCCATCTGATGTATCACCAGCTTGTGTATTGCTGCTAGAGCAATTAACAATCTGATGGTTGTCATCCGAGCTACTGGAGTATAAGTGTCAAAGTAGTCGATCTCCTACTTCTGAGCAAACCCCTTGGCCACTAGCCTGGCCTAGAACTTGTCAATGGTTCCATCTGCTTTTATCTTCTTCTTAAAGATCCATTTGCATCCGATGGGTCTTGCTCATTCTGGCAGGTCAACCAATACCCATGTGTTGTTGGAGGTGATTGAGTCAATCTCGTTGTCTATCGCCTCCTTCCAGAATACAGCATCTCTGGTCTTCATCGCCTCATCATAGGTAAGTGGATCTGCTTCCACATGATAGGTGACGAAGTCATCTCCGAAGTCTTTCAGCCTCCTCGTTCGCTTAGTTGACGGCTCAGCGAGTTCTGGTTCAGCTGGTGTCTCCTTGACGACAGCTTCATCTTGGACTACTGGTTCATTAAAGACTTCTGCCTGCTTTGTACCCTCATCATTCTCCAGAAGATCCGCGAGAACAATATTCTTGTGTTTTGCAAACTTGTCTTCAAAGTATTCAGCATCGCGAGATTCGATGATATGGTTTGACTCGATATCAAGGAATCTCCGAGCATCACTCTTCTCGGCATACCCCAAGAAGATCGCCTTCGTAGTCCTTGTCCCCAGCTTCTGAATCTTCAGATCCGAGAGCTTCACATAAGCCAGACACCCCCACACTCGAATGACATTCAAGTTAGGTCTGACTTTAAACCAGAGTTCATGAGGAGTTATGTCGGAAGTTACATATGGCACTCTGTTCAGAATGAACGTTGCCGTTAGTGCAGCTTCTCCCTAGTAACACTTTGGAAGATCCGCAGTCAACAGCATGGAGTTCATCATCTTTGTCAACGTTCTGTTCTTCCTTTCTGCTACTCCGTTGGATTGAGGAGAGTACGGAGCCGTTGTCTCATTGATGATTCCATGTTCTTTACAGAATGATAAGAATTCATGAGACTGATACTCCCCGCCTCGATCACTCTTTAAACTCTTGAGTTGTTGTCCAGTTTGCCGTTCAGCCTCGGCCCTGAACTCCTTGAACTTCTCGAATGCTTCGTCTTTAGACTTGAGCAAGTAGACGAAAGCATACTTTGAGAAGTTATCGATGAAAGTAATGAAATACTTCATCCCGACCTTTGTAGAGAATTGTTTGAAGTCACAGATATCTGAGTAAACCAACTCCAGAAGATCTGTACTTCGATGGACCCTGTGAAAGGGTTTCCTTGTGATCTTCGTCTGAGCACATACTTCTCATTTCTCTACCTTACCCCCACACTTGGAGATAAGTCCTAGACTAGACATTCTGTTAATCCTTTTACAATGAACATGTCCTAGCCTATTATGCCACAACTCAAGAGAATAATCAAAAAAATTGATTGTATTTATATTCTCATGCTGGGTTACAACAAGCTGAATCTTGTACATTCCTTCAGTTTGGAAAGCTTTTCCAAAAAATGTACCCTTCTTGGACATCACCAACTGGCCAGCATTGATGTCCATCCACAAGCCTGCGTTGTAGAGCAGACTTCCAGAGATCAGGTTCTTAGCAATTACTGGAACATGCTTCACACCTTGAAGCGTCAGAGTGTTCCCCGATGTGAGTTTCAGCTCCACCGTCCCGATCTCCAGTACTTCAGCTTGTGCCTGGTTTGCCATTATGACCTTCTCTGAAGTTGGCTCATAAGAGACGAACCAATCTTTGTCTGAATAGACATGGCAGATCGCACCAGTGTCTATCCACCAGTCCAAGTCAGCCCCCACAGTTGCAACCTGTGCTATCATGGCAACTAGATTAGTAATCATAGAAACCTTACTAGGCTCACCTTGTTCTTTGGGCTTGGACTTGCATTCGGATTTGTAGTGGCCCTTCTTGCCACAATTGAAGCAAGTCACATGGGACTTGGACTTCTGCTGCTTGAAAGCAGGACCCTTCACTTTCAGATTCGTGAAGTCCTTCTTTTTGCGATGAGAAGCAGCCTACTTCCCCTGGTACTCTCTGGTTTGGACCAGATTTGCCTTCGCCAGTTGTTTGGACAAAGTATCCATCTTCTGTTGAGAGCGCATCTCATCCTCAATATGGATCTCTTGCAAGAAATCTTTCAAGCTAATTTCCATCTTCTTTCGATGCATCCTTGCATAGAAGTTGCTCCATTCTGTAGGAAGTTTCGCGACGATCCCTCCAACGACAAACTTGTCGACGAGGGGCATGTTCTCGTCTTCTAGTTTCTGACGCAACTTCAGAAACTCCTTCACTTGGGGCAGCATCGCCTTCTCGTCTTCGAAGGTCCACTTGTGGTATTTTTCTACCATGAAGATCTTGGACCGGTTCTCGTCATCTTCATAGAGCTTTCCCAAGGAGTCCCATATCTCTTTGGCAGATGTCTTCTTGGAGTAGGACTCTGCCAGAGAGTCTTCCATGGAATTGAGTATCAGTAGTTTGCATATACTGTTTTCTCTCTTCCACTTCGCTTGCTTGGTCGTAGCAGCGGCCACAGCCGCAGCAGATCCAGTGGTTGGAACGATCGGTTCTTTTTCTGACAGCACGTGATCAACATTCACGAGTTGAAGATTTAAAGTGACCTTTCGTCTCCATATCTGGAAGTATTCGCCATCGAATTTCTCCAACTTGTTAAAGCCGGTATCGATGAGCGAAGCACGAGAATTATCCATCTTCTCAATAAAGCTTTGAGATTGTTAGTGCCGAGGTACAATTTTCGATGGAAAATTCTGAAACTGAAACAATTGTACACACAACGTTTCAAATGCAGCACCTTAAAGAAGATGTGCAACAGAGATCCTGGAGGATTCTGAATTACGAGGATCTAAAAAGATTCTACATAATACACAAAAAATCTAAAGAGACTTTGTGCAAGAAACTATCGGCAGTAGAGCTTCTAAAAAGAAGTTACTGTAAAAGCCAACAACAGCGATGACAGGCGAGAATGAGATGCTGGGGTGAATGAACCACCGTTGCTCAAAGCTTTATTCGCCCCACACGAGCATGAACAGCTTCCAGTAACCAGCAAGTTCACGAAGAACTTCTGGAACGCTCGTAAGTCAATATTTGAGACTTGAACGGGCTTCCTGGACTTAACAGACTCCCTCAACTCTCTTCTTGGTGTATCTTTCAAAGGAGGCCAAGGGGCTCTATTTATAGAGTGGAGTTGAGACTTCACCTCTTCTCCTATCCGATGTGGGACTAAAATACCAATACTCAAAAATAGAGTTTGATATTTTAGATCATCCCACAATCAGCATAGAAGTGTGCCAGTCCACGCCTACCCCCCGAACACTCCCGTGCATGCACGAGACATCCTGGAGTCCGTGTCCGAGTCCGAGTCCGCACAACAAAAATTAACTTGCATCCTTGTTGGATTTAATCCTTTTTTCTTCTAGGAAAATACTTTCACATGGCACAAACTTGTGCCCCACTACACCTCATGTGCACACCTCAACACAAGCAATGCATTATATTGAGATACTAACCATTTGGTGTAGCCGATGTGGGACTATCTTTTCTAGTCCAAAGGCAAAAACACCAACAATATATATATATATATATATATATATATATATATATATATATATATATATATATATACACACTATTATAAAAGGGGCTTCAAAACGGTTCAATATTGGACCGTCTATGCTGTATATATCATCAACCATTTTTTTTAAATAAAATAAAATATTAAAATTAACTACTTTTCTTATCTTCTGTGTGGACAACCAAACCCTCTCTCCTCACGTAAAAAATTAAAAACCATCTAATACTAGAATATATTTAAAATTAAAATTATGTTTCAACTAATTACATAATATTATCTAATTAAACACATATCCATAATTTAAAAATAATCATAACAAATTATATTAAAATATATTGAAATTATATTTAAAATATTCTAATATTATTTTAAAAAAATTATATATTTTATTATTACTATTATTTATTTATTTTGATACGTGCAACGATACCTAAAGGTGACTAGTATATAGAGAGAGAGAGCGCACGCGCCTGTAGATAGTCCCAGACTCTCAATTATCGATTTTGAATGACTGCAATGTGTTATGTTAGCGTGTATATAACTGAATGACTGCAATGCTGGATTAGAAAAAAAAAAAAAAGAAAAAAAAAGAAAAGAAAGTATATGTAATTGGTTTCTGGTGGGACAGAATAGCAACCTATGACAATGAAGTTTACTATTCTTTTAATAACTTTATTCAGCTCTAACAAACTTTCTTTTAATAACTTTATTCAGCTCTTAACAAACTTTTAACTTTATTCAGCTGCTCTTAACAAGAAGAATATCTTATTTGACGTTTGGGAAGTGGAGATTCCTTCCAAGTCTTGGGTTTTCGTCTGTCCCGGCAATTAAGCAAAGCGTGTTGCCACCCCCATGTGCTGCTCTAAACAATGAACTATTTTCTATTGGGCTTCTCAAAGAACAAGCCATGTCCATGTCGAAAGTCCCTGCTTTATCGAACTATTTTTTTTTATGGAGGGGCGGTCCGTTGTCTTCTTTCCTTGTCCTCATGCACGCCTTCACTCCCTTTTCTATGTCTCTCTCTCTCACTATATATATAACACAGAGCAGGAGCAAGAGCAAGAGCAAGAGCAATTGCATTGTGGGAACAAGAAAGAGTTGGAGAGAGAGGCTACTCAAGATCATGATGAAGCTGAGAGGAGCAAAGAAGCTGTTCAGGAGCAACTCTGGCAAGAGTAAAGCCAGAAGCGAATTGATGAGCACGGGCACAGGCGGAGGAGGAAAGATAGAGTGGGAGGTGCGTCCGGGAGGGATGCTGGTCCAGAAGAGGGGAGAGGAAGACGGAGGCAACGAAGTCATCCAAGTTAGGGTCTCAACGGGCTCTAAGTGCCACAGCATCTCCATCGGAGCAACTTCTACATTTGGTAGATATACACTTACAAAAATAATATTTTGTCCGCGGTCTCTCACCGCGGATTGTCGGCGGTCTTTCACCACGAACGTAAATAGCAAGGCCACGTAGCAACCAACCGCCTCTTCCTCTTAAAATCCTGACCTGATAGCTGCCGTGTGACGGAGTTAAAAAATTAGGGTCAAAATAGCCGTGTCCATACATTACATTAGTTCACGACGTGACAGTTCCTTAATCTGTATAATAAACAAAACTAAAAATTGTATTAGAAGCATTAAAGTTTAAAAGAATTGTGTAAAAGAAAAGAAGTTGGATAAAATTGTAAACTAGGAAAAAATAAATATGTCCTAAATATGGGAGTCTAAATCTAAATTTTGGATTAGTTCGCTTAGTTAGTTAAACTAAATTTTTTTGCCTTAAATTCAACGTCTTAAATTAAGACGCCAAAAATAAATGCCGGATAGTAGGGCGTTATTTTTTAACGTCCATCATATTTTTTCACCTACATATAAATAAAAAAAAGCTTAAAAGTGGGCTTATATAATTTGGCTAAAAAAATACATATAAATAAAAAAAAGAAGCCCAAAAGTTGAGCTAAAAACTTACCATTTGTCTAAAATAAATAAAAACGCCCAACTTTTGGGCTTTTGTTTTATTTATATGTATTTTTTCACTTCTAACGCCCAACTTTCGGTTTTTTTTATTTATATGTTTTTTTTTAGCCAAATTATATAAGCCCAAATTTTGGTTTTTTTTATTTATATGTATCTTTTTTGAACGGCTAGCAAGGAGTGGAAAAAAAAAATATTTAACGCCCAGCTTCTGGGCTTCTTTTTTATTTATATGTATTTTTTTAGCCAAATTATATCAGCCCAACTTTTGGATCTTTTTTTTATTTATATGTATTTTTTTTTTCAAATGGTAGCCTGAAAAAATACGCTCTATTGATGGGCGTAAAAAAAAATACGTAGGACGTTTATTTTTGGCGTCCTAATTTTAGGCGATGAATTTATGGCCCGAAAAATTTTAAGGCAAAAAATTATAGTTTAACTAACGAAGCGGACTAATTCAAAATTTAGATTTAGACGTCCATATTTAGAATGTATGTTTTTGACGACCTAGTTTGGGACGCAACGGTTTCCAAATTTATAATTTTACCAATTTTTTTTCTTTTACATAATTTTTTAAAATTTTAATGCTTCTCGTACAATTTTCCATAAACAAAAATCTATGATATCATGACCAATGCAAGTACATTTATACTGACTATAACATTATTAATTATTGCAGAAGAGCTGAAGATACTGTTGTCCTTGGTAACTGGACTTGAGCCGAAAGAGCAGAGGCTTGTGTTCAGAGGGAAGGAAAGAGAGGATAGTGACCATCTTCACATGGTGGGGGTTAAGGACACAGACAAGGTGCTGCTGTTGGAGGATCCTGCCATCAAAGAGGGGAAGCTTCGCGCTCTCCTGACTAGGAACCAAGCCCCTTGTCACACCATCAAGGTCTAAGCCGTCTAATTATGTAGTAGGCTGCTGCAGTAGAAAATGAACCATGCCCTTGCTTTGTGTTATTTACTAACAAAGTATATAAGGTGCGTGAGGCTGTAAATCAACTTCTTAGTTTTGATGGACAAAGTGAAAGTGCTAATTCTGACCATCTATGTTTGTATATCTAGTTTAATGATATTCCAAGGAAACAATTTAAAGAAATTGTCGCTGTAGGAATGGGTCCTTCATCATGTTTTCTCTTGCAGGGCTCTTGCTAAAAACTTAGCAATTCCAACGTGTATCTTCTGTATACTGTTTTCCCGCATGATTAACAAATAACAAATAATTACCTTACTACGAGGATGAAAACAAGACACACTTAACCGAACAATAGCAACAAGTGCAAAAACGTAGTATGTAGAGTTTCAATCAAACCCGACCTACTCCTACATAAAACAATACATAAGAGATAGTGACATACTTACCAACTTGTAAGTCCAGCTTCATTGATAGTGATGTGCGTCAACTGCACAGCGGCATATAATAACAACCGGAGTAGGTTAGGGTGGACTAGGTATAGACTGAGTCGATCACGTAAAATAACTAAAAAAAAATTATATATGAAAAAAAAAATTGGATGGGCTGAAGTCTATCCTAGCCCATTGTTTAGGTCCGTCCTGTTGGATATATCTGCTTTTCTCTTTTAATAATATGTAAAAAAAAAAAAATAACAAAATTAAAGGTTACCGACCTCTGGAGAAGTCGCGCACGAAGCACTACCATAAGAGTTGATTCGGGTCTATGTGTTGACTGTTTTCGAATGCTCCTAGTGGTACGTAAAACTCCCGCTCTACCGGTATCTCCTTGTTGCACACAACTTGGAAAGAGCTAGTGACCTGAACTTAGCCCTTGCACAAAGCTTAGGAATCGAATGAACAGAGTTCTACGATGCAGAGAGAAGAATGAGAAGAGACAACGAGGTTGAGGTAATGAGTGGAATTTTTTCGTAGTTCGAAAGAAGGAATATGGCATGAATATATAGCCAGTCAGAACGTAACGATCGGCTGATAAATAGCCACATAAAAATGTAACGGTTGGCTGATAAATAACCACACAAAAAATGTGCTATTAAGGAGCCACTGAGCTGTCCAAAATGAGGGAAGTAAAAGGCCATTAAGTGGCCAACATTCAAAAGGATTTATGAGTCAATAGCGGTTCAAAAATAAAGAGAAGCAAAAAGAATTTTAAGGTCTCAGTCCGAACCCCAAGATGAAATCGAACTAGCATTCGATGCCCGCAGATGTGGGCACGTACCCGCACCCATCACGCGCGCCGAACCGAACCGAGCCGAGCCGGGCCGAGCGGCGGTTGAGACGTGTGTGTGGCCTATAGGGCTACCCACACAAGACTTCAATGAAAAAAATGAGTGGAGAGATATAACCACTTAAGAAGTCTGTGCTCCAACCGATATGGGACTAAAGTAGGTAAAGAAAATTGTCTTTTGCAAGGAATGGCATCAGCAACAACAATCCCCCCTCCAAAAAAAAAAACTAAGTTCTCAATAAGGAGAGAATATGAGTAGATAAACTCTGAAAAAGTGTATATTATGCATAGGTAAGATTGACTACAGCCTTGAATCTCACTTATTGATTATATATTTTCTTAGTCTGAAGAAGTGCTTGATAGAGTATGCCTTGAATCAGACTTCTTTAATCAAATTTAAAAATAGAACACATAGTACGCTAGAGGTTATTGGGTCTATCAGGTGGCGCTTTTAGTTGGCCATGCGTACTATTCTATATTCATGAGAGTTGTCTAGGATCGCTCTGTCCTATAGTCGCGGCCTTCACGACCTCTCATATAGGTAAGTCCTCAAGGGCTAACGATAAGAGTCAACCCTACATATCATGTTTGGACTTATTAAGAGTTAAAACTCATGCTAACCATATCATATCGGAATACTATAACCATAGGGATGGGATATCCATGTACAACATCGTACAACCTCTTGGACAATATTTTAAGAGAATTTAATCTCAGGTTCCATAATAGTCACCTAAGTCCAGCTTGTCCCTACCCATTAAAACGACTTCTTGGAATTTTCAGTCAGATTCAGTTGGGTTGACACTACTGTTGACTAAGTTATGGGCTGAACCCGACCTGCTCGATGATTTTAGGATTAATGTCCTAAATAGACCCTTCGTCAAGTGGTCTACAAGGTTCTTTTCTGACTTTATATAGTCAAGAACCACATGTTTGCCTAACAAGCTCTTTATGGACTTGAAGCGCAGCTACAGGTGCGTATTCATCTTAGCATTTACATAATCTTGCTTTAGTAAATCTATAACAGATTTATTATCACAGATTATAGAAATTGTAGGAACATGACTAAGAGAAATATGTATATGTATAATAAGATTTCTTAGCCATTCAGCTTCTATACACGAAGTCTCTAATGCTATCATTTTGGAGTCCGTTGCACTTCGAGCAATAATATTTTGTTTACAAGAACCCCAGGAGATTGTAGCTCCTCCTAGAGTAAAAATATATCCAGTAGTAGATTTCACGTCATGTGAATCAGTTATCCACTTTGTATTTGAGTAACCTTCTATGATATATTAGGGTGTCTAGTATAGTGAAGTTTATAATCTAGACTGCACTTAAGATATCTAAATACTCTATCTAATGTAGTCCAATGTGACTGGTTTGGGTTACTAGTATATCTACTTAATCTCCCAATAGCAAATGTAATATCAGGTCTCGTCATATTTGTTATGTACATAAGGGAACCTGTCATCTG
The DNA here is from genome assembly GCA_029216955.1 of Iris pallida. NCBI lineage: Eukaryota > Viridiplantae > Streptophyta > Magnoliopsida > Asparagales > Iridaceae > Iris > Iris pallida. The sequence goes on along the minus strand of JANAVB010031666.1, from coordinate 19,640 downwards.
TGAATATCTATGTTGTTCTATAGGTGACCCTTTATTCTTCTTGAGAACAATATTACTGTCATAAGGAGTTTGGGCAGGGGTTTTGTCAAAGAACTCAAACTTTCTTAGCATTTTTGCGATCGAGTGTTCTAAGGATAAAGTATAGCCCTCTTGGCATTTCGACACTTGTATTTCTAGGATCAAGTTGGCTTCGCCTAGATCTTTTATATCAAACTGGTTAGAAAAATAATTCTTAGTATTATTTATCAATTCCAGTAGAAGATCCTAGAATAAGGATATCATCAACATACAAGCATAATATGATACAACTTCTATTTATATTTTTAGAATACAAGCATTTGTCATATTCATTTGCAAGAAACCAAATTCTAAAATAACTGTCAAATTTGTTGTGCCATTGCTTAGGGGCTTGCTTTAGGCCATAAAGAAATTTTACTAATCCGCAAGCCTTCTTTTCTTGACTTTAGCAATAAAACTCTCAGGTTGATCCATATATATTTCTTCTTTAAAATTTTTATTTAGAAATGTTGTCTTTACATCCATTTGATGGATTAGCATATTATGAATGCATGCTAAGGCTAGAACGGTTATAATAGAGGTGATCCTAGCTACAGGTGAGTAGGTATCAAAATAATCTAATTCTTTTTTCTAGGTAAAATCTTTTGCTACTAATCTAGCCTTATATTTCTCTATGGTACCATCGGCTCTAAGTTTATTTTTGAATATCCACTTACAACTTATGGGTTTACTACCTGAAGGTAGGTCTGGTAAAAACCAAATACTATTCTCCATAATGGAGTTATGCTCATTGTTAATAGCTTCTTTACAAAAAAGGGCATCAGGAGAAGATATAACTTCTTCGTAAGTTGAGGGATCACCCTCTATGAAAAAGGTGAAGAATCCTTCTCCTAAATTCTTTTCAATCCATCCTCTTTTACTCTTTCTAGGCTGTATATCTTATTCATGTTGTGAACTTGATATTTGAACATGAGAACTAGTAGATGGATTAATAGAAGGGTTGGAGGAAGATGATGAAATTCTATTCTTAAAAGAAAATATATTCTCAAAGTAAACTACATCTCTAGCTTCTATAATTGTTTATTAGAGATTTTATTTACTTCAGAATGAGTTACAAGAAATATATTAGCATTGTTGTCTAGGGAATATCCTATTAACACAACATCTACAGCCTTAGATCCAATCTTCCTCTTTTTAGGTTCAGAAATTTCTACTTTAGCTAGGCATCCCCAAACTTTGAGGTAATTAATCCTAGGAGTTCGGCCTTTCCATAACTCATATGGTGTCTTATCATTTGACTTACTGGGTATCCTATTAAGGATATAACTGGATGGCAATAAGGCTTCTCTCCACAGATTATCAGGAGCACTTGAGCTGAGAAGCATGACATTTACCATATCTAACAGAGTGTGACTCTTTCTTTCAGCAACTTTATTGGACTGTGGTAAATAAGGGGCAGTAACCTCGTGAATAATTTCATGTTCTTCACAGAAGTTAGTCATTTCATTTGAGTTATACTCTCCACCACGATCTAACCTAAGAATCTTAATCTTTCTATATAACTGGTTCTCAGCTTCAGGTTTATAGACCTTAAATATGTCTAGAACTTCATCTTTAGTTTTGAGAAGTTAGGTTGTCACGTCACAGTCCCAAACGTCATAGGACTATCATATGACACGACCAGCTGGTACATACTCAAGGGTGAATCCAATCTATTGAACCCTCAAGTAATGCGTAAGATGTCTAAGATAGGATCTAAAATGGCAAGTTAATTATATCTCAATCCACAAATAATAAATCTCAAGTGGGAACCAATTGCAATAATTCTAATCAAATAGTAATACATTGATGCCACTTGAATATAAATACAAGAATAGACAATTTATAATAAAGTTGGCCAGACCTTAATATAATTATATGAACAAGCTCATAACAAAAAGTAAAGCTTGTAAAAACTAGATCATACAGCTGAAGATATCATTATAAAATATAAAAGACAAAAGAATGATAAAAGTACCACTAACGATACCTGAATCATAGAGATACAATCATCCACCAATCTATCCTTCTATCCTAGTAGTCTCAGCAAATATCTGGAGAGATCACCAGGTCCTCAGGGGAC